>CM031378.1:59345402-59847410 GCA_018208015.1 Medicago ruthenica | reverse complement strand
GGTCCCTCAGGATCTTATGAAGTCCGAAGGTCTTCCAAGTCTGATGGGTCTTCTGAGTCTGGCTAGGCAGGGATTCGAGAGACTTTGGAGAAGAGTGTCAGCACATTAAGAGTCGTTGAAAAGCTTCAAATCAAGGACGTTGGGCCATTGCCTGATATGGGTAATTCCGTTGGATAATAATTCGAAAATTCATGGCTGAAACTAGAAGTATCCATTCATTCTTATTGTCCTTTAAGTTCTTTGTCCATTTCTACACGTGGTCAGAAGAAGACAAAATTTTACTCATATTCTTTGATGGAGACAGCTATAGAAGACGACAAATCTAATGACAGCTCTGGGGATGTCCTGCACGTACCTGTACTGCCTTTTTAACCCGCTCAGGCAAGTGATGATAGACCTTGTCGCGACCGCACATGATCCAGCCTGAATACCAGCAGATCTCCTCAAACTCATGGATCTCCCTACGCCCTTCGTACGACATCCAGAACGACAATGCAACATGAGAAGCATATGAAGACAACACAGATAAATCATGAGGCCCTCCAGGAAAGAGAGGCACATCTGGTAACTGATGAGAGGCTGCCTTAGCCGCACGATCATCCTCATCAGGCTCAGCCACCTGCTCAACCACATCCGCAAAATGTTGGGCGTCATATCCACCATCTGTGGAATCGTGTAGCTGCTCCTCATAATTCAGGTACTGCGTCGGGTCATCCACCTGCGACTATGTCGGCTGAGAACTACCCTCACCCGCAGAAAGATTGAACCTCCAGCCTCTTCCCCTCTTATGCACATGAGAGTTTGCAGCCACCCTCTCCCGTCGGAAGCTTCTAGTCATCGTCTGTCTATCAGCTCTGGTCCTATCTAGGTCCTGCTCAGACATATCTATACAAAAACAAAATAAAAAATCATTGTCATTTAGGCAATTTAGGCAACAATCTAGCACCATAAATAACTTAATTTTTAAACACCATTCAAAACAACATTGACATCAACATTCCCAAACAATCTAACAACATAAATGTAATATCCCGCTTATATGTAGCGTTTATCTGTGCTAGAAACTTGAGAAGCAAGCAAGAAAACCAAGTAATTAAGTGTGATGGCAATTTTGTAAATAAGCTTAAGAGGAAGTTTAATTTGAAATTGGCACAAGATATTTATCATTTGTTTTCATTCTTTCTCCATTCATTCCAATTCAGCATTTCTTTCCCCTTCTCCTCCAAGCCACACGCCCAATTCACCTTGTCATCAACCCTCCAAACTTCATTCAAAAACTCTGGTGTGTAAACCTTACAAGGAAAGCTTGGGATAGAAGCTAGTTTAAGAGAAGGAAAAATAGAACAAGGAAGAACCAAGGGAGGAGTTTGTTTTGGAGAGGCATAGAGTTTTGGATTCAAGCTTATTAGCACCAAATTGTGGATTAAGGTGAGCTCCACTAAGTTTTATACCCATTTAGGGGTAAATTTTAAGGTTTATGAGGAAAGGTATAAACATGATGATTTTGTCTAGATTTGTATTAGTTAGTTTCCCTAATGTTAATACTTGATATGCCATGATTTTATATGTTGAAAACCTTTGATTTTGATGTACAAATGCTTGCTGGACTGTGTTGGAACATAAAACTCGTTTTTGAACTTTCTGAAACAGCTACAGGGACTGCAACCTCTGGTTTCATCGTGCCACGATGGCTTTCATCGTGCCATGATCATACTGATCAGGCAGCCATCGTGCCACGATGGGTGGCAACGTGCCACGAAAAAGCCAGCAATGCACCCCTTTTTAAAATGTGTTTTTCTAGCCAGAAATCATCCGCATAGTGCCAGTATGCCTTTGTACCTTTAAAAATGGAAGAATAGATCATGGAATACCTTGTATTAACATGAGTGTGGGGTTAGAAACTTCATTTATCATTGAGGATTAACCTCATTAAGAATCAAGGAATCAAGTAAGACATCGGGTAGAATTATCCCTAAGACACCAAGTAAGATAGGGACATAGTTCCCACTATAGACAATGGCTCATGAGAACGATGAGTCGAGAACCTTGATAGGTTAATAAGATTATACAAGAATGTTACCACATTCAAATTTAGAACCTTTTATAGGTTAAGAGTACAAGAATTAGTAAGATTAAGCCGTGGCCTTCGATGTTCACGCCAGTGGGACACGAACGGTACACGTAGAGAACAGACTAAGAATATTACCTTTAAGTCGTGACTTTCATTGTTCACGCCAGTGGAACATGGAAGGTTCATGCATAAGATTAAAGAATATTAATTGCGTCTTCCGTTGTTCACGCCAGTGGGACACGGGAGGTATACACATCAGTTAAAATTATTAAGTCGTGTCTTCTGCTGTTCACGCCAGTGGGACACAGGAGGTTCACGCCAGTGGGACGTGTTATTCCGCAAGGATAACCGCACGACGACAAGAGGAGTCCGGTGTTAGCCTGATATGATAGGAATTTTCACCGGTTATCAGGGGAATGTGCTTCGGGGTTACTCCACCCGGGGGCATTCCGTAAAATGAACTCAGATAACATTGTTTGTTCAACGCTAACAGCTAACATAAAGATCAGTTAATAATCAGTTACTTTATCAGTCAGAAAATATTTACTCAGACAGTTATCAGATATCAGTTAGCAGCTATCAGACGGTGATCCTAGGACTCCCCTTGATCACCAGATTATCAGAAACAGGCAGCTAGCCCTCTATGGGTAAGATGGAGACTTGGCGATCATAGGTATTCCCGAGTTCGCCGAGGTAGGCACGGCAACCCTAGGTTCCCCGAGGTTGCCAAACAGTAGGTAGGGTAGGAGCTCACTGAGACGTTATGTCTCATCCCTTTCCTTCTGGTGCAGGTTCTTCGCAGGTAGCACGAAGAAAAGGTAAAGAGAAAGCTACGGACTGATCGTGCTGCTCATGTTTACTTGTGTTGTATAATATTGTATCATGATGTACATGAATATTATGGAGAATATTTAGTATCAGAACATGGATTGTATCAAAGACTTATGTTTTGTATAATTATCAAACAATTTTCTGTATTGTATTTAAATGTATCCAATATCAGTTTAACACTCTTGCTAATATACTAGTTAAAATTAGTATGGGTGTTACAATTGGTATCAGAGCAGGTCGATTCAGACCGTGCCATGGGTCATTAAAGTACAATCCAAGTTTCCGGACCTCTTGGATCCAGGACATTATTCTAGATGTTATGTTCAGTTAAAACTGATCACTTTGACTTGTATATGACAGCTAGGATAAGATGTCTGGGAGAAGAAGAGGTAGACCTCGTACCAATCAAGCTAGCGATGAAAGTGGAGGACCCAGTCTTAATTCATGGGAACAGATGATGCAACAACAGCAGGCCTGGCAGCAGCAATACCAAGAGCAACAAGCTCAGAATGCATTACAGTATCAGCAAATGATGCTGATGATGCAACAGCAGTCTCAGCAACAGGCCCAGTCTCAACAGCAATGGATGGAGATGATGCAGCAGGGACAAGGTTTCCATCCACAGCCACCACCTCCTCCAGTTATTGGTAATCCCGTGTTCCGGGAGTATAATAGGCATCACCCTCCGAAGTTCAATGGAGAAGGTGAACCTCAAGAAGCCAGGAAGTGGATTAAACAGATGGAGAAGATTTTTAGAATGGCAGAATGTTCTGAAGAGGACAAAGTGGTTTATGCCACGAACCAACTCAGAGGCGCAGCAGAAGACTGGTGGGAATCTGCTCAGCGCAGAATGGAAGCTAATGGTGTAGAAGTGAATTGGGAGAACTTTAAAGGAGTAATGTTGGAGAAGTATTTACCTTTGTCTTACAAGGTAAAGAAAGAGCAAGAGTTTTTGGAATTGAAGCAAGGTAGTATGTCGGTTGCTGAGTTTACAAAGAAGTTTGAAGAGTTGTCCTACTACTCCACACACAACGAGTATGCTGAGAATGAAGTGTGGAAGATGAACCAATATAAGCGAGGTTTAAGAGGCGAGATTGACACTGCAGTGAGTCTCCAAAGAACTGCAAGTTATGATGAACTAGTACATGACAGTCTGGTGGTTGAAGCAGGACTTGCTAAGACCTCTAAAGAAAGATCAGCAGCTTATGAGAAGAAGAAGAGCAGGATGTCAGATAAGTATCACGATAAACTCAAGCCAAAAGGATCTCCACAGAGAGGGAAGCAGACATACTCTCCACAACATAATCCTTTGCGGACTAATCCTACTTGCAAGACGTGTGGTAGGATGCATAAAGGAGAGTGTTTGATAGGTGCTGGTATTTGTTATGGATGTAAGCAGCCAGGGCATTTCATATCAGAGTGTCCAAACAGACGTGGTAAAGGATCAGCTGAAGGAACAACTACTAGTAGGGGCAGAGTGTACTCCCTTGACGGTGCAAAGGCTGTAGCCAATGAAGATTTAATTGCCGGTATGTGTTATTTGGGTACTAATCCAGTAAAAGTTCTTTTTGATTGCGGCGCTACATGTTCCTTTATTTCATATAAATGTGTGGAGACGCTGCAATTACCTTTGTCTCCGTTGAACCCTCCAATGTTAGTATCTACCGCTACTGAAGGCGGAATTGAGGCAAAGTATGTTTGTGAAAACTGTCCTATCACTGTGTCTAGTAAGACCTACTATGTTGATTTAGTTTGTCTCCCGATGGAGCAATTGGATGTGATTCTAGGCATGGATTGGCTTTCTGCTAACCATGTGTACATTGGTTGTTCAGAGAAGAGTATTTATATGCCGACCAGTGATACGGCGGAAGGTGTGGCTCTGTCTGAGTTGATAAACCGCACCCATCAGTTAATTCAATTCATTTGTGCTCAAGATAAGGGATTCTATGTGATACTCACTGTGGCTTCAGAATCAGAGTTAAGCCCCAGTGATATTCCTATTGTGAATGAATACTTAGATGTCTTTCCTTCAGAAGTAACTAGTCTGCCTCCAGAGCGTGAGGTGGAGTTTTCAATTGATTTGATTCCAGGAGCGGAGCCAGTATCTGTGGCACCGTACAGAATGTCACCAACAGAGCTGAAAGAGCTGAAATCTCAGCTAGAAGAACTGATTCAGAAGCATTTCATCAGACCCAGTGTATCACCTTGGGGTGCTCCGGTCTTGTTGGTCAAGAAGAAAGATGGTAGCATGAGGCTGTGTATAGACTACCGCCAACTTAATAAAGTGACTATCAAGAACAAGTATCCTCTTCCAAGGATTGATGATCTCTTAGACCAGCTTAAAGGAGCGACAGTATTTTCCAAAATTGATCTTCGGTCAGGTTATCATCAGATACGTATAAAATCTTCAGATGTGTCTAAGACGGCGTTTCGAACGCGTTACGGGCACTATGAATTTCTGGTTATGCCATTCGGTGTAACTAATGCCCCAGCAGTATTTATGGATTACATGAACAGAATATTTCAGCCTTACCTTGATCAATTTGTAGTGATTTTCATTGATGACATTCTGATCTATTCTAAAGATCCTCAGGAACATGCTCAGCACTTAAGAATTGTATTGGATGTCCTTAGAGACAAGCAGATGTATGCCAAGTTTAGCAAGTGTGAATTCTGGTTATCCGAGATTAAGTTTTTGGGTCACATTATTTCTCAAGGAGGAGTAGCTGTTGATCCATCTAAAGTTGAAGCTGTACTCAGTTGGGAAAGACCCAAGAATGTAGCTGAAGTCAGGAGCTTTCTCGGCTTAGCAGGTTATTATCGAAGGTTTATCATGAAGTTTTCTCAGATTGCTTTACCTCTGTCACGCCTCACCAGAAAGGACGTACCCTTTATTTGGGACGAAGAATGTGAGAGAAGCTTCAAAGTTTTAAAAAGGAAGTTGACTAAGGCGCCAGTGTTGGCAATACCAGATCCTGAAAAGAGGTACACCGTTTTCTGCGATGCATCCTCGAAAGGACTGGGTAGTGTTCTTATGCAAGGGGAAAATGTCATAGCATATGCGTCCAGACAGCTCAAGACACATGAAGAGAATTATCCTACGCATGATCTTGAGTTAGCAGCAATAGTTTTCGCATTGAAGATATGGAGACATCACTTGTATGGTGCACAATTCGATTTGTTTAGTGACCATAAGAGTTTGAAATATCTGTTTGATCAAAGAGATCTTAATATGAGACAAAGACGATGGATGGAATACTTGAAGGATTTTGATTTTGATTTGAAATACCATCCAGGAAAGGCTAATGTGGTAGCAGACGCCTTGAGTCGGAAGGCTTTAGTCAAAGCTGAAGTGATGAAGCACACGTGTGGACTATATGAAAAGTTTAGGGATCTTAATCTCCATGTTACCGAGATGGAAGGTGGCGTTTTGTTAAACAAGTTAGAGATTTCGTGCGACCTACGGTCTAGAATTGCACAAGCACAATCTGTAGATATGGACCTTCAGAGGAAAGTTGGCCAAGCAGAGTATTCTTGGGCACCAGATGGTGTGTTACTGTTTGAAGGAAGGATTTTTGTTCCGAATGATGAGGAATTAAAGAGGTTGATTTTAGAAGAGGCGCATAAGAGCAGTTTCAGCATTCATCCAGGTACCACCAAGATGTATCAAGATTTAAAAAGGGATTATTGGTGGCCTAGCATGAAAAGAGATGTTGCGGAGTTTGTGTCGAGATGCATTGTTTGTCAGCAAGTGAAAATTGAGCACCAAAGACCTGCAGGGATGTTGGTACCTTTGGAAATTCCACAATGGAAATGGGAAGATATAACCATGGATTTTGTGAGTGGATTACCTCGAACACAGCGAGGACATGACTCCATATGGGTAATAGTTGACCGGTTGACCAAGTCAGCTCATTTCTTGCCGGTTAAGACTACGTACCGAGCCTCACAGTATGCTGAATTGTTTATTTCTGAGATAGTGAAACTCCATGGTGTACCTGCCAGTATTGTATCCGATCGAGATCCGATCTTCACATCCCACTTTTGGAAAGCTTTTCAGAAAGCTTTAGGGACAAGATTAAAGATGAGCACGTCCCATCATCCTCAAACAGACGGACAATCAGAAAGGACTATTCAGACGTTAGAGGATATGTTACGTGCATGTATTCTAGAAGATGGAGGAAGTTGGAACAATCATCTACCGTTGATTGAATTTTCTTACAACAACAGTTATCATTCTAGCATTGGAATGGCACCATATGAAGCTCTATATGGTAGGAAATGTAGAACCCCGCTTTGTTGGGCTGAGGTTGGAGATAAGAGCATTTTGGGTCCAGAGATCATTCAGGAGACGACTCTAAAGATTAAGTCTATTCAAGATAAGATGAGAACAGCACAGAGTCGCCAGAAAAGTTATGCTGATAGGAGACGAAGACCCTTAGAGTTTAATGAAGGAGACCATGTATTTCTTAAAGTTACGCCCAAGTTGGGATTAAGAGGAGCTTTCAGGACCAAGAAGCTTTGTCCAAGATATGTTGGACCGTTTCAGATACTTCGACGCGTTGGTCCGGCAGCTTATCAGTTGGCGCTGCCACCAGCCATGTCAGGATTACATGATGTCTTTCACGTCTCGCAATTAAGGAAATTCATTCCCGATCCTTTCCAACCAGTGGAGCTGGATAGTATAGATTTGAGATCGGACTTGACCTTTCAACCTGAGCCAGAACAGATAATCGATCGTGATGTTAAGACTTTGCGGAACAAAGAGATTCCTATAGTTAAGGTTGTATGGAAAGGTTCTCCCGACGGCGAAGCAACGTGGGAGCTAGAGTCAGATATACAAGCAACCTATCCTCATTTATTTTCAGGTAACTTCTAAATTTCGAGGACGAAATTTCTTTAAGGGGGGTAGATTGTAATATCCCGCTTATATGTAGCGTTTATCTGTGCTAGAAACTTGAGAAGCAAGCAAGAAAACCAAGTAATTAAGTGTGATGGCAATTTTGTAAATAAGCTTAAGAGGAAGTTTAATTTGAAATTGGCACAAGATATTTATCATTTGTTTTCATTCTTTCTCCATTCATTCCAATTCAGCATTTCTTTCCCCTTCTCCTCCAAGCCACACGCCCAATTCACCTTGTCATCAACCCTCCAAACTTCATTCAAAAACTCTGGTGTGTAAACCTTACAAGGAAAGCTTGGGATAGAAGCTAGTTTAAGAGAAGGAAAAATAGAACAAGGAAGAACCAAGGGAGGAGTTTGTTTTGGAGAGGCATAGAGTTTTGGATTCAAGCTTATTAGCACCAAATTGTGGATTAAGGTGAGCTCCACTAAGTTTTATACCCATTTAGGGGTAAATTTTAAGGTTTATGAGGAAAGGTATAAACATGATGATTTTGTCTAGATTTGTATTAGTTAGTTTCCCTAATGTTAATACTTGATATGCCATGATTTTATATGTTGAAAACCTTTGATTTTGATGTACAAATGCTTGCTGGACTGTGTTGGAACATAAAACTCGTTTTTGAACTTTCTGAAACAGCTACAGGGACTGCAACCTCTGGTTTCATCGTGCCACGATGGCTTTCATCGTGCCATGATCATACTGATCAGGCAGCCATCGTGCCACGATGGGTGGCAACGTGCCACGAAAAAGCCAGCAATGCACCCCTTTTTAAAATGTGTTTTTCTAGCCAGAAATCATCCGCATAGTGCCAGTATGCCTTTGTACCTTTAAAAATGGAAGAATAGATCATGGAATACCTTGTATTAACATGAGTGTGGGGTTAGAAACTTCATTTATCATTGAGGATTAACCTCATTAAGAATCAAGGAATCAAGTAAGACATCGGGTAGAATTATCCCTAAGACACCAAGTAAGATAGGGACATAGTTCCCACTATAGACAATGGCTCATGAGAACGATGAGTCGAGAACCTTGATAGGTTAATAAGATTATACAAGAATGTTACCACATTCAAGTTTAGAACCTTTTATAGGTTAAGAGTACAAGAATTAGTAAGATTAAGCCGTGGCCTTCGATGTTCACGCCAGTGGGACACGAACGGTACACGTAGAGAACAGACTAAGAATATTACCTTTAAGTCGTGACTTTCATTGTTCACGCCAGTGGAACATGGAAGGTTCATGCATAAGATTAAAGAATATTAATTGCGTCTTCCGTTGTTCACGCCAGTGGGACACGGGAGGTATACGCATCAGTTAAAATTATTAAGTCGTGTCTTCTGTTGTTCACGCCAGTGGGACACAGGAGGTTCACGCCAGTGGGACGTGTTATTCCGCAAGGATAACCGCACGACGACAAGAGGAGTCCGGTGTTAGCCTGATATGATAGGAATTTTCACCGGTTATCAGGGGAATGTGCTTCGGGGTTACTCCACCCGGGGGCATTCCGTAAAATGAACTCAGATAACATTGTTTGTTCAACGCTAACAGCTAACATAAAGATCAGTTAATAATCAGTTACTTTATCAGTCAGAAAATATTTACTCAGACAGTTATCAGATATCAGTTAGCAGCTATCAGACGGTGATCCTAGGACTCCCCTTGATCACCAGATTATCAGAAACAGGCAGCTAGCCCTCTATGGGTAAGATGGAGACTTGGCGATCATAGGTATTCCCGAGTTCGCCGAGGTAGGCACGGCAACCCTAGGTTCCCCGAGGTTGCCAAACAGTAGGTAGGGTAGGAGCTCACTGAGACGTTATGTCTCATCCCTTTCCTTCTGGTGCAGGTTCTTCGCAGGTAGCACGAAGAAAAGGTAAAGAGAAAGCTACGGACTGATCGTGCTGCTCATGTTTACTTGTGTTGTATAATATTGTATCATGATGTACATGAATATTATGGAGAATATTTAGTATCAGAACATGGATTGTATCAAAGACTTATGTTTTGTATAATTATCAAACAATTTTCTGTATTGTATTTAAATGTATCCAATATCAGTTTAACACTCTTGCTAATATACTAGTTAAAATTAGTATGGGTGTTACAATAAACTAACTTAAAAATCTAAACAACTCTCATTTAGGCATTTTATCAAACACTTTGAGTTAAATGTATGAAACAACTCATCATTGTGTTAATTCAACTTCCACACATTCACATTGAACTTAATATAATCTAAACTACATTCACAACAACTACATTCATCTAAAACATCATAAACTAATCAAAATTTCAATTTCTACATCTACCCTAACCACATGCAATCTACCAAAATTAACAAAAATAAACCTACACAAACTAACATTAACATTAAAAAATGATCAATACTACTTACTTGTGGTTTTGTGGAAATGATTTGCTTCAATTTCATGAAAATGGAATTGGAGAGAACTGAAGCAAATTTGGAATTTGGATGGTTTTACAGAACTGGGCAGTTTTGTTTTGCTGTTCTGAATATGTTCTGATCGCAGCGGCAGTTAACTACTAATGGGAACGACGGTAGTTATCTACCGATGAAACCGGCGGTAGTTAACCACCGATGCACCAATCCAATGGCAGTTAACTACCGACGGGGTAAAATTGTATTTTGCTGGTATTTCTTAGCTTTCTTTGAAGTGGGAAAAACAATTTTCAAAGTTCTTAAGTCTTTTAGACAACTTTTTGGAGCAAAAAAATTTGCAAATTTCCTTCCTATTTTTTTGCTTTTTTTTAAATGATCTCATATCTTATCTTATATATAAAACTTCTTAAGTCTCTTTGACAAATTTTTTGGAGCCAAAAGAGTTGTTGCAAATTTCCATCCAATTTTTTTCATTTCTATTTTGTTTTTTAAAATATGATCTCATATCTTATATATAAAAGTTATTTAAGACTCTTATAGACAACTTCTTGGAGCAAAAAAAAAAGTTGTCTCAAATTTCTTTCCTAATTTTTTGCTTTATATTTTGCTTGTTAAACAATGATATCATAACTTATATATAAAAGTTCTTAAATCTCTTCGATAACTTTCAGAGTCAAAAAGTTGTTGCAAATTTGGATCCTAAATTTTTGTTTATTTTGTTTTTTAAAAAATGGTATCAAATCTTTTATATAAAAGTTCTTAAGTCTCTTTGACAACTTTTTGGAGCCAAAAAAGTTGTTTTAAATTTCCTTTCAATTTTTTTTTCTTTTTATTTTGATTTTTAAATAAATGATCTCATATCTAATATATAAAAGTTCTCTAGACTCTCAGACAACTTCTTGGAGCAAAAAAAGTTGCTTCAAATTGGTTTCCTAATTTTTTTTCTTTATATTTGTTTCTTAAACATTGATATCATATCTTATATATAAAAGTTCTTAAGTCTCTTACACAATTTTTTGGATCCTAAAAAGTTGTTTCAAATTTCCTTCTTAATTTTTTCCTTTTTTTTAAATGATCTCATATCTTATATATAAAAGTTTTTAAGTCTTTTAGATAACTTTTTGGAGCAAAAAAAGTTGTTGCAAATCCTAGTTTTTTGGTTTTTTTTTTGTTTTTTAAGAAATGATCTCATATCTTATATATAAAAGTTCTTAAGTTTTTTACATAATTTTTGAAGCAAAAAAAGTTGCAAATTTCCTTCCTAATTTTTTTAATTTTTTTTACAAAATGATCTCACATCTTATCTAATATATAAAAGCTCTTTAGTTTTTTAAGCTACCTTTTGGAGCAAAAACATTGGTTGCAAATTCCAGATGTTTTGAAAAAAAAGTTCTTACATATCTTATCTTATATATAAAAGTTGTTAAGTCTATTAAGCAATTTTTGGAGACTAAAAAGATGTTACAAATTTTCTAATTTTTTTCCTTATTTTTTTTCTTAAAATAATCTTATCTAATATATAAAAAATTGGGTTATTAGGGACGCTTATTGGCAGGTGGAGATAGAGTTAATGGACCAATACAAACGTTTTATTATTTAGGGGATAAAATATGAAGCTAAGAAATTACTTAAGGGACAAAGTGTGCAATTTAGTCAACAACTTTTGTAGCAAAAAACAATGTTAATATTCATGGTCGTTCCTAAGAAATTGTAAGTCAGCTCTCATAGTAAAGATAGACCCCTAAAAGAAAAAAAACACAATATATTTTTTTAAAAGAACAAAAAAAATGTTTGTTTAATTTTTGAGAGAATAATTGTAATGTTTGTTAGAGCTTTATACGACAAGTATGGCACGAAACTTGCAAAAAGTACTCTAAAAAAAAAAAGAAAAAAAAGAAGAGAAAAAAAAATATCCTACATGGCACAAAACTTGCAAGAAGTACTCTAAAAAAAGGGGGGAAAAAGAAGAGAAAAAAAATATATCCCACATATTCTTAAGTCTTTTTGATAACTTTTTGAAGTAAAAAAAGTTGCAAATTTTCTTCCTAATTTATTTTATTTTATTTATAAAATGATCTCACTTCTTATCTAATATATAAAAGTTCTTAATTCTCTTAAGTTACCTTTTAGAGCAAAAAATGTTGTTGCAAATTTCCTAATGTTTTGAAAAAAAATTTATTGCATATCTTATCTTAGATATAAAAGTTGTTAAGTCTCTTAAGCAATTTTTTGGAGACTAAAAAGATGTTACAAATTTCCCAATTTTTGCCTGATTTTTTTCTTAAAAATAACCTTATCTTATATATAAAAAAATGGGTTATTACGAACGCTTATTGACAGGTGGAGATAGAGTTAATGGACCAATAAAGACGTTTTATTATTTAGGGGACAAAAATGAATCTCAAAAATTACTTAGGGGATCAAATGTGCAATTTAGTCAACAACTTTTGTAGCAAAAAACAAGGTAAATATTCAGGGCCGTCCCTATGAAATTGGAGGTCGGCTCTCATAGTAAAAATAGGTCCCTATAAGAAAAAACACAATTTTTTTAAAAGAGGAAAAAAATGTTTGTTTTATTTTTTGAGAGAATAATTATAATGTTTCTTAGAGCGATTTATACAAAAGGTATGACACAAAACTTGCAAGAAGTACTCTAAAAAAGAAAAGAAGAGAAAAAAAATATATGTCAAATGTTGAATCAAGGACCATGAGACTACCAACACGCATTTCTACAAATTGGTTACTCTTGAAATTTGAAATAATCACCGCGTTACAAGTATATAGTCATTTTTTACGTGCATTATGTAAATGTTAACGAGTGCCCCGTGGGCATTCTTTAAGCACCCAAAATGGTAAGATTTTATGAAAGTTTGTGTATTTATTGCATTGAAAATTAAAGTCTTTAATATTTTTAAATAATAATTTCTTTATTAGGAATGCTTAAAGAGTGCCCGGGGGAACTCGTTAACAAGACCCAAAAAAATATTTTGGGCCCCAAAATTTCATCGGCTGTGACCCAATGTGAAAAGTCGATTTCTACTAATATTAAATGTCATTTCTGTAGTAGTGCTTATTCGTTTTCTTGAAACATAATTTGAATTTTGGGTCTAAGAGATGCCTTCCAAATGATAATTCTCAAATGAAATTTAAATTTAACATTTTGATTTATAGATAACAGATGCGATAGACATCATCAATGTATATCATGCAATTCAAATGAACTTGGCTTTGAGCAATCATTCAACTTTTGCTTTGATCTATGCTCCACCAATTTTGATCTAACACTAGTATGTCTTTGTAATCCCATGCAAAACAGTCTGAGTTCTCAAAGAATTTGAATAATACCTTTTCTGAGGTCTTCATCCAAAATTGAACTAATGTAAGTAGGTTTAGGTTTCTCACATTCTTTAGCAAAATCTACTTCGTCAAGTGGATCTTGTGCTTCCAATTTCCCTATTTCATCAAACCAACTACTTTTGAATCCCAAAGGGAAATCATCAAAAATAAAATCTAGTGATTCATACTCTTGAGAATTTTTTTGATCTTCATTATGAACAGTTTCAGAATCGGATAGTTCTTCAATAACCTCAAATACTATTGTCTTCTAGTTCTTCATTTGAAACTATCTCTTTAGAAAATTGTGGTATGTTAGTTACTTAGTTCTTCAAGATTGGCTATTTGAGTCATTTCTTCTTCAAGATTGGTTATTAGAGTCTCCTCTTTGAAAGTTATTCTCAATTTGCTGTCCGAATCATGGCCTAAGCTTTCTTCCTCATCATTATGTTTTATCTACATTCAATAGTAACAATTCAAATTATCAGCAAAAAAAAAAAAATAGCAACTATCAAATTCAAATCGAAAAAGTGATGTACACATTGAGAGAGATATAGACATAATAAAAAGTGATGTGATATATGTAACAGATTGATTTATTTTTGAAAAGCCAACAAGTGTTCTCAATCCCGAATTCAAAAAGCCAACAATTTCTACGGTTTAGTTTTGATCAATTAGCTTGCACCTTCTTTTGTTTTCATTCTTCCACTTATAATATTGCTAATTACAAAAATGAAAGTAACACCACAAAAAAAATTTACAAAAATGGAAGGAAATATAATCATTGGGTGGACATAAGAAGATAGTTTTGATGAATTTGCATGCATGAACTCAACATTCAATAGTACAAAAAACACTTTTTAACACAAGGATATTAAATAGGTTGCTATCCACCTGACTTAAAATCATAGGCACAAGAGAGGTTTTAGACTTCAATAGATATTAAGTGGGTTTACCCCATTTAAAAAGTATTGATAAAAATTAAGCCAAACAACAAATTCAGAGCCAATCAAAATTGAGACCCAAATTTTGGTGAAAAGATTTATCCGCTCAAGTGCCAAAAGCCAAATTTCACACCCCAAACCCAATCTCATTCTCAGATTTCACATCCAAATCCTACCCCTTCACCACTGAGCTTCATTCTTAGCGAGAAACATCTCATATTCGAGCTTCTAAGATTCGATTCGATTCACTTCTCAGATTCGAGGTAAATTGTCTTCTCAGATTCGGTTTTTTCTTGAACATTAGATGCTGAGAGATTTCTCACCATTCACCACCATTGTGCAACTGAGTTAACTCTCTTTCTCAGGTTCTCAGCCAAACTCAACCGAGCTTTATTATCCACTTTTACACCTAGAGCTTCTAAGATTCTCAGATTCACTTCACCACCGTCACACCCAGTGCTTCTCAAATTCTCCACCATCGAGCAAAGGTAACACTTCTCAAATTCTTTTTCTTGTTTCCAATTTCGATTTCGCAGTTAACTTCGCTTAAATCTTGTCGCAACTAACTCAATCTATGCTTTTTCTCTAGTGTCGGGAAATCACTTCTCAGCTTCATTCTTCTCTAATCCCTTAAAAACCTAATAGATTTCTGATATGTTGGCTGGGTCGGCGAAGACCACGAGGAAGAATTGGGATGAACAAAATGTTGAAGGTGAAGCTAAAGAAAAGAGTGTTGGTTCTTAAATTAGGATTGATTCTCAATCAATCTTGAGAATTCAGGTAAATAAATACCAAATTTAAATGCTAAATTTTTTATATATGGCATGAATTAGTTAATGAATGCTGAATTGAAATTCAAATCAGAAATTATGAATTTAGTGTGATTTGTATTGAACTGATGCTGAATCATGATAAGAAATGGACCGACGAAAGTGTTCCTCTTGATGCCGTGTCTGGCAAACTTTCAAGGCTTGGAAAGGTATTAATTTTTGGAAATTAACATTGCTTTCTAGTGGTCTTATAATATGGAAATCACGCACAAGTTTGATATAAACAGATTGTGCCACCACTAAAAATTGTAGTATGAATGCACTCACTTTCTTATAGTACAAAAATGCACTGTGATTGAGTGTTTATGCATTCGAAATGATAGGCTTATAGATGATAGCATGTCTGGTTTCTTATAACCTTGAGCTGACCATTTTGGTGATTTTGCTGTATTTGATTTGAAGGCAAATTTGATTAAATGGTATTTTATTGTGAACTGAATCAAGGATGCAATGCAACGGAAAGTGTAACATCCCGCCTAAAACTCGAGTATTTATTAATATTGAGACGATGTATCAGAGATGTTTTAAGCAAAGGACAATTTGGTAAATTGTCAGTGAATGGGTTTATTTACATGGCAAGAGTAATATCCCGCTTATAAGTATCAGTTATCAGCGTTAGAAGCTTATTATGCAAGCAATGGCATTTTTGTAAAATTTGGAAGTTTGGGAGGGAAAGATTTATAAAAGGAACCAAGATATTTTCTACTCATTTCTTCTCATCTTTCTCACTCTCTTCCAAAACCAGAATTTCTCACCCTCTCCCTCTAGCTCACACGCCCTCCTTCACCTTGCCATCACCCACCAAGTTTCATTCAATTCTTGTGAAGTTTTAGCAAGCAAGCTTGTTGGGAAAGTTAGAATAAGAGAAAGAAAAGGAGGAAACAAAGAAGAATCAAAGATAAGAGTATATTGGAGCAAGCTAGGGTTTTGAAGTTGAGAGATTAGCAAGCACCAAGCACAATCAAGGTGAGCTCCCTATGATTTTACCCCTTTTTGGGTAGTTTTATGGTTTAGAGAGGAAAGGAATTCATGAATGATTTTAGGCTAGATTTGTATAAGTTAGTTTCCCTTTTGTTAATACATGTTATGCTATGATCTTATGTGTTAAAAACCTTGGATTTTGATGTATAAATGCTTGCTGAACTGTGTTGGAATGGAAAACACGTTTTTGAACTTTCTGGAACAGCTACAGGGCCTGGCACCCCTGGATTCATCATGCCACGATGGCACCCATCGTGCCATGATCATAAGGATCAGCATGCCATCGTGCCACGATGGGATCCTGTCGTGCCACGATGGAGACAGAATGACACTCCATTTTTGGAAACTTGTTTTAAAGCCAGAAACCATCCGCACAGTTCCAGCATGCCTTTATGCTTTGAATAATGGAAGAATGGATCATAGTATACCTCGTATTAGCATGAGAGTGGGGTAGAAACTTCACATAACATTGAGGTTTAACCTCATAAGAATCAAGTGTCATTATGACAATGGGTAGATTAAACCCTAAGTTATCAAGTAAGATAGAGGGGCTTAGTTCCCAACTTTTAGATAATGGCTTATGAGAACGATAAGTCAAGAACCTTTATAGGTTAAAGAGATTTAGAATGAGATTTATCATGTATTAAGCACAAGAATGGAACTATAGTCATAGTTAAGAACCTTTAATAGGTTAAGCATTCAAGAAATGCATTAGATATGCAACAAGTATAAGTTATAGGTATAAGCAGAATAAGAACAAGAGTTAATAAGATATTAAGCCGTGGCCTTCGTAGTTCACGCCAGTGGGACACGAATGGTTCACGCATAAGTTTACAGAATATTTATTCGCGTCTTCCGTCGTTCACGCCAGTGGGACACGGGAGGTATACGCATCAGTTAAGATTAATATTAAGCCGTGACTTTCGTTGTTCACGCCAGTGGGACTCGAAAGGTTCATGTATAAGTTAAGATTAATAATGAAGTATAATAATTCGCGTCTTCCGTCGTTCACGCCAGTGGGACACGGGGGGTATACGCGTAAGTTAAGTCGTGTCTTCTGCTGTTCACGCCAGTGGGACACAGGAGGTTCACGCCAGTGGGACGTGTTATTCCGCAAGGATGACCGCACGACGACAAGAGGAGTCCGGTGTTAGCCTGATATGATAGGAATTTTCACCGGTTATCAGGGGGATGTGCTTCGGGGTTACTCCACCCGGGGGCATTCCGTAAAATGAACCCAGATAATATTGTTTGTTCAACGCTAACAGCTAACATAAAGACATGTATCAGTTAATATTTTATTATGTTATCAGACAGAAATAGTTATCAGATAAGTATCAGACATCAGGTATCAGCTATCAGGCGGTGATCCTAGGTTTCCCCTCGATCACCCAGTTATCAGAATATAGTCTAGATCTCAGGACTATTCAGTATCAGACTCAGACAGTGATCCTAGGTTTCCCCTTGATCACTAGTTTAGCAGAATGTAGTTCAGTTTATAACTACACAGTTTAGCAGGAACAGTCAGGTAACCCTCTATGGGTAAGGTTAAGACTTGGCGATCATAGGTATCCCCGAGATTGCCGAGGTAGGCACGGCGACCCTAGGTTCCCTGTGGTTGCCAACAGTAGGTAGGGTAGGAGCTCACTGAGACATTATGTCTCATCCCTATCCTTCTGGTGCAGGTTTTCAGGTAGCCACGTGGTTTTCAGATGAAGATCTTCATGAAGATGCTGGATGGAGTGCAGTTGCTCGTCAAGGACATGCTCAGGAGGCTGACAGATGGTATATATGTATATAGAAGTGTATGTTATGAATCTGAATAATTGTATAACGAGCAAATTTGTACTCATTCAGTTGTATGTATTATTGTTATTATTATTGAAAATTTTAATGTACTCAGTATCAGAATAATACACATGCTAAATATTCTAGATAATTTAGTATGGGTGTTACAGAAAGCTCTTGCCTCTGCGGCTACTGCAGCAGCATTAGAAAAGGTAATAACTACTAGTGGCCATTAATCATATGCATGGTTATTTGTAATGTAGTGATAAGATAAGGTTTCAGCTTGGATATGATGGATATGAGAGACAATTCAGGTGGAATGAAGAAGAGAGAGAATGGAACGTGTTACACAGTGAGCCTAATAAGAAGTGTGAGTTTTATAATTCATGTGGTAGTTTTGCAATATGTGATATGTCTGATTCAAGTTTGTGCAAATGCATAAAAGGGTTTGAACCAAAGGATGTGAAGAGTTGGAATAGTGGGAATTGGTCAAAAGGGTGTAAGAGGATGACTCCATTGAAGGTTGAGAGAGGTGGTAATAATTCTGGTGGAGAAGATGGTTTTTTTGGTGCAAAGGGGTTTAAAGTTGCCTGATTTTGCACGTTTGATGAGTGATGTTGATAGTAAGGATTGTGAGGGAAGATGTCTGAAGAATAGTTCTTGTACTGCTTATGTAATTAAATGCTATTGGAATTGGGTGTATGGTTTGGCATGGGGAGTTGGTTGATGTTCAAAGGTTAGAAAATGAAGGAAATACGCTCAACATTCGTCTTGTTGATTCTGATTTAGGACTTATTAGTAATTAAATAATTAAGTATGACTTATTATTTAATTTATGAAAAATATAGAAACGCGGTCCACCGTAAGGTACGGTGCATTTAAGTGCTTGACTTGTTAACCACACAAGTGATTCTATAAATAGAACCCTTGTGTTGATGCATTACCGATTTTTTCAAACGCTTAACCTAATTCACAAAAGTTGTGAAACCCTAGCCGCCGCTCTCTAAACCATATTCTCTCTGAATCTCCGTTGAAATTGGCTAGCACCGGTCATCGGAGAAGTTCTGTTCGTGTGGACTGAATAGAGGCATCGCTACGTTGCTTTGCTCGTGATCAAGAATAATTCTGCTACAAAGGTTATGCTCTTCAAGAGGTAAACACATAATCCTTAAAGTTTTTAAGTATGTGTTCTGTATGATTTGTGATTAATGATTTAATCAAGATCCGTTTAAATGGGATTTGTTCCGCTAAGAGGATTAAAATTTTGAAAAACCCCTCTTAAATCCCTTCGGTGACCCAGTTGCAAACTTTTCAAGAAAGCTACCAGTCATATCAAATAAACCAAAGAAAGGACGAAAAAGTGTAGGTGCGGCCAGATGTTTGGATTTGAAGGAATGGACAGGTCGAGGCTCTAGAGGAAGGGGGAGGGCAGAGTTAGTAGCTGGTCGCCAGAAACTAAGGGTAAGGCGAAGGATGTGGGGCAAGGGGTGATGGAGGGCGAGGGTTTGAGAGGGAGGGGGACACCGTTGGAGGTAGAGGGAGCATATGTGTCTGGGGGAAGCTTGGAGGTCGTTTTACCTTCTTGTCCTCTATTGCAAGTATCGGGTGCTCAAGCTATTTTTGACGATTCAGGTTCTTTAGTTCCGGAAACACCGGTCTCGCCTACGGGGGATATGTGGAGAAAGAAGGTTGAGGTGGTGCGTTTATTAGAAGTGGGAAAGGAAGCTGGAATCACATTTACTATGGCGGACGGAAGAGTGGTGGACAGATTGGTGGTGTCAGAGGATGCAGATGTTGCAAATAGAGTAATTAGGGAGAGGATGACAAGTTCCTAATGATTGTGTTGTCCTTTAATGTCAGAGGCTTAGGAGGAGTGTTTAAGCGGAGGAAGGTGATGGAGTTGGTGCATAGTCAAAAGGTAGATTTTTTAGCTATTCAAGTAACTAAAATGAAGGTGATTTCGGATGAGTTGTGTCGTAATTTATGGGGTGGTGAGGATTGTCAATGGGTTATCCTTCCATCGGTGGGAAATAGTGGAGGTATCCTTTCCATGTGGCGTAAATCCGATGCTAATTTCATTTATTCTTTTGTGGGGGGGAAGGTTTTGTGGGGGTGTGTCTAGAGTGGGGAATTCATCGTAAGAAGTGTTTTGTTATTAATGTGTATTCTAATTGTGAATTATTGGTAAAGCAAAGATTATGGGCGAGCCTTGTGTTGCTTCGAAATTCATTGGGACTTGGAGCTGGTTGTTTTGTTGGTGACTTTAACTTGGTGACGAATAGGGAAGAGAGAACGGGGGTGAATGGGGTGCCAAATGCAGAGTATGTATTAGAGATCACTCTATTTAATGATATTGTTACCAATTTGGAAGTGGTGGATGTCAATCTTGTGGGAAGAAAGTTTACTTGGTATCATCCTAATGGTCGCGCTATGAGTAGAATTGATAGGGCGTTGGTCTCGGAGGAGTGGGGGGAGTATTGGGGGAATTTTGCTCTTTGGGCCCTTCCAAGAGACGTTTTCGACCATTGTCCGTTGGTGTTGAAGGTGGACTCTATTGATTGGTGTCCTAAGCCGTTTTCGGTTTAATAATTATTGGCTTCAAAATCCCAAGTTCAAGAGGGTGGTGGAGGAGGGGTGGGGGAATATGGTGGAAGTGGGTGGATGGGTTTTGTGTTGAAAGCAAAGTTGAAAGGCTTGAAGGAGGATATTAGAGATTGGAATAAAGTGGAGTATGGTAATGTGCAGAGGAGGTTGATTAATTTGAGGTAGGAGATAGAGGAGTTGGATGAGAAAAGTGAGTTGAGGAGTTTATTTAATCAAGAAGCGGAGGCTAGGAAACATAAATTTGAGGAGTTGTGGAGGTTGTGGAAGAGTAAAGAGGCAATGTTGTTTCAAAGATCTAGGTCTAAGTGGCTTAGAGAGGGGGGTGCAAACTCAATTTTTTTTTTATAGATGTGTTAAAAGTAGAGCCATTTTGAATGGAATCAAGGCGCTAAAGGTGGACAATGAGTGGGTGTATGAAGTTGGTGAGATTGGGAGGGTAGTGGTGGATTACTTTAGGAATCATGTGTCTAGTTCGGATTGGGCGAAACCTAAGTTGGATGGTGTAAACTTTGTGACTATATCCGATGACGATAATAGGTTTCTTGTTGAACCGTTTTCAATGATGGAGAGTGATGGTAATAAGAGTCCAGGGCCAGATGGTTTTAATTTTGCTTTCTTTAAGCAATTTTGGTATCTTGTTAGAAATGAGGTGAGAATTTTCTTTGATCAATATCATGGTAATGAGGTGTTTTTGAAGAGTCTCTTATCCTATTTTGTAACGCTTATTCCTAAGGTGAAGTCTTCGTTATCTCTTAAGGAGTTTATGCCGATATCATTGTTGGGAAGTTTGTACAAACTTCTCTCCAAGGTGTTGGACGGAAGGTTAGCTAAGGTGATGCATTCCGTAATTTCTAAGACTCAATCGGATTTGCTTAAAGGTAGGCACTTGGTTGATGGGGTGATGATTGTCAACAAGGTGGTTGATTTGGCTAAGAGAAGGAATCAGGAATGCTTAATTCTCAAGGTTGACTTTGAGAAAGCATATGATTCGATGGATTGGAGTTTTTTAGAGTATATGCTTCGGAGGGTTGGTTTCGTTGATAAGTGGATCTCTTGGATGAAGGCGTGTGTGTTTGGTGGTAGTATGTCAATCCTTGTGAATGGATGCCCAACTGAAGAAATTAACATACAAAGGGGGTTAAAGCAAGGAGATCATTTGGCGCCGTTCCTTTTCCTTGATGTGGCGGAAGGTTTTAGTGGCCTTATGAATAATGCGGTGAATAGAAATTTCTTCAAAGGTTTTGAAATGGTTAGGGGTGGGACGGTTGTCTCGCATTTACAATATGCCGACGACATTCTATGTATCGGTGAAGCCACGGTGGATAATCTTTGGACTCTAAAGGCTTTGTTAAGAGGTTTTGAAATGGTTTCCGGTTTGAATGTGTTCCTGAAATTTATGAGTTTGGCATCCAACTTCCTAAACTGTAATTTGGAAACTTTTACGTTCATGTATTTGGGTCTTCTGGTGGGAGCAAATGCGAAAAAGTTTTCTACATGGGAACCATTGTTGGAACAAATTAGTTCCAAACTAAATTCTTGGGGGAATAAGTATATTAGTTTGGTAGGTCGTATTGTACTTCTAAATTCGGTACCAATTTTTTACATATCTTTTTTAAAGATGCCCAAGAAGGTGCTAAGAAAGGTGGTGGGAATCCAAAGAAGATTTCTTTGGGGAGGGGTTAGGGGTGGAGGAAGGAAGATTTGTTGAGTGAGGTGGAGGAAAGTGTGTCAACCTAGGTGTTTGGGTGGTTTAGGTGTGAGGGACATTAAATTGGTAAATATTAGTCTTCTTGCAAAATGGAGATGGCACGTCTTAGATGACGATCCTTCGCTTTGGAAGTTGGTCCTTCAAGATAAATACGGACCGAGGGTGGGTAGGAGAATGGTTACAGAGGGTGAAGGGTGGCCGGCCTATGTGTCATGTTGGTGGAAAGATTTGTTGTCTTTCGAGGAGGAGTGGGATATTAGGTTGTTTGATAGGGAGTTGGTTAGAAAGGTGGGCAATGGTATAGGGAATTTATTTTGGAAAGAGGTTTGGCTTGCAAATGCGCCCCTATGTGACCTTTTTCCTAGATTATTCTCAATTTCATGTTGCCAAGATTTGAGGGTGAGAGAGGTGTGGCAAGGAAACATAGATGGTGGTGTTTGGCGGTTTTTATGGCGGAGAGAGTTGTTTGTGTGGGAATTGGAGCTTCTTCAAAATCTCAACTTAAGGTTGGAGGGAGTGGTTTTAGGGGAGGAGGAGGATTGTTGGTGGTGGAAGCCGGAGGAAGCGGGAGTCTTTTTCGTGAAGTCTTGTTATACTAGTTTACAAAATTTGTGGCTAGTAGATGGAGGTTTGACGAGGGGATGAGGAGTTTGTGTTCCGAGATCTTTGGAAGAGTAAGGTGCCATCCAAGGTTTTGGCTTTTTCCTGGACCTTGTTGCTTGACCGTATCCCAACCAAGGTCAATTTGGCAAAGAGACGGCTTCTAGCTGTCGATGATTCAAAGAGGTGTGTGTTTTGTGGCCTTGATGATGAATCGGCTTTACACTTGTTTCTTCACTGTCGTATCATATCCAAAGTTCGGGAGGAGGTGATGAATTGGTTGGAATTCAATTTTATCTCCCCACCAAATTTGTTCATTCACATATGTTGTTGGTTAAGTATGATGCGATCAAAGAAATTAAGGAGAGAGGCTTGGTTAATTTGGCATGCCGTTATTTGGGGTGTTTGGAAGTCGAGAAACGACATGATTTTTAACGATAACGTTAAAGAGGTGGATGAAATGGTGGAGCAAATTAAGGTGATCTTGTGGCATTGGAGTATGAATAGATTGAATATTGCAACGTTTTTGTTTTATGAGTGGTGTTGGAATCCTCGTCTTTGTTTTGGTAGATAACCTACGGGTGCTGCTATGAGTCTGTTTTCTGTCTTGGGGGTTGGAGGTGTTTTGGTAGGTGATTTAGAGGGATTTAGTTTTTACTGTCATGTGCCTTTTGTTCTCTTGTATCAGTGTTGGTTTGGTTTTTTGGTGTGACAGACTTTGGTGCGGTATAGTTATGTTTTATGGTGTAGCCTTTTTGGTTTGTTTGTAATCTTTGAGCTTGTTTCCACTTTTCTTTGTGGGATGGCTCCTCTTTTAATAAATCTTTGGTTGTTCAAAAAAAAAAGCAACTATCAAATTCAAATTGAAAAAGTGATGTACACATTGAGAGAGATATAGACATAATAAAAAGTGATGTGATATATGTAACAAATTGATTTATTTTTGAAAAGCCAACAAGTGTTCTCAATCCCGAATTCAAAAAGCCAACAATTTCTACGGTTTAGTTTTGATCAATTAGCTTGCACCTTCTTTTGTTTTCATTCTTCCACTTATAATATTGCTAATTACAAAAATGAAAGTAACACCACAAAAAAAAAATTACAAAAATGGAAGGAAATATAAGAAGATAGTTTTGATCAATTTGCATGAACTCAACATTGTAAATGTATTATTAATTTTTATAAGCATCCTTACAACAGTATCTTTTTTTATTTTGTTACAAACCTTACAACAGTATCTTATTCTTGTTGATATATTCTACAGAATATGGTTATTTATGAAGATATCATTATAGGCTTAGTGATGACCAGACCATCAGGTACAACGCCATCATTATTTCCAATATGCCCACCTTCACGGCAGTATTTGACCAATAATAGGCAGTATTGGACCAAGAGGCAGTACATCCAAGATGCCATCATCCAGACCTCGACCTTCACCTGGTACACCAGGCAGTCCTCCAGATCCTATACCAGGCAGTCTTCCAGGCAGTCCTCCATGTCCTCCACCCACATCCTCAGAATCACGATTGTCGTAGAGTTTTCTAGTAGCTGAACACATGCTTAAACCCAACAGCACAAAGAGAGCAATGCTTAGAACTTTCGAAGTTGCCATATGAAATTTTGTTTGAATCTTACACAACTGGACTGAGGTTTCAAGATTCATGAGACGGGTATTTATAGGAATGGAATAACAATTTGAAAAATTGTAAATCTTATAAATGTAGGTTATTTGACGTTTAACGTTATAGTTAAATAACTTGAAGGATCTAAGTGGTAAAATAAAAACTTAAAAGATTACTTTATTACAATTAAATAACATAAAAAAGGTAATACTAAAGAAACTTAAAATCAATTTGTTATAATTAAATAACTTAAAAGACATCTGATGTAATTTAACCTTTCAAATAACCCTTTCAAATTTTTATGTGCATTAATTATTTCTTTACTAACATATACTTAAAAGAAATGCTTAATGGCATGACATGATATGTTGTGCAATCCACACGACTTATATTTCACAAAGAGAAAATTTTAAATTTTGTTTTAATTAAAAATTGATTTAAACAATCTTACTTAATTAAAAGCTTAAGCAGTCTGATTAACAAAATTGGTTGCCCTAGCGTGCCAACTAAACCTCAAATGTGTGAATTTTGCTTGGTTTAATGCACGTGTTAATTGTGTAGACATTGAGCAGTGCACCTAATTAATGTATGAAAAAAAAACGGCTATGCTTTGCTAGAGAGTAGTGCATTGCTGGTAATAGGTACTACTCACATTTTGATATTTTACATAAACCAATACAATTAATAAATGGGAAATTCTTGTTTACCCATCAATAAAAGATGGATAATACTACCCATGTTGAGTTGGCCCAATCAAAACAATGTATTTATATAACATTAAAAATAATATAAAACAATCAAATAACTTTGATTGGTGCCAACTCAGCATGGGTTGTGTTACCCACATTTTATTGATGGGTACCCAAGTTGTCACCTTAATAAATGTCATTACTTTTGATACAATAATTTATACTTTTACTTTAATAGCCTTATTCATTTAATATATCATCTCATATATTTATCTCTCCATAATAAATAACTAAGGATAATATTGGTAAAATATTATTTATAGTTGCATTGAACTTTGAAAGTGACAGTTAAAAATGAACAAAATTTTTCTTCAAAAGTGACAATTAAAAAGGAACGGAGAGAGTAAGTAGCAATTAGTGCAACACAAAGCATGTATTTCCATTCCTTCTAACATATAAACGACTAACTGAAAAAAAATTATGAAAAAAACGGTGGGAACGAACCTGGTACCACATGCTTCCAATTGACAACTTTTACCACCAAAGTACTAATGTTTTTTATGACATACAATTGCTTCAACGTTATGTATTCAACACAAATCTCGGGTCATCTTTCTTTCAATCTCACAATCCCTAAATCATTTCTCACTCACTTTTATCTCTGTCATCATCATGCAATTGAACCTAATAACCATAATCTTGCCCTTTTTGACGGACCTAATTAATTTTTATGGAAAAAAAAGTCTGCAAGGAATTGAATCAAGTAACACATGAAAATGTCATTTTTTTAAAAGTCACTAACACCATTGCATTTCTTTTTTTGATAGCAGTTCCTTTTCATTATATTGGTTCCTTTTCATTGTTATTTTTTCTTTCAATTACCACATAACGATTCCTTTTTATTATTTTTTTCTTTCGGTTACCACACAACAGTTCTTTTTAATTTTTTTTTCTTTCGATCACCACATAGCAGTTTCTTTTCCTTTTCATTTTTATAGATTTAACATATTTTGCGGTTAGAACCAATTTCTTGGTGCCGGTTTTTGTATATATTTTTTCTTTTGATTTGTGATTTTTATTGCAGTCTATCTTTTGTTTTTGTTGCTTTTTAAGGTAGTTTGATAACATAATACTGAATGTAACTATAAAAATAATTATATAGGCAATTTGATAGTTATATATGAAGCTCTACAAAACCCTTGCATCGCACGGGTTAGAGACTAGTTGATGTAAAGCCACATAAATATTGTGTAGTTTCATTGGTGTTATATGCCGTTCACAATAGCATTGCTCATATCCTTAATTATATTATATCCTTGACATCTAGTCCTTCACTCTGGATGAGTGTTATCCAACCACACTACCACTGAGTCCGAAGATTTTCTTGTTATCTTATTATAAAATCAAGATGGTGTTTTCCCCGGTAGCTTCTAAGTTGAAACGATATCTTACCCGACCATATATATTTCCTTCAACAACATGGATCCCCCTTCCAAGCTATCAGGCTTGGTTCAGAGAAGATAGATCAGTGACACTTGTTTTAATATTCACATATTTTGATGTTGATCTTCGAAAAAAAGTTGTTCAATGTACATATGCGTGTCCTTTATGTGAAAATCATTGTGAGAATGAATGACACTTGTTCTAGGGTGTAAGAAGGCGAAGGAAGTATGAGATACAACTGATATATGGTCATATATTATTAATTCTTGTCTTAAGTAAGTAAATCGTCCTTGTAAGTTCGTGTGGTTTTGGTTTTCGTTCTTGTTTCTTTTTTTTTTTGTTATAAAACAAACCACGTATGTTTGTTTTAGAACAAAAAAAAGATATAAGGACTAAAACCAAAAACACGCGAATTTATAGCGACAATTTACCTATTTGAGCCTTAATTCTTTAATTCCAAATGTTGCTGATTTTGTCTCTCTTTCGCTGTATCGTCAAACTTGCAACAACATAAAATAATTGACTTTTCTATTCTTTGGCTTGGAGAAATGGGTAAGGCAAATGTGTCAATTGAACTAGATTATAAACTAGTGGTTGATGACATATTTGATAATTCTTCAAACCAATCTGAGTTTGGCAAAATTAAGTCTGATGGTAGGATACGTCTTTCCAATTATTCAAACTTTAATATAAGTTTTGTTAAGCGACAATAAAATTGGTTGCTCACTCATTAGTAAGGGCATCAAAATGGTTAAATTTTGTTGCTTACCCAAACTAGCTAGACTTCCTCGAGTTGACAACCCAAACTCGCAGCCTGCGATAAAAATATTCCTCCATAAATAAATGCTTCGCAAATAAGACAATTCCTTCAAGATAAAGAAAGCACTGGACACGTACGCCATAGTCCAAAATCTTGCAAAGAATTCAAATGTTCATTGCTCATCGTTTTCACAACAGTACTGCTAGTTTCTCACTATTCTTACATGCATACTCCATCATCATAATGACTTTAGAACACCCTAAAGTGTATAGTTAGCAGAAAGCCTTAAAAAGACTAACCTACAATTTAACCATTCCATTAGTCTAAGGCCTCAACGCTAATGGCCTTAATCATACTCCACGACCCTAACATCAAAAGGCCTTAATTCTTTTCCGTGGACCTAACCTAAAAAGTCCTTGATCATTCACCACGACCCTAACCTCAAAGGCCTTCAATCATTATTCATGGTCTCCAACCCCAATGGCCTCAATCATCCTTAATGACCACCACTCTAAAAGAACTACAACTCATTTTTCACTACGGTTCAAAGTTCAACGTCTCTAAATCATCCTTCCACGCCCCGAGATCAAGGCTCCAGAAAAAGGGCTCAAGGAATCCATATTCTCATTATTAAGGACACCAACCTCAAAGTGAAGATGGTCTGAAAGGTCATAACATAACAAACACAAAATAGTACGCTAGAGTGCCTCTGGGCCCTCAACATAATTCAACGATCGTCCGACCCTTGCGCCAAAATGGCATATCCGACATATCCATGCCCCGGAGGCACATAAATAAGGTGCGATCCACCAAAACAAGGTATACATTACTTTAAAGCATATATATATATATATATATATATATTGTTGATTCCAGCTAGCCTTGCAGGTTGACACTCCAAGGACAACTACTTACGGCCCCTTAAGCAGATTGCAACTCATTACAAAGCCAACTGTACTTGATCCGCATAAAGTCGAACCCCACATCACGAATTCATATCGCACATGGTAACATCCTAGACGACTTTCAGGATTGCTGACTGACCCCACATACCAACATGGGTCTTTTCAGCGTGTTTTGTCCTCACTCACACGCTTTCTAAGAAACTTCCCAGAAGGTCACCAATCCAAAGACTACTCCAAGTCAAGCATGCTTAACTGTGGAGTTCTTATGGAATGGGCTACCGAAAAGAAGATGCATCTTGTTGGTATCTGTAGTACCAAACAATTCTTATAAGCCTTCCTTCAACTATGCAGTCTCATACGTGCATGGCTTTAGCATCCCTCTTATTCCGATGTGATTCGGTTCATCTAGAAGTTGTCGGTAGTCGCTCGTTGTCATGTCTTGTGCACGGGCGACCATTCCCCGTCCTTGTCAGCCTCTGGTGTTACACACATACCATTGACCTCAAGCTCGCAACATTAGGTCATATGACTTGAGGACCGTAACGATATATGAACCACTTAAATATATCATAATTTCAAAGCATTGAGATAAGCTATCACCTGACTCCATCGGCAAATAGATTGGAGGGCTAGTATTCTGGTCTGGGCTAAGGCCCAATCCTTGATTGAACATGGGTACCCTTCATAGCATATACGCAGACGAATCATATCATAAACATGCCCTAAATATTAGTAGATCAAGGCCCCATAGGAGGATCCATACCATTCAAGACGAATTCAATGATAACTTTTTGTAATCTAATTATAGGTGTCCCTCGAAGGCCATCGTCTATTCACAAGGTAAGGCCCAATAATGCCTAAATACTATCTCTTTGGCTGGCTAACATTAAGAACTCACAAGGTATGTTCCACTCTAACTCTAGCCACTAACCACACTCATACCGACTTGAGCATTGGAGTGTCATTTGCAGGTCTGTCGTCCTCCATAGACTCCGATCAAGCACCGTCAAGTTCTCCTCGTTCCTTCAATGGTTTGTCGTCCTCAAATTTCGGTTAAATCCTATAAAATCAATGATGTTTTTTTTTATCGAAAATTGATCCAAAAAGTAAATGCAGATGAATGAATCTTCTTCCACATCCAAGGAAGGAGATACATAACCAAACTTCCACCCCACAAACTTTCATCACCCTTTCGTCCAAACCCAATAAAGACCGAGGAACTTGTATCTGATCAGATATGCGTCCTCTCAACGAGTTTATTTTTCCTTTCAAAATTCATTTATTAATTTTATTATGGCCCATTACAATCATCCACGGGGTAAAAAAATTGCGACGTCCATGTATTTCACTCAAAATCTGATTGAGGGCTAGTTAATTAGAAAAGGGATAAATATGAGGGTCAAAATTGCGTAATTAAACTACGAAATTAAAAATTTTGATCTAAAAAACGCATTTTAATTTTTTTTTATTTACATTGGGTTTAGCAAGAACTTTTTTTACGATGCACGAACTTGTTATTATATTTTAATCGAAAATTCATAAAAAATATTGTCAGGTAAATAATAACTAAACCTATATATCTATATAAAATTCGTACTCTAGCTAGTTTTTTTTTAGGCCGTATTCTAGCTATCTAGGTAGAGTTTAGATTTCGCAAATCTCGTACACTAACGCCGTAGTCTAGCAAATCTTCCGTATTTCATACGACTACCTATATTTCATATTCCCTCAAGTAATTGTTAGGCAGAGTTTCATACTCCCTCTGGTTTGTAAGGCGCCGTTTGATGGTCATGGAGACATCATATAATATATTTATTATCTCATGCTTAAATCTCATGTTTAATGCATCAAAGTAATAGAATAAAATAAATTATTTTTCTATCTTATATCAACTTGCCTTTGTATTTTTATCCTTGGTATATGCTCGGTTAGAAACTATATATTATGATAGGATTAGAAATTTATTCCTTATTTATTACCATGATATTTTGTCATTTTTAAAATGTTGTAATTCCTTACTTATTTATAATTAATTGCATACCGTTTTTAAAACATTTAATTAATTACGAGAGTTTTCTCATTTAATTATAATGAAATAATTATATCTTGTTTGTTATGATGTGCGCATATAACACATAATAAAAAATACGAATTTGTTGGGGAGAGAGAGAGAGAGAGAATACATATAAGAAAGAGATTTGAGAGACATTGGAGAAGAGTGTCAGAACATTAAGAGTCGTTGAGAAGCGTCAAATCAAGGACGTTTGGCTATTACATGATATGGATAATTCCGTTTGATAGTCATTCGAAAATCCTTTACTGAAACTGGAAGTATCCGTTCATTCTTATTGTCCTTGATGTTCTTTGTCTGTTTCTTCACGTGGTCAGAAGAAGACAAAACTGTACTCAGATACTTTGATGTAGACAACTATAAACGTGGAGTCTTGGTCCCTCAGGATCTTATGAAGTCCGAAGGTCTTCCAAGTCTGATGGGTCTTCTGAGTCTGGCTAGGCAGGGATTCGAGAGACTTTGGAGAAGAGTGTCAGCACATTAAGAGTCGTTGAAAAGCTTCAAATCAAGGACGTTGGGCCATTGCCTGATATGGGTAATTCCGTTGGATAATAATTCGAAAATTCATGGCTGAAACTAGAAGTATCCATTCATTCTTATTGTCCTTTAAGTTCTTTGTCCATTTCTACACGTGGTCAGAAGAAGACAAAATTTTACTCATATTCTTTGATGGAGACAGCTATAGAAGACGACAAATCTAACGACAGCTCTGGGGATGTCCTGCACGTACCTGTACTGCCTTTTTAACCCGCTCAGGCAAGTGATGATAGACCTTGTCGCGACCGCACATGATCCAGCCTGAATACCAGCAGATCTCCTCAAACTCATGGATCTCCCTATGCCCTTCGTACGACATCCAGAACGACAATGCAACATGAGAAGCATATGAAGACAACACAGATAAATCATGAGGCCCTCCAGGAAAGAGAGGCACATCTGGTAACTGATGAGAGGCTGCCTTAGCCGCACGATCATCCTCATCAGGCTCAGCCACCTGCTCAACCACATCCGCAAAATGTTGGGCATCATATCCACCATCTGTGGAATCGTGTAGCTGCTCCTCATAATTCAGGTACTGCGTCGGGTCATCCACCTGCGACTATGTCGGCTGAGAACTACCCTCACCCGCAGAAAGATTGGACCTCCAGCCTCTTCCCCTCTTATGCACATGAGAGTTTGCAGCCACCCTCTCCCGTCGGAAGCTTCTAGTCATCGTCTGTCTATCAGCTCTGGTCCTATCTAGGTCCTGCTCAGACATATCTATACAAAAACAAAATAAAAAATCATTGTCATTTAGGCAATTTAGGCAACAATCTAGCACCATAAATAACTTAATTTTTAAACACCATTCAAAACAACATTGACATCAACATTCCCAAACAATCTAACAACATAAACTAACTTAAAAATCTAAACAACTCTCATTTAGGCATTTTATCAAACACTTTGAGTTAAATGTATGAAACAACTCATCATTGTGTTAATTCAACTTCTACAGATTCACATTGAACTTAATATAATCTAAACTACATTCACAACAACTACATTCATCTAAAACATCATAAACTAATCAAAATTTCAATTTCTACATCTACCCTAACCACATGCAATCTACCAAAATTAACAAAAATAAACCTACACAAACTTACATTAACATTAAAAAATGATCAATACTACTTACTTGTGGTTTTGTGGAGATGATTTGCTTCAATTTCATGAAAATGGAATTGGAGAGAACTGAAGCAAATTTGGAATTTGGATGGTTTTACAGAACTGGGCAGTTTTGTTTTGCTGTTCTGAATATGTTCTGATCGCAGCGGCAGTTAACTACTAATGGGAACGACGGTAGTTATCTACCGATGAAACCGGCGGTAGTTAACCACCGATGCACCAATCCAATGGCAGTTAACTACCGACGGGGTAAAATTGTATTTTGCTGGTATTTCTTAGCTTTCTTTGAAGTGGGAAAAACAATTTTCAAAGTTCTTAAGTCTTTTAGACAACTTTTTGGAGCAAAAAAATTTGCAAATTTCCTTCCTATTTTTTTGCTTTTTTTTAAATGATCTCATATCTTATCTTATATATAAAACTTCTTAAGTCTCTTTGACAAATTTTTTGGAGCCAAAAGAGTTGTTGCAAATTTCCATCCAATTTTTTTCATTTCTATTTTGTTTTTTAAAATATGATCTCATATCTTATATATAAAAGTTATTTAAGACTCTTATAGACAACTTCTTGGAGCAAAAAAAAAAGTTGTCTCAAATTTCTTTCCTAATTTTTTGCTTTATATTTTGCTTGTTAAACAATGATATCATAACTTATATATAAAAGTTCTTAAATCTCTTCGATAACTTTCAGAGTCAAAAAGTTGTTGCAAATTTGGATCCTAAATTTTTGTTTATTTTGTTTTTTAAAAAATGGTATCAAATCTTTTATATAAAAGTTCTTAAGTCTCTTTGACAACTTTTTGGAGCCAAAAAAGTTGTTTTAAATTTCCTTTCAATTTTTTTTTCTTTTTATTTTGATTTTTAAATAAATGATCTCATATCTAATATATAAAAGTTCTCTAGACTCTCAGACAACTTCTTGGAGCAAAAAAAGTTGCTTCAAATTGGTTTCCTAATTTTTTTTCTTTATATTTGTTTCTTAAACATTGATATCATATCTTATATATAAAAGTTCTTAAGTCTCTTACACAATTTTTTGGATCCTAAAAAGTTGTTTCAAATTTCCTTCTTAATTTTTTCCTTTTTTTTAAATGATCTCATATCTTATATATAAAAGTTTTTAAGTCTTTTAGATAACTTTTTGGAGCAAAAAAAGTTGTTGCAAATCCTAGTTTTTTGGTTTTTTTTTGTTTTTTAAGAAATGATCTCATATCTTATATATAAAAGTTCTTAAGTTTTTTACATAATTTTTGAAGCAAAAAAAGTTGCAAATTTCCTTCCTAATTTTTTTAATTTTTTTTACAAAATGATCTCACATCTTATCTAATATATAAAAGCTCTTTAGTTTTTTAAGCTACCTTTTGGAGCAAAAACATTGGTTGCAAATTCCAGATGTTTTGAAAAAAAAGTTCTTACATATCTTATCTTATATATAAAAGTTGTTAGGTCCATTAAGCAATCTTATCTAATATATAAAAAATTGGGTTATTACGGACGCTTATTGGCAGGTGGAGATAGAGTTAATGGACCAATACAAACGTTTTATTATTTAGGGGATAAAATATGAAGCTAAGAAATTACTTAAGGGACAAAGTGTGCAATTTAGTCAACAACTTTTGTAGCAAAAAACAATGTTAATATTCATGGTCGTTCCTAAGAAATTGTAAGTCAGCTCTCATAGTAAAGATAGACCCCTAAAAGAAAAAAAACACAATATATTTTTTTAAAAGAACAAAAAAATGTTTGTTTAATTTTTGAGAGAATAATTGTAATGTTTGTTAGAGCTTTATACGACAAGTATGGCACGAAACTTGCAAAAAGTACTCTAAAAAAAAAAGAAAAAAAGAAGAGAAAAAAAAATATCCTATATGGCACAAAACTTGCAAGAAGTACTCTAAAAAAAGGGGGGAAAAAAGAAGAGAAAAAAAATATATCCCACATATTCTTAAGTCTTTTTGATAACTTTTTGAAGTAAAAAAAGTTGCAAATTTTCTTCCTAATTTATTTTATTTTATTTATAAAATGATCTCACTTCTTATCTAATATATAAAAGTTCTTAATTCTCTTAAGTTACCTTTTAGAGCAAAAAATGTTGTTGCAAATTTCCTAATGTTTTGAAAAAAAATTTATTGCATATCTTATCTTAGATATAAAAGTTGTTAAGTCTCTTAAGCAATTTTTTGGAGACTAAAAAGATGTTACAAATTTCCCAATTTTTGCCTGATTTTTTTCTTAAAAATAACCTTATCTTATATATAAAAACATGGGTTATTACGAACGCTTATTGACAGGTGGAGATAGAGTTAATGGACCAATAAAGACGTTTTATTATTTAGGGGACAAAAATGAATCTCAAAAATTACTTAGGGGATCAAATGTGCAATTTAGTCAACAACTTTTGTAGCAAAAAACAAGGTAAATATTCAGGGCCGTCCCTATGAAATTGGAGGTCGGCTCTCATAGTAAAAATAGGTCCCTATAAGAAAAAACACAATTTTTTTAAAAGAGGAAAAAAAATGTTTGTTTTATTTTTTGAGAGAATAATTATAATGTTTCTTAGAGCAATTTATACAAAAGGTATGACACAAAACTTGCAAGAAGTACTCTAAAAAAGAAAAGAAGAGAAAAAAATATATGTCAAATGTTGAATCAAGGACCATGAGACTACCAACACGCATTTCTACAAATTGGTTACTCTTGAAATTTGAAATAATCACCGCGTTACAAGTATATAGTCATTTTTTACGTGCATTATGTAAATGTTAACGAGTGCCCCGTGGGCATTCTTTAAGCACCCAAAATGGTAAGATTTTATGAAAGTTTGTGTATTTATTGCATTGAAAATTAAAGTCTTTAATATTTTTAAATAATAATTTCTTTATTAGGAATGCTTAAAGAGTGCCCCGGGGGCACTCGTTAACAAGACCCAAAAAAATATTTTGGGCCCCAAAATTTCATCGGCTGTGACCCAATCTGAAAAGTCGATTTCTACTGATATTAAATGTCATTTCTGTAGTAGTGCTTATTCGTTTTCTTGAAACATAATTTGAATTTTGGGTCTAAGAGATGCCTTCCAAATGATAATTCTCAAATGAAATTTAAATTTAACATTTTGATTTATAGATAACAGATGCGATAGACATCATCAATGTATATCATGCAATTCAAATGAACTTGGCTTTGAGCAATCATTCAACTTTTGCTTTGATCTATGCTCCACCAATTTTGATCTAACACTAGTATGTCTTTGTAATCCCATGCAAAACAGTCTGAGTTCTCAAAGAATTTGAATAATACCTTTTCTGAGGTCTTCATCCAAAATTGAACTAATGTAAGTAGGTTTAGGTTTCTCACCTTCTTTAGCAAAATCTACTTCGTCAAGTGGATCTTGTGCTTCCAATTTCCCTATTTCATCAAACCAACTACTTTTGAATCCCAAAGGGAAATCATCAAAAATAAAATCTAGTGATTCATACTCTTGAGAATTTTTTTGATCTTCATTATGAACAGTTTCAGAATCTGATAGTTCTTCAATAACCTCAAATACTATTGTCTTCTAGTTCTTCATTTGAAACTATCTCTTTAGAAAATTGTGGTATGTTAGTTACTTAGTTCTTCAAGATTGGCTATTTGAGTCATTTCTTCTTCAAGATTGGTTATTAGAGTCTCCTCTTTGAAAGTTACTCTCAATTTGCTGTCCGAATCATGGCCTAAGCTTTCTTCCTCATCATTATGTTTTATCTACATTCAATAGTAACAATTCAAATTATCAGCAAAAAAAAAAAATAGCAACTATCAAATTCAAATCGAAAAAGTGATGTACACATTGAGAGAGATATAGACATAATAAAAAGTGATGTGATATATGTAACAGATTGATTTATTTTTGAAAAGCCAACAAGTGTTCTCAATCCCGAATTCAAAAAGCCAACAATTTCTACGGTTTAGTTTTGATCAATTAGCTTGCACCTTCTTTTGTTTTCATTCTTCCACTTATAATATTGCTAATTACAAAAATGAAAGTAACACCACAAAAAAAATTTACAAAAATGGAAGGAAATATAATCATTGGGTGGACATAAGAAGATAGTTTTGATGAATTTGCATGCATGAACTCAACATTCAATAGTACAAAAAACACTTTTTAACACAAGGATATTAAATAGGTTGCTATCCACCTGACTTAAAAACATAGGCACAGGAGAGGTTTTAGACTTCAATAGATATTAAGTGGGTTTACCCCATTTAAAAAGTATTGATAAAAATTAAGCCAAACAACAAATTCAGAGCCAATCAAAATTGAGACCCAAATTTTGGTGAAAAGATTTATCCGCTCAAGTGCCAAAAGCCAAATTTCACACCCCAAACCCAATCTCATTCTCAGATTTCACATCCAAATCCTACCCCTTCACCACTGAGCTTCATTCTTAGCGAAGAAACATCTCATATTCGAGCTTCTAAGATTCGATTCGATTCACTTCTCAGATTCGAGGTAAATTGTCTTCTCAGATTCGGTTTTTTCTTGAACATTAGATGCTGAGAGATTTCTCACCATTCACCACCATTGAGCAACTGAGTTAACTCTCTTTCTCAGGTTCTCAGCCAAACTCAACCGAGCTTTATTATCCACTTTTACACCTAGAGCTTCTAAGATTCTCAGATTCACTTCACCACCGTCACACCCAGTGCTTCTCAAATTCTCCACCATCGAGCAAAGGTAACACTTCTCAAATTCTTTTTCTTGTTTCCAATTTCGATTTCGCAGTTAACTTCGCTTAAATCTTGTCGCAACTAACTCAATCTATGCTTTTTCTCTAGTGTCGGGAAATCACTTCTCAGCTTCATTCTTCTCTAATCCCTTAAAAACCTAATAGATTTCTGATATGTTGGCTGGGTCGGCGAAGACCACGAGGAAGAATTGGGATGAACAAAATGTTGAAGGTGAAGCTAAAGAAAAGAGTGTTGGTTCTTAAATTAGGATTGATTCTCAATCAATCTTGAGAATTCAGGTAAATAAATACCAAATTTAAATGCTAAATTTTTTATATATGGCATGAATTAGTTAATGAATGCTGAATTGAAATTCAAATCAGAAATTATGAATTTAGTGTGATTTGTATTGAACTGATGCTGAATCATGATAAGAAATGGACCGACGAAAGTGTTCCTCTTGATGCCGTGTCTGGCAAACTTTCAAGGCTTGGAAAGGTATTAATTTTTAGAAATTAACATTGCTTTCTAGTGGTCTTATAATATGGAAATCACGCACAAGTTTGATATAAACAGATTGTGCCACCACTAAAAATTGTAGTATGAATGCACTCACTTTCTTATAGTACAAAAATGCACTGTGATTGAGTGTTTATGCATTCGAAATGATAGGCTTATAGATGATAGCATGTCTGGTTTCTTATAACCTTGAGCTGACCATTTTGGTGATTTTGCTGTATTTGATTTGAAGGCAAATGTGATTAAATGGTATTTTATTGTGAACTGAATCAAGGATGCAATGCAACGGAAAGCTCTTGCCTCTGCGGCTACTGCAGCAGCATTAGAAAAGGTAATAACTACTAGTGGCCATTAATCATATGCATGGTTATTTGTGATCTTAACATTACTGTTTTGATGGTTATTTGTGGATATTAATTATGGCTATCTTAGCTTCTAACCACTTTCATCCTCAATTGGTTGTAATGTAGTGATAAGATAAGGTTTCAGCTTGGATATGATGGATATGAGAGACAATTCAGGTGGAATGAAGAAGAGAGAGAATGGAACGTGTTACACAGTGAGCCTAATAAGAAGTGTGAGTTTTATAATTCATGTGGTAGTTTTGCAATATGTGATATGTCTGATTCAAGTTTGTGCAAATGCATAAAAGGGTTTGAACCAAAGGATGTGAAGAGTTGGAATAGTGGGAATTGGTCAAAAGGGTGTAAGAGGATGACTCCATTGAAGGTTGAGAGAGGTGGTAATAATTATGGTGGAGAAGATGGTTTTTTTGGTGCAAAGGGGTTTAAAGTTGCCTGATTTTGCACGTTTGCTGAGTGATGTTGATAGTAAGGATTGTGAGGGAAGATGTCTGAAGAATAGTTCTTGTACTGCTTATGTAATTAAATGCTATTGGAATTGGGTGTATGGTTTGGCATGGGGAGTTGGTTGATGTTCAAAGGTTAGAAAATGAAGGAAATACGCTCAACATTCGTCTTGTTGATTCTGATTTAGGACTTATTAGTAATTAAATAATTAAGTATGACTTATTATTTAATTTATGAAAAATATAGAAACGCGGTCCACCGTAAGGTACGGTGCATTTAAGTGCTTGACTTGTTGACCACACAAGTGATTCTATAAATAGAACCCTTGTGTTGATGCATTACTGATTTTTTGAAACGCTTAACCTAATTCACAAAAGTTGTGAAACCCTAGCCGCCGCTCTCTAAACCATATTCTCTCTGAATCTCCGTTGAAATTGGCTAGCACCGGTCATCGGAGAAGTTCTGTTCGTGTGGACTGAATAGAGGCATCGCTACGTTGCTTTGCTCGTGATCAGGAATAATTCTGCTACAAAGGTTATGCTCTTCAAGAGGTAAACACATAATCCTTACAGTTTTTAAGTATGTGTTCTGTATGATTTGTGATTAATGATTTAATCAAGATCCGTTTAAATGGGATTTGTTCCGCTAAGAGGATTAAAATTTTGAAAAACCCCTCTTAAATCCCTTCGGTGACCCAGTTGCAAACTTTTCAAGAAAGCTACCAGTCATATCAAATAAACCAAAGAAAGGACGAAAAAGTGTAGGTGCGGCCAGATGTTTGGATTTGAAGGAATGGACAGGTCGAGGCTCTAGAGGAAGGGGGAGGGCAGAGTTAGTAGCTGGTCGCCAGAAACTAAGGGTAAGGCGAAGGATGTGGGGCAAGGGGTGATGGAGGGCTAGGGTTTGAGAGGGAGGGGGACACCGTTGGAGGTAGAGGGAGCATATGTGTCTGGGGGAAGCTTGGAGGTCGTTTTACCTTCTTGTCCTCTATTGCAAGTATCGGGTGCTCAAGCTATTTTTGACGATTCAGGTTCTTTAGTTCCGGAAACACCGGTCTCGCCTACGGGGGATATGTGGAGAAAGAAGGTGGAGGTGGTGCGTTTATTAGAAGTGGGAAAGGAAGCTGGAATCACATTTACTATGGCGGACGGAAGAGTGGTGGACAGATTGGTGGTGTCAGAGGATGCAGATGTTGCAAATAGAGTAATTAGGGAGAGGATGACAAGTTCATAATGATTGTGTTGTCCTTTAATGTCAGAGGCTTGGGAGGAGTGTTTAAGCGGAGGAAGGTGAGGGAGTTGGTGCATAGTCAAAAGGTAGATTTTTTAGCTATTCAATTAACTAAAATGAAGGTTCGGATGAGTTGTGTCGTAATTTATGGGGTGGTGAGGATTGTCAATGGGTTATCCTTCCATCGGTGGGAAATAGTGGAGGTATCCTTTCCATGTGGCGTAAATCCGATGCTAATTTCATTTATTCTTTTGTGGGGGGGAAGGTTTTGTGGGGGTGTGTCTAGAGTGGGGAATTCATCGTAAGAAGTGTTTTGTTATTAATGTGTATTCTAAATGTGAATTATTGGTAAAGCAAAGATTATGGGCGAGCCTTGTGTTGCTTCGAAATTCATTGGGACTTGGAGCTGGGTGTTTTGTTGGTGACTTTAACTTGGTGACGAATAGGGAAGAGAGAACGGGGGTGAATGGGGTGCCAAATGCAGAGTATGTATTAGAGATCACTCTATTTAATGATATTGTTACCAATTTGGAAGTGGTGGATGTCAATCTTGTGGGAAGAAAGTTTACTTGGTATCATCCTAATGGTCGCGCTATGAGTAGAATTGATAGGGCGTTGGTCTCGGAGGAGTGGGGGGAGTATTGGGGGAATTTTGCTCTTTGGGCCCTTCCAAGAGACGTTTTCGACCATTGTCCGTTGGTGTTGAAGGTGGACTCTATTGATTGGTGTCCTAAGCCGTTTTCGGTTTAATAATTATTGGCTTCAAAATCCCAAGTTCAAGAGGGTGGTGGAGGAGGGGTGGGGGAATATGGTGGAAGTGGGTGGATGGGTTTTGTGTTGAAAGCAAAGTTGAAAGGCTTGAAGGAGGATATTAGAGATTGGAATAAAGTGGAGTATGGTAATGTGCAGAGGAGGTTGATTAATTTGAGGTAGGAGATAGAGGAGTTGGATGAGAAAAGTGAGTTGAGGAGTTTATTTAATCAAGAAGCGGAGGCTAGGAAACAGAAATTTGAGGAGTTGTGGAGGTTGTGGAAGAGTAAAGAGGCAATGTTGTTTCAAAGATCTAGGTCTAAGTGGCTTAGAGAGGGGGGTGCAAACTCAATTTTTTTTATAGATGTGTTAAAAGTAGAGCCATTTTGAATGGAATCAAGGCGCTAAAGGTGGACAATGAGTGGGTGTATGAAGTTGGTGAGATTGGGAGGGTAGTGGTGGATTACTTTAGGAATCATGTGTCTAGTTCGGATTGGGAGAAACCTAAGTTGGATGGTGTAAACTTTGTGACTATATCCGATGACGATAATAGGTTTCTTGTTGAACCGTTTTCAATGATGGAGAGTGATGGTAATAAGAGTCCAGGGCCAGATGGTTTTAATTTTGCTTTCTTTAAGCAATTTTGGTATCTTGTTAGAAATGAGGTGAGAATTTTCTTTGATCAATATCATGGTAATGAGGTGTTTTTGAAGAGTCTCTTATCCTATTTTGTAACGCTTATTCCTAAGGTGAAGTCTTCGTTATCTCCTAAGGAGCTTATGCCGATATCATTGTTGGGAAGTTTGTACAAACTTCTCTCCAAGGTGTTGGACGGAAGGTTAGCTAAGGTGATGCATTCCGTAATTTCTAAGATTCAATCGGATTTGCTTAAAGGTAGGCACTTGGTTGATGGGGTGATGATTGTCAACAAGGTGGTTGATTTGGCTAAGAGAAGGAATCAGGAATGCTTAATTCTCAAGGTTGACTTTGAGAAAGCATATGATTCGATGGATTGGAGTTTTTTAGAGTATATGCTTCGGAGGGTTGGTTTCGTTGATAAGTGGATCTCTTGGATGAAGGCGTGTGTGTTTGGTGGTAGTATGTCAATCCTTGTGAATGGATGCCCAACTGAAGAAATTAACATACAAAGGGGGTTAAAGCAAGGAGATCATTTGGCGTCGTTCCTTTTCCTTTTGGTGGCGAAAGGTTTTAGTGGCCTTATGAATAATGCTGTGAATAGAAATTTGTTCAAAGGTTTTGAAATGGTTAGGGGTGGGACGGTTGTCTCGCATTTACAATATGCCGACGACATTCTATGTATCGGTGAAGCCACGGTGGATAATCTTTGGACTCTAAAGGCTTTGTTAAGAGGTTTTGAAATGGTTTCCGGTTTGAATGTGTTCCCGAAATTTATGAGTTTGGCATCCAACTTCCTAAACTGTAATTTGGAAACTTTTACGTTCATGTATTTGGGTCTTCTGGTGGGAGCAAATGCGAAAAAGTTTTCTACATGGGAACCATTGTTGGAACAAATTAGTTCCAAACTAAATTCTTGGGGGAATAAGTATATTAGTTTGGTAGGTCGTATTGTACTTCTAAATTCGGTACCAATTTTTTACATATCTTTTTTAAAGATGCCCAAGAAGGTGCTAAGGAAGGTGGTGGGAATCCAAAGAAGATTTCTTTGGGGAGGGGTTAGGGGTGGAGGAAGGAAGATTTGTTGAGTGAGGTGGAGGAAAGTGTGTCAACCTAGGTGTTTGGGTGGTTTAGGTGTGAGGGACATTAAATTGGTAAATATTAGTCTTCTTGCAAAATGGAGATGGCACGTCTTAGATGACGATCCTTCGCTTTGGAAGTTGGTCCTTCAAGATAAATACGGACCGAGGGTGGGTAGGAGAATGGTTACAGAGGGTGAAGGGTGGCCGGCCTATGTGTCATGTTGGTGGAAAGATTTGTTGTCTTTCGAGGAGGAGTGGGGTATTAGGTTGTTTGATAGGGAGTTGGTTAGAAAGGTGGGCAATGGTATAGGGAATTTATTTTGGAAAGAGGTTTGGCTTGCAAATGCGCCCCTATGTGACCTTTTTCCTAGATTATTCTCAATTTCATGTTGCCAAGATTTGAGGGTGAGAGAGGTGTGGCAAGGAAACATAGATGGTGGTGTTTGGCGGTTTTTATGGCGGAGAGAGTTGTTTGTGTGGGAATTGGAGCTTCTTCAAAATCTCAACTTAAGGTTGGAGGGAGTGGTTTTAGGGGAGGAGGAGGATTGTTGGTGGTGGAAGCCGGAGGAAGCGGGAGTCTTTTTCGTGAAGTCTTGTTATACCAGTTTACAAAAGGCAGTCCCCAACCAATAGGCAGTTCCACCAGGCCATCAGCCAGACCTCGACCTTCACCTAGTACACCAGGCAGTCCTCCACGCAGTCCTCCAGATCCTACACCAGGCAGTCCTACAGGCAGTCCTCCAGATCCTACACCAGGCAGTCCTCCATGTCCTCCACCCACATCCTCAGAATCACGATTGTCGTAGAGTTTTCTAGTAGCTGAACACATGCTTAAACCCAACAGCACAAAGAGAGCAATGCTTAGAACTTTCGAAGTTGCCATATGAAATTTTGTTTGAATCTTACACAACTGGACTGAGGTTTCAAGATTCATGAGACGGGTATTTATAGGAATGGAATAACAATTTGAAAAATTGTAAATCTTATAAATGTAGGTTATTTGACGTTTAACGTTATAGTTAAATAACTTGAAGGATCTAAGTGGTAAAATAAAAACTTAAAAGATTACTTTATTACAATTAAATAACATAAAAAAGGTAATACTAAAGAAACTTAAAATCAATTTGTTATAATTAAATAACTTAAAAGACATCTGATGTAATTTAACCTTTCAAATAACCCTTTCAAATTTTTATGTGCATTAATTATTTCTTTACTAACATATACTTAAAAGAAATGCTTAATGGCATGACATGATATGTTGTGCAATCCACACGACTTATATTTCACAAAGAGAAAATTTTAAATTTTGTTTTAATTAAAAATTGATTTAAACAATCTTACTTAATTAAAAGCTTAAGCAGTCTGATTAACAAAATTGGTTGCCCTAGCGTGCCAACTAAACCTCAAATGTGTGAATTTTGCTTGGTTTAATGCACGTGTTAATTGTGTAGACATTGAGCAGTGCACCTAATTAATGTATGAAAAAAAAACGGCTATGCTTTGCTAGAGAGTAGTGCATTGCTGTTAACAGGTACTACTCACATTTTGATATTTTACGTAAACCAAGACAATTAATAAATGTCACTACTTTTGAATTAATAATTTATATTTTTACTATAATAGCTTTATTCATTTAATATATCATCTCATATATTTATCTATCCATAATAAATAACTAAGGATAATATTGGTAAAACATTATTTATAGTTGCATTGAACTTTGAAAGTGACAGTTAAAAAGGAACAAAATTTTTCTTCAAAAGTGACAATTAAAAAGGAACGGAGAGAGTAAGTAGCAATTAATGCAACACAAAGCATGTATTTCCATTCCTTCTAACATATAAACGACTAACTGAAAAAAAAAATTTATGAAAAAAACGGTGGGAACGAACCTGGTACCACATGCTTCCAATTGACAACTTTTACCACCAAAGTACTAATGTTTTTTATGACATACAATTGCTTCAACGTTATGTATTCAACACAAATCTTGGGTCCTCTTTATTTCAATCTCACAATCCCTAAATCATTTCTCACTCACTTTTATCTCTCTCATCATCATGCAATTGAACCTAATAACCATAATCTCGCCCTTTTTGACGGACCTAATTAATTTTTATGGAAAAAAAGTCTGCAAGGAATTGAATCAGGTAACACATAAAAATGTCATTTTTTTAAAAGTCACTAACACCATTGCATTTCTTTTTTTGATAGCAGTTCTTTTAATTATATTGGTTCCTTTTCATTGTTATTTTTTTCTTTCAATTACCACATAACAATTTCTTTTTATTATTGTAACACCCATACTAACTTTAACTAGTATATTAGCATGTGCGTTAAACTGATACTGGATACATTTAAAAATTTCAATAATAATATTACATCACAACAGAATAAATACATATTTACTCGTTTGTACAATAATCCAATACTGTTAAAATACTTTTACAAACGTCCATTAAGCTTTTGAGCTGGTACACAACGAGCAAATGCACTCCATCCAGTACCTCTATGAAGATCTTCGTCACGAACCTCTGACTAACCTGTAAACCTGCACCAGAAGGAATGGGATGAGACATAATGTCTCAGTGAGCTCCAGCCCAACCTACTGTTGGCAACCACAGGGAACCTAGGGTCGCCATGCCTACTTTGGCAATCTTGGGGATTTCCTATGATCGCCAAGTCTTTTATCTGCCTATGACTATAAGTCCTCCTGTAACTATAACTTGAACTGCCTATAACCTTTGATGTGACTATCTATAACCATAACTGTAATTTACCTATAACTTTAACTTAGTGATCGAGGGGAAACCTAGGATCACTTTCTGATAACTGTCTATAACTATAACTATGAGTTTCCTGTGACTATAACTGTAACTGTAACTTTGACTATAACTATAAAACATAAAACATATACACAGTTCGATAGCAGTTTTATGTTAGCTGTTAGCGTTGAACAAACAATTAATCTGAGTTCATTTTACGGAGGGCAGCCCGGGTGGAGCAACCCCGAGATACGTCTCCCTATAAACCGGTGAAACTCCTATCATATCAGGCTAACACCGGACTCCCTATAAAACGTGTGGACAACCCTCTCGGAGAAGTCCCATCCGGCGAATCCCGGAGTCTGATGAACACGCCACTGTAACTGTAAAACGTGCAAGCACGCCAATATCTTTAATCTTTAATTCTTTAACTTTAACGTTTGAACGTATAATCTGTTACTATGAACATATAACATTCCTGTAACTATAATCTATAACTTATAATTCTTGGCTTATCGTTCTCATAAGCCACCTATAATCATTGGAGAACCAACACTATAAACTTTATCTGTAACTATGATTGTAGAAACTTTCCTATAATCCTTGTATTCTAAACTGAATACTTCTATGATTTCTTATACCTAAAATAGGTTCTTGACTTAGTAAAGTCGTCTACATTTCCTAAGAGTTATTAACTCACGTGCAAGGAATCTATCCATAAAATTCTTGCACTCTTACTATGATTCATGCTTTCCTATCAAGGGATTCGACACATCGTCATCATGTGTCTCTATTAGGGTTTACCTATCCATATAACCATATTCCCTTAATTCCCATGCCTTGCGCATTCCTTGCTCCTATAATTTCTCAATCATTAAAAGGCTTTGGATGAGTTAAAATGGTGGTTAAAGTTTCTAAAAAGCATTAGGAGAAAACATTTGCAAAAAGCCATGTCCGCGCGCACCAGAACCCCCAGAACAGCTCAACTAAGTTGTGCTATTCTGGCTTGGTCGCTACAAGCGCAGAGCCGTCGCTACAAGCGCGGATAGACAGAACCTAGTCGCTACAAGCGCCCAGTTGGTCGCTACAAGCGCAGGCTTGTCGCTACAAGCGCAGGCTTGTCGCTACAAGCGCAGACAGACAGAACCTGGTCGCTACAAGCGACAGCCCGTCGCTACAGCGACCGTGACAGCATAAACATGTATAAAAATGTGTTTTTCCACCATTTTTGCCCAATTAAAGATACCCAAGCATCCAAAACATGCTAGGGATGATTTTCTATTACAAATTGATGGTTTAAAACATGTATGAGCAAGGAATTTGCAAGTAAGAAATTAGGGTAAAACTCTAAAACTTCTATAATTTTTCCTATGAGATCAAAACACTATAAAACTCACAAAGAGAGGTTCTAAAACCTCAAGGGAGCTCACCTTAATCTTGATTTGGTGCTGGTTTAGCTTGCTTGCCCTTTACCTCAAAACCCTAGCTTTTAACTCTTTCCTTTCTTCTTGTTTTCTTTAATTTCCTCATGTTCTAGCTTTCCCACAACCAAGTTTGCTTGAGTCCATGATTCTATGTTGAAGTTTGATGATTGATGAAGGTTTGGAGGGAGGCGCAAGAGTGGGTGAAGAGAGAAGGAAGAGGAGTTGTTCTAGAGAGAGAAAGAAGTTGTAGAATGAAGAGGAAAAATGACTTTTGTCATATAAATAATACCCATGAGTGGTAATTACCAAAATGCCATTATCAAAACACCTCTGATACATCGTCTTAATACTGATAAATACTTGGGTCATAAGCGGGATATTACAATTATTTTTTTCTTTCGGTTACCACATAACAATTCTTTTTAATTTTTTTTTTCTTTCGATCACCACATAGCAGTTTCTTTTCCTTTTCATTTTTATAGATTTAACATATTTTGTGGTTAGGACCAATTTTGGTGCCGGTTTTTGTATATATTTTTTCTTTTGATTTGTCATTTTTATTGCAGTCCATCTTTTGTTTTTGTTGTTTTTTAAGGTAGTTTGATAACATAATACTGAATGTAACTATACAAATAATTATATAGGCAATTTGATAGTTATTTATGAAGCTCTACAAAACCCGTGCATCGCACGGGTTAGAGACTAGTTGAAGTAAAGCCACATAAGTATTGTGTAGTTTCATTGGTGTTATATGCTGTTCACAATAGCATTGCTGACATCTAGTCCTTCACTCTGGATGAGTGTTATCCAACCACACTACCACTGAGTCCGAAGATTTTCCTGTTATCTTATTATAAAATCAAGATGGTGTTTTCCCCGGTAGCTTCTAAGTTGGAACGATATATTACCGACCATATATATTTCTTTCAACAACATGGATCCCCCTTCCAAGCTATCAGGCTTGGTTCAGAGAAGATAGATCAGTGACACTTGTTTTAATATTCACATATTTTGATGTTGATCTTCAAAAAAAAGTGTTCAATGTACATATGCGTGTCCTTTATGTGAAAATCATTGTGAGAATGAATGACACTTGTTCCTAGGGTGTAAGAAGGCGAAGGAAGTATGAGATACAAATATATTATTAATTCTTGTCTTAAGTAAGTAAATAGTCCTTGTAAGTTCGTGTGGTTTTGGTTTTCGTTCCTGTTTTTTTTTTTTGTTCTAAAACAAACCTTGTATGTTTGTTTTAAAACAAAAAAAAGATATAGGGACGAAAACCAAAAACACGCGAATTTATAGCGACAATTTACCTATTTGAGCCTTAATTCTTTAATTCCAAATGTTGCTGATTTTGTCTCTCTTTCGCTGTATCGTCATACTTGCAACAACATAAAATAATTGACTTTTCTATTCTTTGGCTTGGAGAAATGGGTAAGTCAAATGTGTCAATTGAACTAGATTAGAAACTAGTGGTTGATGACATATTTGATAAATCTTCAAACCAATCTGAGTTTGGCAAAATTAAGTCTGATGGTAGGATACGTCTTTTCAATTATTCAAACTTTAAGATAAGTTTTGTTAAGCGACAATAAAATTGGTTGCTCACTCATTAGTAAGGGCGTCAAAATGGTTAAATTTTGTTGCTTACCCAAACTAGCTAGACTTCCTCGAGTTGACAACCCAAACTCGCAGCCTAAAGAAATTGCGATAAAAATATTCCTCCATAAATATGTGCTTCACAAATCATAGAGGTAGGAAGAAATAAGACAATTCCTTCAAGATAAAGAAAGCACTGGACACGTACGCCATAGTCCAAAATCTTGCAAACAATTCAAATGTTAATTGCTCATCGTTTTCACAACAGTACTGCTAGTTTCTCACTAATCTTACATGCATACTCCATCATCATAATGACTTTAGAACACCCTAAAGTGTATAGTTAGCAGAAAGCCTTAAAAAATTTAACCTACAATTTAACCATTCCATTAGTCTAAGACCTCAACGCTAATGGCCTTAATCATACTCCACGACCCTAACATCAAAAGGCCTTAATTCTTTTTTGTGGACCTAACCTAAAAAGTCCTTGATCATTCACCACGACCCTAACCTCAAAGGCCTTCAATCATTATTCATGGTCTCCAACCCCAATGGCCTCAATCATCCTTAATGACCACCACTCTAAAAGAACTACAACTCATTTTTCACTACGGTTCAAAGTTCAAGGTCTCTAAATCATCCTTCCACGCCCCGAGATCAAGGCTCCAGAAAAAGGGCTCAAAGAATCCATATTCTCATTATTAAGGACACCAACCTCAAAGTGAAGATGGTCTGAAAGGCCATAACATAACAAACACAAAATAGTACGCTAGAGTGCCTCTGGCCCCTCAACATAATTCAACGATCGTCCGACCCTTGCGCCAAAATGGCATATCCGACATATCCATGCCCCAGAGGCACATAAATAAGGTGTGATCCACCAAAACAAGGTATACATTACTTTAAAGCATATATATATATATATTGTTGATTCCAGCTAGCCTTGCAGGTTGACACTCCAAGGACAACTACTTACGGCCCCTTAAGCAGATTGCAACTCATTACAAAGCCAACTGTACTTGATCCGCATAAAGTCGAACCCCACATCACGAATTCATATCGCACATGGTAACATCCTAGACGACTTTCAGGATTGCTGACTGACCCCACATACCAACACGGGTCTTTTCAGCGTGTTTTGTCCTCACTCACACACTTTCTAAGAAACTTCCCAGAAAGTCACCAATCCAAAGACTACTCCAAGTCAAGCATGCTTAACTGTGGAGTTCTTATGGAATGGGCTACCAAAAAGAAGATGCATCTTGTTGGTATATGTAGTACCAAACAATTCTTATAAGCCTTCCTTCAACTATGCAGTCCCATACCTGCATGGCTTTAGGATCCCTCTTATTCCGATGTGATTCGGTTCATCTAGAAGTTGTCGGGAGTCGCTCGTTGTCATGTCTTGTGCACGGGCGACCATTCCCCGTCCTTGCCAGCCTCTGGTATTACACACATACCAATGACCTCAAGCTCGCAACATTAGGTCATATGACTTGAGGACCGTAACGATATTTGAACCACTTAAATAGATCATAATTTCAAAGCATTGAGATAAGCTATCACCTGACTCCATCGGCAAATAGATTGGAGGGCTAGTACTCTGGTCTGGGCTAAGGCCCAATCCTTGATTGAACATGGGTACCCTTCACAGCATATACGCAGACGAATCATATCATAAACATGCCCTAAATATTAGTAGATCAAGGCCCCATAGGAGAGTCCATACCATTCAAGACGAATTCAATGATAACTTTTTGTAATCTAGTTGTAGTACCCCAATTTTGTCCTAAGCCTTTTAAAACAAAAAAATCAAAAAAATCAAAGAGGGAGAAAAATCAAAGTCAACAAAAGTCAACAGAAAAGTCAACATTTCAAAAATGCTGACTTCGCACTGCGAAGCTCCCTTCGCACTGCGAAGTCTGCGATTTTTCTGCAGATTTTTGTTGTTTTTGATTTAATTCCAGATTTTGTTGCATATCATTTCCATATTTATTTTAATCAGCATTCATGGCTATTTGGGCCAAGCAAAACCAGAAATGAGAGACTTGCCATTAATGCCAAGGTTGGAAGCTTTTTCGTCCAACCTAGCATGTGAGAAGCAAGTGGGCTTGCCCTTGGGCAGCTCTTGTCCCTCCCAAGTGACCTGTTAACCACCCCAAGGTTGCCAGCCACCTGCTTGAAGACTTTCTTCCTGCTTGCTCCCCCCAAAACCAGTCAAACCAGCTGGATTTTTCACTTGAAAAAGCCATGAGTGCCTACCCTGTTTTGCAGCAGCTTTTCACCCTCTCACACCAGCCAATTGTAGCCTTTTGCATCCCCCAATCTCTGCACATCACAGTGCACGTTTTTATTGATCAACCATTGAGATTGCAAGGATTGATCCCCAAGCTTGGCCAATTGCATTTCAGCACTATTTCATCATCATTACTATCCAAAATCTTTGAATTTGTGGCTGAAATCAGGCTGAGTCTTGACCCTTGGCACAAGGCAAGGTTGCCTCTATCCATTAGCATTTAATGCAAAGGGATTCAGCCTGATCCTAGCCCACAAATCAGCTAGATTTTGGGGATTTCTAATGATGAAATTGATTTGGTTTTTGGCCTATAAATAGAAGGCAATGCCCAAGGTTCCAAATACTACTGATAACAGCATTCAAGAGCATTACACACTACTCATTCCAGCTTACAAACACTTACAAACAACCAGAAAAAATACAATCCAAACACAAAGCCTCACAAAGTTCAAAGCCATTACCAACATTCAAACTTTTGCAAGAACCTTCAACCAATTCAAATCCATTGCAACTGGAGCTTTGCTAAGGATCTCTGTAAGTTTCCAAGCTTTTGTTTTGCATTTTCAATTGTTTTTGCATAGCAATTTTGGTTCAAAACCTTTTGGTTCTAAAAAACCCCTTTTGAATTTCAAAGAAATCCCAAGGTTTTCAAAACATCAAAACTGGTTTGTCCAGCCTTTTTCATCCCAAAAACTCAAAGCTTTTCACCCACCTAAAAGGTCCTGAGTGTGTTCAGAAGTTGTTTCTGAACAAAAGTTCAGAAACAGCTTCTGAACTCAAAAATTCGCATACTTCGCAGTGCGAAGTCATGGTCGCAGAGCCACCATGACAGAACTCAGAATCTGAGTTTTGGTGTCCAAATGGCCAATTTTTGAGGTTCTAGCCCAAGAGCTCAAAACCTAAGAGTTTTTAAACCCATGTTTTTCAAACCATAACAAGGATTTTGCACAATTTTGACAAATTCATAAGTTCGTATGACATTTTGTGGATAACTTATAAAACAAGTTATGTTCCCAAACTTTCAAAACCATATGAACAAACCAGCTATGTTCATCATTTTAATCCAAACTTGAACAATAAATATTGTTCATGATTTTCAAAACTCAAGCGTGAACATACGCCAAATTTGTTCGCTTTTCAAAACAATTCGCAAAACGAGCCGAACTTGTGCGTTTTCTAGCAAAATTGCTAAATCTTTCCACTTTGGGTTTCAAACCAAATGTTTTGATATACCTTGGGATTTCTAAAAGAATTCTTCCCAAAAACTTGAATGAAAAAGGGATGGTGTGACGTATGTCTCTCCATTGCCCCGATTGTACGAATGCGTGACGTATGTCTCGTCGCTCGGACAATCGTCATTCCATTTTCAAATGTATCCAACCATAACCAAACCAAATCTTGGCCCCTTGTGGTCAATCCGAACCTTTTGGTCCCCCGTGGCCATTAGATTCGATCCCTCGACTCGTTTGAGTCACTCGGTCAATGTTCGACTCGTCCGAGTCCATTGTACCTGTTCTTGATCTCAGTGGATCAATCGAACAATCCCTCGACTCGTTGGAGTCCCCTCAGTCAATGATTGACTCGTTTGAGTCCATTGCACCTCTCTTGGTCCCATAGCGACCAATTCAAACCCTTTTACCCTAACGGACGTACCTTTTAACAATTCTAGTGCGATTCGTGAACAAACGCTTAATAAGTCTCCCGAGCGCGAGCATACAAGCTACGTTTTAATCGCAAGAATTCGGTTAAAACATCGTCCATTTAAAATTAACCAACATATGTACGTTTTTCTACCAAAGAACTACGTACGCTTTGAATTCTCCGACTACCGGGAGATACGTAGGAGCAAGATCGACATCTTGTCAAGCGCAATAATAAAAACTTTTTTTCTTTTCTTTCGTTTGTTTTTATCTCTTTTTCCCCCTTTTAGTATATTTTCTTTTGACATGGATAAGCATGCGCGCAAAACATTTAAAAACAATCCAAGCTTTAGCCAAATAGAAGGTTCCCGTTGAGTACAACGGACGTGAGGGGTGCTAATACCTTCCCCTTGCGTAATCGACTCCCGAACCCGACAATGGTTGCGATGACCATCCTTTCCTCATCGTCAAAGGGTTTTATTATCGTTTCCCTTTAAACATAAAAAAAAACTTAAGGGTTTATCAACGTTCCCTTTACACAAAAACTTTGGTGGCGACTTCACAAAGGCCCTCCGAGCGTTTACGAACGACCTTGGAGGATTTGCGCGTCTTTTTCTCAGGAAAAAAACGAGGTGCGCACAGCTGGCGACTTCACTGGGGACCCTTTTCCCACTAGCGAGTCAAGCCTATTCTATTTGGTTTTTAAGCTAATTGTTTTTGTTTTCTTTGTGCGCCATGCTTTTATTTTTATTCATTTACGTCATATGCTTTATGTTTATATTTGCTTTATTTTGCTTTATATTCATATCATATATATATCAAATGCAGGGGTTACTTGAGTGATGTTACTCCACATTGTTCGGGTTAATGCCGGACGTGTGAGGCTCTCTACCCGAGCTTGAGAAAAAAACTAAGTTAGAAGGAGGTTGTGTGCGGAAGCCCGCGTTGACGTATGTCCGTGAGGTAGGATGCCCAACCCCGCTTAGAGGAGATTTTCACGTGGAATTAATTGAAGTCATGTCGACGTATGTCCATAGACAACCCTAATTCCATGTGAGATCTATGACTCTAGGGACCTCTTCTTAGGAGATTTCACCATTTAGAGCCTACATGTGAGGATGGGGGGAAGTTCCGAACCTTCATAAACCAAACCCCTGCATATCATCCATTTGCATTCATGAAAAAAATTTTGCATAAATAAAGGGGCACATTTTTGCATACTCATTGCATTCATACATTTACATGCATTTTCATGCATTTCAAAGCAAAACCCTCACATCATTCCCTCACCAAACACCAAAAAAAGAGTACCCGACCCGGTGTACTGTAGCGTTTCGGATGAGATCCGAGCAACCGGAAGGCCATCGAAATTCTGGAAATCATTTCTTTGTCCAAGTAATTTATCTTGTTTTTCAAAAAAACAATCATTTTGCTTTTCCCAAGGCAAATGATTAATTTTATGGGACCCCCATATTTCAAATCATTTCCATCATTAATAAAGTTGCAGTTTATGTTCAAAAGAGTTCGTTTTTCTTTCGTTCTTAAATAAATTTTCGCAACCCTACAAAAAAAAAATCATCATAATTACACCAAAAAAATAACACCGCTACGATCCCTCATGACTTCAATTTTCCAATTAACCAAACGGAAGATGATAATAATGACGATTTTGAACCTCCTGAAGGATTGTCCAGACTTGGGGACCAAGAGGACAGGGTAATGCAACCTCACCAAGAGAGCCCTCAAAAAAAATAGCACCACAGTTCTCCCTCTGTCGGGGCACACTCTACAAGAGAAATCATAGTCTCACTCAGACGTGTGGATAAACATGAAGCAGTCATGCTCACCAAAGAAACCCATGTGGAGTCCTTCCAAACCCATGCCAAGACATATCACAAGTGTCAAATTAACGCCAACAAGGGGCACATGCCACCAACACCTCTGAATGTCATGACATCACCCTGACCATTCTCTATGTGGGGCATAGACATGTATGGAATGATTGAGCCAAAGGCTTCAAAAGGGCACCAGTTCATACTAGTTGCCATCAACTGTTTCACCAAATGGGTCGAAGCAGCTTCCTATGCAAACATGACCAAACGAGTGGTCGCCCAATTCATCAAAAAAAAGAAACCATTTGCCGTTACGACACTCCCCACAATTTCCCACAAAAAGCCAAGTCGTCATTGGCATTCCTCACATTCCCAAACAGGAAAAGCCCAATTTTCATTGGCATCCCCAAACACAAAAGCCCGACCTTGCTCGGTATCCAAAAAAAAAAAAAAAAGCCCGACCTCGCTCGGCATCCACAATAAAAGCCCGACTTTGCTCGGCATCCACACACCCAAAGTCCAATTTTCATTGGCATTCACAAACACAAACAAGGTTCGACCAACTGAACCCCATAAAAGAGAAACACCTCACAGCATTGGGGCATGGACAGCTCGACAAGAAAGTTCATTCTCGAGAATTTAGAGAAGGAGACTTAATGCTTGGAAAAAAGGTATTACCCATCCACAAGGATCCCCCTATCAATAAGCTCCGGCGTAGTCAAAAAATATATATGCCAAAAAAAAAAGAGCTCGCTAAATCGAAAACCCGAAAAGGGCGGTTTAGGCAATAGAGAGCGTCCTGGTAGATCGAAAACCTGAAAAGGCGGTCTAGGCAAAAATTAAGGACATCAAAAAAGGAATTATACCCCAGTGGACTGAAAACTCGAAAGAGCGGTCCAGGTAAAAATTAGGGGTTTCAAAAAAAAAGAAAAAGGCAAAAGACTGCGGCACGTGAGGTCCGGACAGAATTCAAGAGGGAAAAGAATCAACCTCATTATCATCTTTCGAAAACGAGTTATTTCGAAGTCATAGGGAAAGTAGCACGTGAAACCCAAGCAAATTTCCATTTGTCTTTTTGTTTCTTCTTTTCTCCCTATCTCAGTAATCACCTCTTATAGGGATTACATTTTCACGAATAGTTACCCATACAAGGGACTAAGTTTCGTTGAATCAAAGTCATTTTTAAAACCTTTTCATTGTTATGCGTCCTTACTTGCTCATAAAATGTGTTTTTATTCATGATAGATAATGCATTGAAATATGGGAATAACATAAAAAAAAAAAAAGTGTTTTTTTTACTTGGACGTTAAATGTCGAAAGAATTTCGTTGGTCTCCGGCATTGCATCAAAGGACTCAAGACTTGAGAACTTTCATCAGTCACTTCAAGATCTTACTCTTCATCAGAAACTAGTGCGTAGCTCACGACGCGTAAAACGCAAAGATCCCGGGTGTCGGAGGAACAAATTTCCCCAAATAAAGCTCACCCCCATACATCTTTTTCATCCACTAAGGCCGGATATCGATCATGCTTCCAAAATGATCCTTATATCCCCAGTGAGATTACACCAAAACCAAAAAGCCCGACCTCGCTCGGCAACCAATCAAAAGCCCGACCTCGCTCGGCAACCAAAATCAAAAAGCCCGACCTCGCTCGGCAACCAAAATCAAAAAGCCCGACCTCGCTCGGCAACCAAAATCAAAAAGCCCGACCTCGCTCGGCAACCAAAATCAAAAAGCCCGACCTCGCTCGGAAGCCAAAAAAAAACAAAGCCCGACCTCGCTCGGCCACCAAACAAAAGTCCAATTTCCATTGGCGAACCAAAAGTCCAATATTCATTGGCAAACCAAAGAACTACGTAAGCTTTGAATTCTCCATCCCACCAGGAGATACGTAGGAGCAAGATCATCATCTTGTCAAGCACAACAAACCAAAGCCCAATATTCATTGGCCCACAATAAAACAATTTTCATTGGCATCCCCCAGGGAGTCTCAACCCCAAACAAAAGTCCAATCATCATTGGCAAACAAATACAAATCCCCAGGACAGGCCCGAACTACACCGGTTTTGATCCCATTCGGGTATGTAGGCAAAGGACCCTGTCCTTCCAAACCAACCAACCAAAAAAAAAACAAAGAAAGCCCAATCATCATTGGCGCAACCACAACCAAGACCGACCTTGCTTGGCACCCAACCAGCATCCCACATATCATGCATAACATAATTCATACATCATGTCAATTTCATTCATGCATGCATATACAAATCATTCATACACATGCATTTCATAAATCATGTCATGCATTCTCAACAAGGATTCTCCAGTGAGTATCACATATTCACCAGCATCCATCAACAGTTAAGTAAGCGTTCCCCAGTGAACCTCCTTCACCAACTGTCCCCTATTCCCCAGCAGGAATCTTTGATTGAGTCTATCTCATATCATATTGCATTGCATATCACACTGCATATCATACTGCATAACATGCATCATACAATCATGTTTTCCGGTTCAACCAGGGGCACCTATTTAGGGTAAGACCATTTCTCGTTAGGAATCGACCTTCAGTGTAAGCGGCTGAATAAGATTACCTAGCTTAGGTATCGACCTCTAGTGTAAGCGGCTAGATAAGATCACCTCCCTCAGTATCGACCTTCAGTGTTAGCGGCTGAATAAGACCATTTCTCGTTAGGAATCGACCTTCAGTGTAAGCGGCTGAATAAGATTACCTAGCTTAGGTATCGACCTCTAGTGTAAGCGGCTAGATAAGATCACCTCCCTCAGTGTTCGACCTTCAGTGTTAGCGGCTGAATAAGATCACTTTCTCGTTAGGAATCGACCTTCAGTGCAAGCGGCTGAATAAGATTACCTAGCTTAGGTATCGACCTCTAGTGTAAGCGGCTAGATAAGATCACCTCCCTCAGTGTATCGACCTTCAGTGTTAGCGGCTGAATAAGATCACTTTCTCGTTAGGAATCGACCTTCAGTGTAAGCGGCTGAATAAGATTACCTAGCTTAGGTATCAGCCTCTAGTGTAAGCGGCTAGATAAGATCACCTCCCTCAGTGTATCGACCTTCAGTGTTAGCGGTTGAATAAGATCACTTTCTCGTTAGGAATCGACCTTCAGTGTAAGCGGCTGAATAAGATTACCTAGCTTAGGTATCGACCTCTAGTGTAAGCGGCTAGATAAGATCACCTCCCTCAGTGTATCGACCTTCAGTGTTAGCGGCTGAATAAGATCACTTTCTCGTTAGGAATCGACCTTCAGTGTAAGCGGCTGAATAAGATTACCTAGCTTAGGTATCGACCTCTAGTGTAAGCGGCTAGATAAGATCACCTCCCTCAGTGTTCGACCTTCAGTGTTAGCGGCTGAATAAGATCACTTTCTCGTTAGGAATCGACCTTCAGTGTAAGCGGCTGAATAAGATTACCTAGCTTAGGTATCGACCTCTAGTGTAAGCGGCTAGATAAGATCACCTCCCTCAGTGTATCGACCTTCAGTGTTAGCGGCTGAATAAGATCACTTTCTCGTTAGGAATCGACCTTCAGTGTAAGCGGCTGAATAAGATTACCTAGCTTAGGTATCGACCTCTAGTGTAAGCGGCTAGATAAGATCACCTCCCTCAGTGTATCGACCTCTAGTGTAAGCGGCTAGATAAGATCACACCCATCCTCAGGAATCTACCTTCAGTGTAAGCGGCTGGATACGATTACCTTCATCCCTAGTGGATCTACCTCCAGTGTTAGCGGCTGGATACGATCAACTCTTTCAAAATCATTGCATGTGCATATTTTACTTTTACTGCAATCTTTTTATTTCGCGAAGGACAAAATTCGGGTCCTTCTTTTACTTAATTGGTCTTCGCAAAGAGTTCATGAGATGCCCTCGGCACTCACGCACTCTATGCAAAGACACAATTAAGTAGGGGCAGCTGTAGTACCCCAATTTTGTCCTAAGCCTTTTAAAACAAAAAAATCAAAAAAATCAAAGAGGGAGAAAAATCAAAGTCAACAAAAGTCAACCGAAAAGTCAACATTTCAAAAATGCTCCCTTCGCACTGCGAAGTCTGCGATTTTTCTGCAGATTTTTGGTGTTTTTGATTTAATTCCAGATTTTGTTGCATATCATTTCCATATTTATTTTAATCAGCATTCATGGCTATTTGGGCCAAGCAAAACCAGAAATGAGAGACTTGCCATTAATGCCAAGGTTGGAAGCTTTTTCGTCCAACCTAGCATGTGAGAAGCAAGTGGGCTTGCCCTTGGGCAGCTCTTGTCCCTCCCAAGTGACCTGTTAACCACCCCAAGGTTGCCAGCCACCTGCTTGAAGACTTTCTTCCTGCTTGCTCCCCCCAAAACCAGTCAAACCAGCTGGATTTTTCACTTGAAAAAGTCATGAGTGCCTACCCTGTTTTGCAGCAGCTTTTCACCCTCTCACACCAGCCAATTGTAGCCTTTTGCATCCCCCAATCTCTGCACATCACAGTGCACGTTTTTATTGATCAACCATTGAGATTGCAAGGATTGATCCCCAAGCTTGGCCAATTGCATTTCAGCACTATTTCATCATCATTACTATCCAAAATCTTTGAATTTGTGGCTGAAATCAGGCTGAGTCTTGACCCTTGGCACAAGGCAAGGTTGCCTCTATCCATTAGCATTTAATGCAAAGGGATTCAGCCTGATCCTAGCCCACAAATCAGCTAGATTTTGGGGATTTCTAATGATGAAATTGATTTGGTTTTTGGCCTATAAATAGAAGGCAATGCCCAAGGTTCCAAATACTACTGATAACAGCATTCAAGAGCATTACACACTACTCATTCCAGCTTACAAACACTTACAAACAACCAGAAAAAATACAATCCAAACACAAAGCCTCACAAAGTTCAAAGCCATTACCAACATTCAAACTTTTGCAAGAACCTTCAACCAATTCAAATCCATTGCAGCTGGAGCTTTGCTAAGGATCTCTGTAAGTTTCCAAGCTTTTGTTTTGCATTTTCAATTGTGTTTGCATAGCAATTTTGGTTCAAAACCTTTTGGTTCTAAAAAACCCCTTTTGAATTTCAAAGAAATCCCAAGGTTTTCAAAACATCAAAACTGGTTTGTCCAGCCTTTTTCATCCCAAAAACTCAAAGCTTTTCACCCACCTAAAAGGTCATGAGTGTGTTCAGAAGTTGTTTCTGAACAAAAGTTCAGAAACAGCTTCTGAACTCAAAAATTCGCATACTTCGCAGTGCGAAGTCATGGTCGCAGAGCGACCATGACAGAACTCAGAATCTGAGTTTTGGTGTCCAAATGGCCAATTTTTGAGGTTCTAGCCCAAGAGCTCAGAACCTAAGAGTTTTTAAACCCATGTTTTTCAAACCATAACAAGGATTTTGCACAATTTTGACAAATTCACAAGTTCGTATGACATTTTGTGGATAACTTATAAAACAAGTTATGTTCCCAAACTTTCAAAACCATATGAACAAACCAGCTATGTTCATCATTTTAATCCAAACTTGAACAATAAATATTGTTCATGATTTTCAAAACTCAAGCGTGAACATACGCCAAATTTGTTCGCTTTTCAAAACAATTCGCAAAACGAGCCGAACTTGTGTGTTTTCAAGCAAAATTGCTAAATCTTTCCACTTTGGGTTTCAAACCAAATGTTTTGATATACCTTGGGATTTCTAAAAGAATTCTTCCCAAAAACTTGAATGAAAAAGGGATGGTGTGACGTATGTCTCTCCATTGCCCCGATTGTACGAATGCGTGACGTATGTCTCGTCGCTCGGACAATCGTCATTCCATTTTCAAATGTATCCAACCATAACCAAACCAAATCTTGGCCCCTTGTGGTCAATCCGAACCTTTTGGTCCCCCGTGGCCATTAGATTCGATCCCTCGACTCGTTTGAGTCACTCGGTCAATGTTCGACTCGTCCGAGTCCATTGTACCTGTTCTTGATCTCAGTGGATCAATCGAACAATCCCTCGACTCGTTGGAGTCCCCTCGGTCAATGATTGACTCGTTTGAGTCCATTGCACCTCTCTTGGTCCCATAGCGACCAATTCAAACCCTTTTACCCTAACAGACGTACCTTTTAACAATTCTAGTGCGATTCGTGAACAAACGCTTAATAAGTCTCCCGAGCGCGAGCATACAAGCTACGTTTTAATCGCAAGAATTCGGTTAAAACATCGTCCATTTAAAATTAACCAACATATGTACGTTTTTCTACCAAAGAACTACGTACGCTTTGAATTCTCCGACTACCGGGAGATACGTAGGAGCAAGATCGACATCTTGTCAAGCGCAATAATAAAAACTTTTTTTTTCTTTTCTTTCGTTTGTTTTTATCTCTTTTTCCCCCTTTTAGTATATTTTCTTTTGACATGGATAAGCATGCACGCAAAACATTTAAAAACAATCCAAGCTTTAGCGAAATAGAAGGTTCCCGTTGAGTACAACGGACGTGAGGGGTGCTAATACCTTCCCTTTGCGTAATCGACTCCCGAACCCGACAATGGTTGCGATGACCATCCTTTCCTCATCGTCAAAGGGTTTTATTATCGTTTCCCTTTAAACATAAAAAAAAAACTTAAGGGTTTATCAACGTTCCCTTTACACAAAAACTTTGGTGGCGACTTCACAAAGGCCCTCCGAGCGTTTACGAACGACCTCGGAGGATTTGCGCGTCTTTTTCTCAGGAAAAAAACGAGGTGCGCACACTAGTTATAGGTGTCCCTCGAAGGCCATCGTCTATTCACAAGGTAATGCCCAATAAGGCCTAAATACTATCCCTTTGGCTGGCTAACATTAAGAACTCACAAGGTATGTTCCACTCTAACCCTAGCCACTCACCACACTCATACCGACTTGAGCATTGGAGTGTCATTTGCAGGTCTGTCGTCCTCCATAGACTCCGATCAAGCACCGTCAAGTTCTCCTCATTCCTTCAATGGTTTGTTGTCCTCAAATTTCGGTTAAATCCTATAAAATCAATGATGTTTTTTTTCTTTTTTATCGAAAATTGATCCAAAAAGTAAATGCAGATGAATGGATCTTCTTCCACATCCAAGGAAGGTGATACATAACCAAACTTCCACCCCACAAACTTTCATCACCCTTTCGTCCAAACCCAATAAAGACCCAGGAACTTGTATCTGATCAGATATGCGTCCTCTCAACGAGTTTATTTTTCCTTTCAAAATTCATTTATTAATTTTATTATGGTCCATTACAATCATCCACGGGGTAAAAAAAATTGCGACGTCCATGTATTTCACTCAAAATCTGATTGAGGGCTACTTAATTAGAAAAGGGATAAATGTGAGAGTCAAAATTGCGTAATTAAACTACGAAATTAAAAAATTTGATCTAAAAAACGCATTTTAATTTTTTTTTATTTACATTGGGTTTAGCAAGAACTTTTTTTTACGGAAGCACGAACTTGTTATTATTTTTTTAATCGAAAATTCATAAAAAATGTTGTCAGGTAAATAATAACTAAACCTATATATCTATATAAAATTCGTACTCTAGCTATTTTTTTTTAGGCCGTATTCTAGCTATCTAGGTAGAGTTTAGATTTCGCAAATCTCGTACACTAACGCCGTAGTCTAGCAAATCTTCCGTATTTCATACTACTACCTATATTTCATATTCCCTCTAGTAATTGTTAGGCAGAGTTTCATATTCCCTCTGGTTTGAAAGGCGCCGTTTGATGGTCATGGAGACATGATATAATATATTTATTTATTATCTCATGCTTAAATTTCATGTTTAATGCATCAAAGTATAGAATAAAATAAATCATTTTTCTGTCTTATATCAACTTGCCTTTGTATTTTTATCCTTGGTATCTGCTCGGTTAGAAACTATATATTATGATAGGATTTGAAATTTATTCCTTATTTATTATCATTTGTCATTTTTAAAATGTTGTAATTCCTTACTTATTTATAATTAATTGCATACCGTTTTTAAAACATTTAATTAATTACGAGAGTCATTTTCTCATTTAATTATAATGAAATAATGATATCTTGTTTGTTATCATGTGCGCATATAACACATAATAAAATTAATGTTTATCATGTACATATCATATACTGTCTCTATCCAGCTTCATATCATGTCATATCTTGTCTCTATCACATCTTGACCATCAAATGGACCCTAAGTGTGAATAATAGTTAATATGAATAAGAAGATTTACAACCATTTTTTAAGTTGATTTTCTAATGTAAAAACAAATAAAAAAATATATTAATACAATGTCTTAAGATATGTGTAGCATTTTTGATAAAAAATAAATAAATATTTGAATGAATGTGTTAACCAAAGTTTGTTAGATTTCAGTCAAATTATTGCTTATATTTAAATGTTTATTTTGTATAGGTTCAATTTTGAAATTCTGGCGTAGTAAAATCCTGATGCTGAACGTAATGCGAAGTACACAGTTTCAACGTTGAACTACTGATCAATACAAATAACAAGAAAAGAAATAACAGACAGAAAGTAAAAGGCACAAGATGTTTGTTAACCCAGTTCGGTGATAAACACACCTACATCTGGAGGCTACCAAGCCAGGAAGGAAATCCACTATAATAGTATCAATCCAAAGTCCTATGTGAACAACCTCCGGTTCACTGTCTTCTCACTTAATCACTACCCGTGGTATTTCTACCTAGGAACTCCTAGATATGAGACCCCTCTCACTTCCCCTCAAACAATCACTGCCCCAGTGATCTTAGACTCAAATAACAATTAAAGACGGAGACACACTCCATACACACAAAAGTCACTCTTGCTTAAAAGCTTCAAGTGATCTACAATTACAACTCAATAAACACAGTCCTAAGCTTGCATCAAGGTGACACAAGAAAGGCTCACAATTAACAGACTAGAAACCTAAGAATACTCTTTCAATGATGGCTTTGGTTTCTCAGTTGTTTTCTTCAATAAAGGTGTCCTCTATTTATAGCCTTCAACAACAACATATATTTGAATCAAATATTCTTCTCAGAAATATATTGAAACAAATATTCTTCAGAAATATATTTTCCAAAGATCTCTTTTGAAAATATATTTACACAAATAAAACAATATCCAATCTGAAGAAATATATCTCTCGAAAATATCTTCATTCTGGAAACACACGCAGCTTGGAGAACAAGTAACATGAAAGAATTCTTCAATTAAATCTTCAAAAGATCAGGTGAGATTATAAACAGCTCCAAGGCACGAAAAAAACAAGAGTACAGAAAGATGCTTCTGAAGGCACTTCTGAAGTAAGTGCTTCTGAAGGTTCAGCTTCTGAAGTTCTGCTTCTGAAGGTTCACCTTTTGAAGGTTCAGCTTCTGAAGTTCAGCTTTTGAAAATCCAGCTTCTGAGGTTCTGCGTCTGAAGACTCAACTTTTGAGGTTCTGCTTCTGAAGACGTACATCTTGCTTGTATATTTGATTTTAGCAAAAATGAAACCAACAACCAAATATCTAACAATCTCCCCCTTTGGCAAATTTTTGTCTAAAATCAATCTGAGAACAGAGAGATATCACAAGGCAAATTCTTCACTCATCATAAGTGCGCAACCATGAATAACTTAAACGTAGCAACCAAATAGCAACAGAGTCAACAGCGACACATAACAAACAAAATCCTAACAAGAGATATACTACGTTTCCACACATATACTCCCCTTGAAACATGTCATTCAGGAACAAATGAAGCACTCCCCCTGAAACAGAAACTCTCCCTGAAACAGATCAGCCCTGTATTGCTTCTGAACTACAGAAATGCTTCTAAACTACTGTAGTGCTTTTGAACTACTGTAGTGCTTCTGAAACACTTATCTCCCCCTTTTTAGCCAAACAATTTTGACAAAAACAATCATGCATTCACCAGGCATATTAGCATCCAATATAAACCAGCACATCACAACAAGGACATCACAGTAAAGACATTAACAGAAGAACAAACACTTCATAGCAAACTACTCAGACACACGTAGCAATAGTAACCACATCTGAACATAATACCTCTGAGCATTAACATATTTGAACCTCAAAATTTCAACCACATCAGGTTGATCTTCATTCACATCAGGTTGAGGATTCTCAGGAAACTCAACCATATCAGAATCAGTTTGGGGAATCTCAGAACTGGTTTCAACACATTCACAAAAGTAATAAAAGCTTCAGTAACATCAGGATTTATATCCACAGAATCAAAAGGGCTTGTGGTAACAGCAACTGGTACAGGTGAAACAGCAGGAGAACTCACATTTACAGCAGTCTTCAGAATGAGAATGATTTCCCTTATTTCTCGTGCAACTCTAGTTATAGTAAATAGAAAGAATTTGTTTGCACGTTTCAACACCTGTAATTGCTATAACTCTTCATGCAGACAAATTCCCAGTTTACCCCTTGAAAAATCATCAACACAAACAAAAACATTCTTCTTTCTACCTAGGCTTTCAACTTGCATAAACCCCATGAGATCCATGTGAAGTAATTCAATAATCTTAGAGGTGTTAAGATGTTGTAGCTTCTTGTGAGACATCTTGATTTGTTTTCCACTTTGACACTCACCACAAATGTTGTCTTCATTAGTCTTAAATTTGGGTAGTCCTCTGATGGTTTCTACAAACATGACTTTCTTCATACCCCTCAGGTTTAAGTGCCCAAGTTTCTGGTGCCAGAGTCTGACTTCTTCTTCTGTACTTATGAGACATGTGGATAGGCTTGCTTCTTCTTGAGGCATCCATAAGTAACAATTGTCCTTAGATCTCTTACCTCTCATTAGCACCTCACTTTTCTCATCAGTTACCAGACATTCAATCTTGTTGAAGTTCACTTCCATCCCTTGATCACACAGCTGGCTTATGCTAATCAAATTGGCAGTTAGCCCTTTCACTAATATTACATTGTCTAACCTTGGCAATCCATTACTGATCAAGTCTCCAATACCAAGAATTTCTCCTCTAGCTCCATCACCAAAAGTCACTTAGTTACTGGTGTAGGGTCTTATATTTTCAAGAAATTTACTAACTTCAGTCATGTGTCTAGAGCATCCACTGTCAAAATACTAGTCTTCCCTAGATGATGCTCTCAGAGTGGTGTGAGCTATTAGGCCAACATTTTCACATTTTGGTCTCCATTCCTTCGTGACATTGATTACAATAGGTTCCACTTTTCTTTGCTGAAAGTGCTTAGGGTATCCATATAGCTTGAAATAGAATGGCTTTATGTGCCCCTTTCTACCACAGTAATGACATATCCAAGGACTATATGCCCTCCTGCTCTTAGACCCCTGAGGTTCGTTCTGATGTTCCACCTTAGGTTTGCCCATCATTGGATCATATGTTCCAACAGCTGCAATGAACCTTTTAGCTGGATTTTGCTGTTTGTTGTTCAAGGTCTTATAATCAAACCCTATTCCTTTTGGTTTCCCTTGGTTTTGACTCTCCAATATCTCTTCTAGCATATCAGTACCAGTGTTCATCATTCTGACTTGCTTCTACATATGTTCAAGTTGAGAGTCAATTGGGTTACCTCATCATTGAGATCAGAAATTTGTCCTAAGTGTTTACTTCTTTCAGCCTGAAGTTGAGTGATAGTTCTCTTCTGTTTTTCCAGCTGCTTGCACACTTCCTCACTCCTAGTATACAGATCTCTGTAAGAGTTAGCCAGTTCTTCATAAAACAATTCTTTATCACTGGATTCAGTATCAGATGGTGCTTCAGAACCTGATGGTGCTTCTGAAGCCTTAACTTTATCATCAGACATGCATCTACCAGTTAAGGCAACAACATGCTTGGCTGATTCACTTTCCACTTCTACTTCTGAGTCATCTTCATCAGACCAAGAAACTGCCAAACTTTTCTTCTGTCTCTTGAGGTATGTTGCACATTCTGTCCTAATGTGGCCATATCCTTCGCACTTATGACACTGAACACCTTTGTGTTGATTGCTTTTCTCATCAGTTCTTGTCTTCTTCAAGTTATTTGGTTGCTTACTGATGTTGAACCTCATGTTCTGACCATTTGGTTTGGATCTCCTGTCAGCACGTTTCATAATCTTGTTAAACTGTCTTCCAAGTAAGACAAGAGCCTCTGATATTCTTTCATCATCCTCATTATTTCCTTGTTGTTCCTCAGCATCAGCACTTGCTACAAAAGCAACACCTTTCCCCTTCTTATGAGTTCGGTTATTGAAGGCTATCTCAAAATTCTGTAAAGATCCTATCAATTCCTTAACCTTCATACTGGAGATGTTCTGTGCTTCCTCAATGGCAGTCACATTCATGTCAAATCTCTTAGGTAGAGACCTGACTATTTTTCTCACTAGTTTCTCATCAGACATTCTTTCTCCAAGAGAATTGTCATACCCCAATTTTTGACCTAAATTTCTTTTTTTACTCGTCCTTTTAGTTCGGAATTTTTCGACGTCTCAGACGAAATTTCGACAGAGAGGTATTTTAAAATACCTCATTTTTTTTTATTTCATTCGAGTCCGTCTTTCGGTTTTTGTTTTTTATTTATTATTATTTCTATCTTTATTTTTTACTCTTTTATTTGTTTTTTATTTGTTAGCATTTTTATTTATTTTTTCTTCCTTTTTTATTTCCTTACTCTTTTTAAACATCTGACCCTTTTTGTAGAGGAGACTTTCTTAACATTTATTTTGTTTTAATTTGTCACTTAAGTGGTCATTCATTGTCCTTTATGGTCAGTGATGACAATTTGATGTATATAGAGTCAGTCAGAATCAGTCAAAAGGGGGGAGCCAATTTTACCAACAAAAAAAAATCATCAGTAATCACAATCAAAACATTTCCAGAATTCATCAAAAAAAACCCACGCACACAACCAACCAAACAGAACCCAGTCACAACACCCACCCATCTTTCCCACTCACCCACACGGCAACATCCACGCATCCCTACCCAGCCACCTACACACAACCCCACTGAAAAAACAACCGGCCAGCCTCTCTCACCACACGCGGCCAGCCTCCCCTCCAAATACCACCCACAACACACCTAGCCACACACAAATCGGCCGAACCCACAACACACATCACCAACACACGCGGCTCTCCTCCAAACAGCCCAAATCCACACCGTACCGTACCCAAACAACCCAAGGCCGAACCAAAAACTCAAAAAACAAAGGTAGTTTTGGATTTTTTTTTTAAGTTAGATCTAGCCGTTTTTAAAAAGTTTTAGGAAAAACTAAGTGGATTTTTGAGAAGAGGGGGAAGAAAGGGGTTCGAAAACTGTTTTTTTTTTTTTTAAAAAGAAAGAGGTACGCCGCTCCGGCACGGTGGCGCCGCCCCCTGGGCTGGCCGGCCGCCGCGCCGGAAACTGTTTTTGGCCTGGCCGGATTTCAGAGAGTTGAGAGAGAAAAGAGAGAAGAAGGAAGAAGAGAGAGAGAGAAGGGGAAAGAATGAAAAGGAAATCAGAAAAAATGAAAATATATGTTCCCAAAAATTGGCCCAACCTGCGGCCCATCTTCCCTCTTCTTTCTCTTATTTCTGAGTTCCTTGTTTCTACTCTCCACACCCTCCTCTTTGCTTCTGCACCCCCTTTATTCTCTATTTTTCTTCTTTTTATTTTTTATCTCTTTCCTTGCATTTATATTTTTAGACTTTTTTTTTCCTTTATTTAAGTTCATGCATTTTATCTTATTTCCTTTATCTCTAACACATCATGCATTTTTATTTTATTTTATTTTTATTTTCCTTTTATCTCATGCATTTTCCATTTTATTTTTACTTTTAGCATATTTACTTATCTTAGTGCATTTGCAATTCCCTTTTATTTATTGTTTTGTCATTTCTTTTTTATTTTGATTAGAATGTATTTAGCAACAAATGTAAATATAAATGAGAATACGCACTGACACTCACACTTTATTTATTCTGCTTTATGTCTTTTATTTATTTTTATTTATTTCGCTCTACAAACAAAAAATACAAAAATATTAGGATAGTTTATTTTCAAAAGGATTTCGTGGTGATCCAATGTCACCACGAAAATTCCTCGCATTTAACTTTTATTACGTTTTAGTCTTAGTTCATTATCAAAAAACAAAAAACATTCAAATAATCAAAATCACAAAAAAATCTTTTCATAAACAAACCTTGATTTTCAATCAAGTGTCCATTTTTTTCTTTTATTTTCTTTAAATAACCATTAATCTACCTTAATAATACTTGAATCATTTTCAAAATTAAAAAACACAAACCAATTATCCTTTTTGCCACTTGGCTTTTATTTTATCTTTAAAACTTTTTTTTAAAAAACTAATAAAAAACACAAAACAAATCAAACGGCATTTTTACCCCGAACTACGAGGTTTTGATCCCTCACGGGTACGTAGGCAAAAGACTCTGTCCTCCCAAATCATAAAAAATACAAAAAAACATTTTTATCTTTTCTCGCTATACTTTAATTCTGTCTCTTAAAAAAAAATAAGCAAGTTATAGCCAAAATAAATAAATAAAATCAAGAGGTTCTCGTAGAGTACTACGAACGTTTAGGGTGCTAACACCTTCCCTAAACGTAACTAACCCCCGAACCCTAAATCTTTTAAAATGTGGTAATTTAGAACTTTTTCCCATTTTCTTTTGAAAAATTAAAAGTTCAGTCGTGAATTAAAATTAGTGAGTCAACGCTAATTAATAGCTTGATCTTCGAAAATCACCGCGACAGAAATGGCGACTTCACTGGGGAATAACTCTAAGAGGGTTGAGCCTAACTTGAATTTATTTAATTATTTTGTGCTATAACTTGCTTAAAAAAGCAAAATAATAAAAGTGTAAATATGTGCATATGTGTTTTTTTCCTTTTACGTGAGTGGTGAGATAAGTCCTACACCCGGACTTGAGGGAAACATAAGATAGGATGGTGGTATAATCAAAGTGGCTTTCCGAGGGTAAATTTCGGATGTGGCACATGTGATAACCCCGCTCAATGGAGGGATCTTGGAAGTATTACTATGTCGGCATGAGTAAGTCGTGTTCGACATTAATATTTTCAAGTGACCTATGAAGTTGAGGACCTTTAGTTACCTTTAACCCATCTTGGCCTTTTAGGACGTAGTGCGGTGGCTAACCAAGAGTAATCTTGAATTAGTTGATACGCGATACTACACTCAAACGAGACTTTCTTACAAGTATTGTTGGACCGGGAGTCAATCTCGTAACCCGACGATATTTGGAAGGGGTTGAGGACTTTGGGAACTTGGTAGAACCCGTGATACAGGTACATGTGAAACCCTAGTCCTTACCAAATGGCGTGTTTACCCTTGACTCCAACATTTTGGACTTAACTTCACCATGTTTTCTCCGCTCTTTAGCATAATCATGCATACATGCATCCATGCATAAACTCTTTTCTTTTTCATCCAAAACATCGAAGGACTTAAATAAACTTTTTGTAAACATTGTAGATATGGACATTCCACGAAGAAGCACTAAAAAGTATCTTTTCAAGAAACCAGACTTGTCAAAATTAAGGGAGCTAGGATCTTTAGTAAGTGATCCAACGGATTTTCGAAATCATCACGGGTGGTTGCTTAGTATCCTGAGAGTAGATGTTGAGGAAGGATGCTTAGAGATTTTGGTTCAGTTCTATGACCCGCTCTACCATTGCTTCACCTTCTCTGATTATCAGCTTGTCCCCACGCTTGAAGAATACTCCTACCTAGTTGGTTTGCCTGTGCCAGACAAGATACCGTTCCACGGTCTTGAGCCTACCCCTAAACCCTCCGACATCGCAGCTGCTCTCCATCTTGAAACCTCCATCATCCAAGCAAATCTTACCTTTAAAGGAGGCCTCCAAGGTCTTCCCACCCACTTCCTCTATCAACAAGCCTCCATATTTGCCGAAGCAGCTAGCACTCATGCCTTCCATTCACCCTAGCCCTCCTTATATATGGCCTTGTACTCTTCCCAAATATTGACAACTTCATTGATATCCATGCCATCAAAATCTTCCTCTCCAAAAACCCTGTACCCACGCTACTAGCTGATACCTACCACTCCATCCATGACCGTACCCAAGTCGGCCGTGGAACTATTCTTTGCTGTGCACCACTGCTTTACAAATGGTTTATCTCCCACCTACCTCAAACTCATACTTTCAAAGCTAACCTCGAGAATCTTCCTTGGTCCCACAGAATCATGACCCTCCATCCCTCAGACATAGTTTGGTACCAGGCAACCTGTGACGTAGGGAAAGTTATTGTTAGCTGTGGTGAATACCCCAACGTACCTCTTTTGGGTATGCGTGGCGGAATTAGCTACAACCCATTTCTCGTACGACGACAATTTGGGTACCCAATGAAGTCAAAACCAAACAACCTTGCCTTGACTAATGAATTCTATCTTAACCATGGAGACCACTCGAACAAAAGAGAAAGATTTGCACAAGCTTGGAGCGCTATCCGCAGACTCAGCAGAAGTCAGTTGGGGAAGAAATCAGATTATGTGCATGAATCATACACTCAGTGGGTTATTGATAGGACCATGAGCTTTGGCCTACCCTACCATCTACCTAGATACCTATCCTCCACCATCCCACCATCATCCTTGCCTATCCCCTTTGACACTAAGGAAGAGTTTCATGAACAATTAACCAAAGAAAGGCAAGAGAAGGAAACCTGGAAGAGGAGATACCAGGAACTCGAGCTCGAGTATGAGACCTTGAAGGGGAAGCTAGCTCAGCAGAGCCGTGAGCTTTTCGTCCAGAACCAGAGGATAATCGAGAAGAACGACTTGCTTCGTCGAAAGGACGCTTTGCTCCGCCAAGATGCTAGAAGGAAGAGGAGGTTTATGGATTCACTCTCTAGTGCACATTCAGATTCCGAGGATCCATCTACTCCGGGAGTTTGAGTTTGAGCTTCTTAGGACCTTATGTTTAGGTTTTAGCTCCCAAAATTTCTTGACTTGTAAACAAAAAACTCCTTTGTAATATTTCAATGCTTAAGTGAAGTGTTCAGTTTATGATGTTTACAATTACTCTAACAAGTCCTTCGATAATATTTGTTCTTTTTCTTTTTGCATAAGCACAATCATGCATCATCCTGCATTCATAGTTTCTAAATCGAGTCTCACATTGTGTTCACTACTTCAGAGGTCAATCAGCCGCCGTCCAAAGAAAGTGGCCCGACGAATTCTCCACAAACTGAATTGCATTTACAACACTATGGCTAATCGGAAAAGAATGGATCTGTTAGAGCAAGAAAACCAGAACCTCCGGGAAGAGATGGCCAATCTCCGGGAAGGGATGGAGAAGTTGACCTCCATGATGAATGCTCTGTTGGCTTCCCAAGCCCAGACGTCAGTTCCTCAACCTGCTGTCACTACTCTTGAGCAGCCAATCTCATTTGCTTTACCTTTTTCTACCATACTTGCTCCACCGCCCGGCGTCTAGAGTTTACCCATGGGGATGTCATTCCTATCAGACGAAGGTTTTCATCCCACCTCTTTTGGAACCCCAACTCCGGCTATCCAGAAATCAGCTTCGGCCCCAACAAAGGCCTCAGCAACAATATCAACAACAGCCTCGACAACAGAATCGGGTTCAGCGGATATCCCATTTTGATCCAATCCCCATGGCATATGCAGAGTTGCTCCCCTTTTTGCTTGATAAAAATCTTGTTCAAACTAGGGCACCTCCTAAGGTACCTGAAAGGTTGCCACAGGGGTATAGACCTCATCTTTTTTGTGTTTTCCATCAAGGGGCACCCGGTCATGACGTTGAGCATTGTTATGCCTTGAAAGCCGAAGTCCAAAAGTTGATCCAGGCCAACATCCTATCCTTCAAAGGGTCGAGTCCCGATGTGCAAGCTAATCAACTACCTGGCCATGGGACCCCATCTGTTAATTTGGTGGAAGATTGCTCAGAAGCTCACCCTGGTGAAGAAGGTGGCAGTGAATTTTGTAACACATGGCAAAGGTTACTGCAATTGGATCGTTGTTGACATTCCCTCAGTTACTCATAGGTCCAAGTAACGTGTTTTATTGTCTTGTCTTTTTCAAAAAATTCCTTTCGTTCCGCCCGTGACGAAAGTGACTTTTTAGGGCTTTTTGTTTCAGGCATTCCCATCATTAAATAAAAAGTCGTTTTGTCCTCGACTTTGTCTTTTTATATTTTGTTTTTTCTGGAAAATGGTAACACAAAAAACCAAAAAAAGTTAATTATCTTTCTTTTATCTGTTTTCTTTTTAATCATTTCCAAATGTCTGCATTCTCCACTCATTTTCTAAAAAAATCAATCATCAATCATATGCATCCTTGAACCCGTTGAACACTGTAACCCTATGCTCTCTCCCGACTTTGAATTCCCTGTTTATGAAGCTGAAGAGGAAGAGGATGAACAGATTCCCGAAAAGATCTCTCTGTTACTAGAATGTAAAAGAACATCATTCAGCCTCATGAAGAAGCACTCGAAATGATTAACTTGGGTTCCGAAGAACTGCCATTACAGTATTCCTGGTCAAATCCCAGATGAATGGTGCCATCGAGGCTGCAAAAAAAAAACAAATGCAAAAAAAAAAACAAAAGCAAAAAACAAAGAAAGAAAATACATCAAAAAGATGGTGCAGAAGATGGTAACCACTTACAAGGACTTGCATGGGATGTTATCGTATGCTTTACATGGATATCGTACTTCAGTGTGTACCTCAACAGGGGCAACCCCCTCTTCTTTAGTGTATGACATGGAAGCAGTACTCCCTGTGGAGATTGAGATTCCATCAATGAGAGTTTTAATGGAACCCAAGTTATCAGAGGCTGAATGATGTCAAAACAAATATGATCAGTTCAAACTTGATTGAAGAGAAACGCATGAATGCTTTGTGTCACGGGCAGTTCCCGTGTGTTCCAAGAAGGAGGTCTTGTGCTCAAGAAGATCCTATCTTTTCAACCCGATTCCAAGGGGCAAATGGACGCCTAATTATGAAGGTCCATATGTCGTCAAGAGAGCTCTCTCTGGTGGTGCAATGACTCTTACGACTATGAATGGTGACGAGCTTCCCCGTCCTGTGAATGCCGATGCCGTCAAGAATCACTTTGTCTAAAAAATAAAAGCTCGGTAAGTCGAAAACCCGAAAGGGCGGCTTAGGCAAAAATGAGCGTCTCGATGGATCGAAAACCCGAAAGGGCGGTCCAGGCAAAAATTAGAGACATAAAACAAAAGTAATCATCCTGATAGGTCGGAAACCCGAAAGGGCGACCTATGCAAAAGTTAAGGATCAAAAGACAAAGTAATTGCATTGGTCTGATCTCTACTCACTTGGGGCACATTAAATGTCAAGGAGACTCTGAATCCGAAGCATCCAAACAGTGGAATTCAAAGTTGTTCGGGGGAACAGTGGTTATTGTGTTCAATGTACCTTCAATTTATATTTACCATTTTCCAAACTTTGCAAGTTCTGTGGAGCCATGCCATTGGCAGGTCACCACTCTTTCAAATAAATTTGAGCCTGTTGCCTTTCATTTGAAATTCTCATTTATTCAGCTTATAAAACCTTTTCTATTTTTGATGGTAGCATTTGAAACAAAATATTTTTCAAAATCATAAATATTTTTCATGTTTTTTTGAAAAGCACAAACAACAAAACACATTTTCTTTGAACTCGTGAATAAGTGAAGTGTGCGTCAACATCTGTCCTAAGAACGGATAAACTTTGCAGGCTGAACATGGTCAATTGCTTAAAAAAAGAAAGAAAAAAGAAAAGAGCTCGGTAAGTCGAAAACCCGAAAGGGCGGCTTAGGCAAAAATGAGCGTCCCAGTGGATCGAAAACCTGAAAGGGCGGTCCAGGCAAAAATTAGGGGCATACAAAAGGAGTATATTCCCGGTGGACTGAAAACCCGAAAGGGCGGTCCAGGCAAAAGTCAGGGATTCAAAAAGAAGAAAAAACAAAAGAAAAGCATGACCACAGGAGCACCAGTCCTTCTGCCAGGTTTTTGGATTAGCACGATTCCCCCAGGAAGTGTTTACTCCCTACCAGTCGTTGCATACATCGGGCCTTACCCCGTCAATGTTTTGGATATGTCCCCAATGGCATCATCCCCAATGAAGTTTGCAAAGTGTTTGTACTACACCGTCGGTCCACTTTCCATCTTACCTGTCCAGTCTTGTCTCATCAAGTTCATCGGTCATACAATCATACGAGTCAGTCTTTCATACAATCATACAAGTCAGTCTTTCATACAATCATACAAGCCAGTCTTTCATACAATCATACAAGTCAGTCTTCCATACAATCTTACCAGTCAATCCTTCATACAGTCACAAGTCAGTCAGTCATGCCAGTCATACAAGTCACATCATCATTCATGCATTCATACATTCATGCATATACACATTCTTGCATACACAACATGCACATAACATCATTCATACATGGTTGCATTAACCACCTTGAGTCTTGTTTTTCATACCAATCAGTCATGAACTTTTTTTTTTAACTCTCTTTATCCCCAAGTGTCATCCCCAGTGTGTTTGGTCCAAAGATGTCATCCTCTTTATGCCAAGTGGCAGTTCAAACGAACAACTTGTGCATTTTCCTATCCAATCTCTTGTCGTCAGTTGACTCGTTCGGCAATAACCCGAACAGCTGACATTTATCCAATCTTTTGTCGTCAGTTGACTCGTTCGGCAATAACCCGAATAGCTGACGTTTACATTTACCCTGTCGTCAGTTGACTCGTTCGGCAATAACCCGAACAGCTGACATTTATCCTTTTTGTTTCCTGTCATCAGTTGACTAGTTCGGCAATAACCCGAACAGCTGACATTTACCTTTTTATCCTGTCGTCAGTTGACTCGTTCGGCAATAACCCGAACAGCTGACATTTATCTTTTATCCTGTCATCAGTTGACTCGTTCGGCAATAACCCGAACAGCTGACATTCATCCAATCTTTTGTCGTCAGTTGACTCGTTCGGCAATAACCCGAACAGCTGACATTTATCCAATCTTTTGTCGTCAGTTGACTGGTTCGGCAATAACCGGAACAGCTGACATTTATCCTTCATCTTGCTTTTATATTTCATCCAGCATTTAAAGTTTCATCCTGCTTTTATATTTCATCCAGCATTTAAAGTTTCATCCTGCTTTTATATTTCATCCAGCATCTAAATTTCATCCTGCTTTTATATTTCATCCAGCATTTAAATTTCATCCTGCTTTTATATTTCATCCAGCATTTAAGTTTCATCCTGCTTTTATATTTCATCCTGCTTTTAAATTTCATCCAGCATTTATCTTTCATCCAGCATTTAAATTTCATCTTTTAAATTTCATCCAGCATTTAAATTTCATCCTGCTTTTAAATTTCATCCAGCATTTATCTTTCATCCAGCTTTTAAATTTCATCCAGCATTTATCTTTCATCCAGCTTTTAAATTTCATCCAGCTTTTATCTTTCATCCAACGTTTATCTTTCATCCAACATTTATCTTTCATCCAGCTTTTATGTTTCATCCAACATTTATCTTTCATCCAGCTTTTATCTTTCATCCAGCATTTATCTTTCATCCAGCTTTTATCTTTCATCCAGCATTTATTTTTCATCCAGCATTTATCCTTCATCCGGCTTTTGTATTTCATCCAGCTTTCACCTTTCATCCAGCATTTACATTCACCTTTGTTTCTTGTCGTCAGTGGCATGTTACTTTTATTTCCGTCTTTACCTCAAGTGGCAAGCTCTACAAACGGGCAGCTTGTGGTCGGTGTCTTTTCCCATATCATACCTTTTTCTTCAGCTGTCAATACGATAGTTGATCCCTTTCCCCAGTGAAACTGTGTTATCCCCCAGTAGAGTCGGATCCCTTGCTTTAACAAACTCGGGTATCCTTTTGTTTTGTCTTACCCCCAGCCGGGTCAGCTTCGCTGTAACATCCCGCCTAAGACTCGAGTATTTATTAATATTTGGACGATGTAGAAATGTGTTAAGCAAGGGACAATTTGGTAAATTGTTAGTCAATGAGATTATTTATATGGCAAGTGTAATATTCCGTTTATAAGTATCGATTATTAGTATTGGAACCTGATGAAGCAAGCATGGCAAGTTAGTAAATATTTGGAATGGCATAATGGTAATTTAGAAGAGAAGGGAGATTGTTTTAAGAATAAGTGGTAAGAATATCTTACCAACTTTCTACACACTTCAACTCTCTCCCAATTTCAGCACTTCCTCTCCCCTTCTTCCACAACCCTCACGCCCTCATCCTTCTTCCTTCACTCATCAAGATTTCAACCTAATTCTTGTGGAAGTTTATGCTAGCAAGCTGGGTTTTGGGGAAGTTAGAGCAAGGAGTAGTAAAAGAATAATAAGGAGAATTAAGGAAGAACTCAAGAGAAGTGGAAGCTTGAAGCTAGGGCTTTGGTTTCAGATCATAGCAAGCATCAATTGAGACCTAAGGTGAGCTCCCTAGGGGTTATAGAACCCACCATGATGAGTATTTCATGAGTTTTAGCATTATGAATAAGTTATGATCATTTGAACCCTAATTCCATTTTGATAGCAATCCTTAATCATACATGCTTGAATTCTGTTAATAAGCCTTTGAATTTACCATCTAAACTGTTGTGATGTTGGGCATGATTGGATAGACCAAAATTGGTGGAAAACATGTTTTAAACTTGCCAAATGCTGTCCAACTGCAGGTAAAATCGTGTCACGATTTTACCAGCGTGTCACGATTTTACAGGCAGAAAACAACACGATTTCTGGGTATGAAATCGTGACACGATTGCCAAATCGTGTCACGATTGCCCAATCGTGTCACGATTTTGGGTTGGACAGGATCACATGATTTTTCATCTTTTCTTGCACCGTTTCGGCTATCCAATACTGCTCCGAACTTAAGGATCGACATGTAATGATTAAGCATTGTTAAAGTGCATATAAAGACCTATCCTTGAGATGTTTAAATCAACATTATAGGGTGAGGATAGGCATAAGCATGAGAGGATAGATGACTTAATCCTCAAGTCATTATAGAGAAAATAAGAACTAGTTTTGGGATTATCCCTTACTAAGCAGTTTATCATACACAATTAAGTATAAGCAAGCTCAAGAATGATATAGGCCTTAAGTCTAGAACCTTATATAGGTTAAAGAGAATTAAGATGGTACTTATCATGTACCAAGCACAAGAATGATACCATATATAGTTAAGAACCTCTAGTAGGTTAAGTTTTAAAGGATGCATTAGATATGCACAAGAAAGATGAAACGTAATAGATATGTTTATGAATTTAAGTTAAGAATCTAATGAAAAAGAATATGATAACGTGTTCATCAGACTCCGGGGTACGCCGGATGGGATTTCTCCGAAAGGGCTATCCACACGTAATTTATAAGACGATGTTAAACGTGTTCATCAGACTCCGGGTTTCGCCGGATGGGACTCTTCCGAGAGGATTGTCCACACGTATGTTAAAAGACTTAAGCATGTCCAGCAGGCTCCGGGATTCGCCGGATGGGACTTCTCCGAGAGGGTTGTCTACATGCAAGATGTGTCCAGCAGGCTCCGGATTATGCCGGATGGGGCTTCACCGAGAGGGTTGCCTACACAAAGATAAGAGGAGTCCGGTGTTAGCCTGATATGATAGGAATTTCACCGGTATGATGGGAGATGTACTTCGGGGTTACTCCACCCGGATGCACTCCGTAAAACGAACCAAGATAATGATTGTCTGTTCAACCCTAACTTCTAACTTAACGTGATATGCAAAGATGAATACGAATATGAAATGAATATGTATATTTTATATGTAATACGAGACATGATGATTAGTTCCTAGTGAACGCGATGTGATCATAGGATGTCCCCAAGATCACTACGTATAAGACTAAGATAAGAATAGAGTCTGAAATGCATAAGATTATGTAAATGACAAGTACAAGAAAGATAAAGACAATGAAGCGATCCTAGGTTTTCCCCTTGATCGCGAAATATGTAGAGAAAGCCGGCGATCGTAGGTATCCCCAAGATCGCTAAGAGTAGGCACGGCGACCCTAGGTTTCCCCCGTGGTTGCCAACAGTAGGTTGGGTTGGAGCGCACTGAGACGTATGTCTCACCCCAATCCTTCTGGTGCAGGTTCATAGGTTAACAGGTGATGTCCATGAAGATCTTCAGGAAGACGCTGGATGGAGTGCAGATGCTCGTCAAGGCAAGCTCAGGAGGTTGACGGATTTGTATCTGTATATGAACATGTATTATATGATATTTGGATATTTATGTAAACGAGCAAATTGTACTCATTCAGTGATTTGTATATATATTAATTATTGTAAATTTTAATGTATCCGATATCAGATTAACGCACATGCTAATATACTAGTTAAAGTTAGTATGGGTGTTACAATTGGTATCAGAGCAGGTCGATTCAGACCGTGCCTTGGGTCATTAAAGTTTCAATAAAAGTAGTGGGACCATTGGGTTCCGGATATTGTTCTAAAGGTCACATCTAGTTGAGCCTGATCAACTCAATCTAGTATATGACAGTTAGGATAAATGTCTGAGAGCTGAATGTGACCAAGGAGGAATGAAGTGTTTGAAAGACGAAGATTAAGGTGTTGGATTTTAAGACGGAATTGGCGAAGAAGTATTTGTGCCAAATGGTGGTCATCAAACTGTAAAGTGACGAAGCCTGTTAGTGGCAAGGTCTTAGAGACATAAAGGATATTTAACAGTGAGGTGAAGCGCCTCAACCCAGTTGGACGCATCGTTGGACGATGCCTCGTCTACGGAAGACATAAGGATTAAGGAATCATGGAATGCTCTAGGGAATGACGTAGAACCTTGACGGAAACGGTAGCTTGAGAAGTTAAAGTGAAGTGAGGACTAAGTAACAATTTTGAGTACAGAGTTGAAGAATCGAACTTGAATCGGATGAGATTTTAATGTCCGGACAGTTAAGAGAATTAATTATGGATTACATGAGTTATTTGGACAGATGAAATTAACCACTCAAGTGTGGTTATTGAGTATGAATCACAAGTAAGTTTGACCCCATCAGATCAGCTACGTCTCCTGAACCAGATTTGTGAAATAAGAAGAGGAGATGATGTGCAGCCTAAGAGTTAAGATGGATGAATAAGTGGAAACAATAAGACTCGTTGCATGTCAAAGTGTGAATCAAATTTTTGGATGTAACCTAATGGTAAGAAGATTAGAAGTAAGAGAAGTTAGGCTGGAATTATTATGCTGATGGACGAATTAAGTTGAACACTCTTGATTAGACGAACAGTATTGAATTTCCTCGATTGGTTAAAGAAGGTAAGTTCAAGATAACACAAGGTTATAGTAGACCAGTGATGAAGGATGAACGGGATTTCAGCCGAGAAATTATGTTGAGATTTTAATATATGGCGGATCGTCTTGAACATGAAATTTTAGGATTTGGAACTTTTCAGGACAGATTGTTCTGTAGAAACTCAAGGGCAATTTAAGGGACATGAGAGAGTTAAGGAGACCAAAGTTGTCTCGGGAAAAATATGGATATGAAATCATTACGGATGAAGAAAAAGCGAATAGTAACAAGACTCAGATGAAAGGTAAGAACCTTCAGAAGCTATAAGTGTTTTTAGAAGTTGCCACAAATGGATGTACATGAATTTAAGCTGCTTCAGACATATTTCCAATCGGGTTACTGCAATGTTTAATGATTCTACATGAAGAGCTGACCTAGAGAAATGGTAACGTCAGACAAATTTGCTACAGTGATTACAAAGTGATAGAGTAAAAGGATTGATCGATGGAATTTTATGTGACAATAGTGAAGTATTCCTCCGATGCTAACTCGAGTGAAAAAAAAAAAAATCAGAGTGGCGCAGCGGAGTGGTAATCCAAGAATGATATAATGAACAACGATAAGCTGAGGCTTAGAGTATGAGAAGGTGTTAAGTGCTTAATTCCTATTATACGGGATAGTAATGAGTGTAAGCGATTTGGATATATCATGAATTCTAATAGAAAGTCATGGAAGTTAAGTTGATGAATACCTTAAACCTCGAAATCCATGAGGAATGAAATATTTGAATTTGAGGCTTTGATCAGAGACGACAATGCAGTGGCGAATGAGTTTAATTTCATGATGTACCCATGTCATGTTAACCTATCTTAGCTGAAGATTTTGGAAAGTCTTAAACTTAATGTTCACCAGTAAAGGAAGGAGAACTTTTATGTAGATTAAAAAAGTTATTCGTAGTCCACGGTAAAGGGCTGCGTAATTTCAGGTCATGATCAAGGGAATAAGACTGAGTGTGCTTTTGGGTAGCAATCGAGTAGAGTTTTCCGTGGGAAATAAGAGTATTGAATTTGACGTCCAGGACGAGAAATAAGTTTGTGATGTCAGAGGATTGTAACCATAAATTTACATTATAAGTTATTGTATACTTAAGAATAAACATGAGTAACATTGGCGGGGCAAACCTGGCAAGCCAGTTGAAAGGCAAATCCCGGATGTTACGAAATGAGTTAAGAGTAAGAAAAGATTTCCAATTGATGTGGTAGTGTCTCAAATATGATAAGATTAAGAATGATGTCCCGTTAGTCGGACAAAGATGAGGTAATGTAGAGTGTACACGTGCTCACTTATGTATGTAAGATATATGCTATGATAAATATTATATAATGATATGTGAAACGATTTAAGCCACTCATCACTTGGACTAAATTCCTATAAGTTTGGGATTATCGGTGTAGAAAACACTTATGCTATGATTAGAAAACGAGAATAAGTAGTGACAAGAATGATGGGAGATTGGCAAACTCCTAGTATGAAAATGATTTCTAAGTTATTGAGATAAGTAACGACATAGATCCATCGAAGCAGAACGCGGATAATCAGTAAGATTTCGCGAGTCCTTGAGGAATTTCGTAGTGGAAGCAATGATTAAGACTATGGAAAGTAGCACACCAAGATGCCTGTAATACCCATAATAAGATTGCCTAGGATCTTATACGAGTATTAAAATTTCGTACTGGATACATTAATTTACAATATAAAAGTTCATACAAATATTACAACACACTGTAATATTACATCCAAGGTTAAATACAATTCTCTTGTTACTTGCACAGCGTGTAACACAACATATAATACATCCATATAATACAATCAAATTTTAAACAAATAACAACAGCACGATCAGTCCGTAGCCTTCTCCTTACCCTTGTTGCGTGCTGATTGCGATCCTGCCTGAAAACCTGCACCAGAAGGAATGGGATGAGACATAATGTCTCAGTGAGCTCTACCCAACCTACTGTTAGGCGACCACAGGGAACCTAGGGTCGCCATGCCTACCTTGGCAATTTAGGGGAATTCTAGAATCGCCAAGTCTTTAACCTGTCTATGACTTTAACTATAATCCATCTTTAACTGTGAACTTTCTATAACTGTAACTATAACTATGAATCATAAAACAAATAAAGTGTTTTATGTTAGCTGTTAGCGTTGAACAATCAATTAATCTGAGTTCGTTTTACGGAGGGCACCCCGGGTGGAGCAACCCCGAGATACGTCTCCCTATGAACCGGTGAAACTCCTATCATATCAGGCTATCACCGGACTCCCTATGAAAATGCATGTGGATAACCCTCTCGGAGAAATCCCATCCGGCATATCCCGGAGTCTGCTGAACATGCCTATGACTTTGAGTTATTATTATTCTTTGACTTTGATCTATGAGTGTATAAATACATATACATGACTATTACTTTGAATATATAAACATATAATCAATACTATGATCGTACCACATTCCTATAACATATAACCTATGATTAGTGTCTCATCGTTCTCATGAGTCACTTATGCTCGTTGGAGAACCAACTCTATAACCATATCTCTATCTATGATTGCTATACATTCCCATGCCTATGCATTTCAAAGGAACATTTCTATAACTTTGTTCACCTCTTAAGGCTCTCTAATAATCAAACTATAAGCCTTCCCTAATGATCTAATCATGCTCTAAGGGATAGGTTCTTTAACGTTTAAAAGAAGTGCATAGCCTTTACACATCGCTTAATGAGTTTGGGATAGCATTGGATGGCTAAAATGGTGCATTAAAAGTTGGAAAATTTTCACATTCTGTCCCCTTCAAAATCGTGACACGATTTTGGAATCGTGTCACGATTCCATGCCCAGAATTCGTGTTTTGCACTGCCTATAAAATCGTGACACGATTGTAAAATCGTGACACGATTTTACCTGCAGTTGGACAGCTTAGGGCAATTTCAAAGCATAATTTTCACCATTTTTGGCACAATCAATCACACCCAAACATCATACAGCTTATGGCACATTTCTAAGTCCTATAAACAACTTATAACATACTAGAACAAGGGATTACTATAAAGAGGAAGATTAGGGTTTTATGAATCACCAAAGGATCAAATAACTATAAAACTTAGAACTTAAGCAAAGAGGGTTCTAAACCCACTAGGAGCTCACCTTAATCCCAAAAGATGTTTGCTAAGCTTAAAATCCAAGTTCTAGCTTCAAATCCCAAAAGCTCTTCTCAAGAAAACTCTATTCCTTGGCTTCTTCTTCTTGTTCTAGCTCCAAAACACCAAACTAGCTTGCTTGGGAGACAAAAACTTAGGAAGGAGTTAGATTCTATAAGGAGGATGATTTGGTGATGATGATGATGAGAAGTTGGGGGACGAAATTGAGGGAGAAGGGAGAGCCAATTTTCTGATTTTCTTTTCCAATGAAAAATGAGAATAACATGTGTATTATTCATATTTATCTCTTTACCCTTTTATCCTTTATTTACAATATTGCCATTCCCTCAATTCACTTCTTTGCTATAGCTTGCTAAATAAGTTTCCACACTATTAACTGTTATATTCAAGCGGGATATTACACTCTACCCCCCTTAAAAGAAATTTCGTCCTCGAAATTTAGAAATTACCTGTAAAAAGATGCGGGTAGCTCTCCATCATCTCTGATTCCAATTCCCATGTAGCTTCACCATAGGGAGAACCTTTCCATATAATTTTGACAATCGGAATCTCTTTGTTCCTCAATGCTTTAACATCACGTTCAACAATCCGTTCCGGTTCGGGCCGGAAAGTCAAATCCGATCTTAAGTCGATAGATTCCAACTCTACTGGTTGGTGAGGATCAGGAATGAACTTCCTTAACTGTGAAACATGGAAAACATCATGTAATCCTGACATCGCCGGTGGCAGAGCCAATTGGTAAGCTGCTGGTCCGACACGTTTAAGTATCTCAAATGGCCCAATAAATCTTGGACTCAATTTCTTTGTTCTGAAAACACCTCGTAATCCTAGCTTAGGAGTAACTCTCAGGAAAACATGATCTCCCACTTCAAACTCTAGAGGTCTTCGCCTCTTGTCCGCATAACTCTTCTGTCGACTTTGAGCAGTTCTAATCTTATCCTGAATGGATTTAATCTTCAAAGTGGTTTCCTGGATGATCTCAGGTCCCAAAATGCTTTTATCTCCAACCTCTGACCAACAAAGCGGTGTCCTACACCTCCTGCCATACAGTGCCTCATAGGGTGCCATTCCGATGCTAGAATGGTAACTGTTATTATACGAAAACTCTATCAAAGGCAGATGATTATTCCAACTTGCTCCATCCTCTAAAATGCACGCACGTAACATATCCTCCAATGTCTGTATAGTTCTCTCTGATTGTCCATCTGTTTGAGGATGATGAGACGTACTCAACTTTAACCTTGTTCCCAAAGCCTTCTGAAAAGCCCTCCAAAAGTGAGAAGTAAAGATAGGATCTCTATCTGACACAATGCTGGTCGGAACACCATGTAGTTTCACAATCTCCGCTATGAACAATTCCGCGTACTGAGCAGCCCTGTAAGTAGTTCTAACCGGCAAAAAGTGAGCAGACTTTGTTAACCGATCGACTACTACCCAAATCGAATCATGTCCCCGTTGAGTCCGAGGTAACCCTGTCACAAAATCCATAGAGATTTCTTCCCATTTCCACTGAGGGATCTCCAATGGTACAAGCATCCCTGCCGGCCTCTGATGTTCAATTTTCACTTGTTGACACACAATACAACGTGATACGAATTCTGCAATATCAGTCTTCATCCCTGGCCACCAATAATCCTTCTTTAAGTCTTGATACATTTTAGTGGTACCCGGATGAATACTAAAACTACTCTTGTGTGCTTCTTCTAAAATCAATCTCTTTAAACTAGCATCATCGGGAACACAAACTCTACCTTCAAACAGCAGAATACCATCCGAAGCCCTTGAAAATTCTGACTGACCAATCCTCCTCTGAAGATTCATATCTGATTCTTGAGCATGCGCGATTCGGGACCGCAAATCACAAGTAACCTCTAATCTTTGTAACAAGACGCCATCATCCAATTCTGTAACGCTGAGATTAAGATCTCGAAATTTCTCATACAAACCACAGGTATGCATCAGTACTTCTGCTTTAATCAAAGATTTCCTGCTCAAGGCGTCCGCAACTACATTCGCCTTTCCGGGGTGATACTTTAACTCAAAATCAAAATCCTTTAAATACTCCATCCATCTTCTCTGTCTCATGTTCAGTTCCCGTTGGTCGAACAAATACTTTAAACTCTTGTGGTCACTGAACAAGTCAAATTGTGCTCCATATAAATGGTGCCTCCACACTTTCAAAGCAAAGACTATTGCCGCCCACTCAAGGTCATGAGTGGGGTAATTCTCCTCATGAGATTTAAGCTGTCGAGAAGCATAAGCTATAACATTACCTTCTTGCATGAGCACACTGCCTAGTCCTTTAGAGGACGCATCACAATAAACCACATATCTCTTTTCAGGGTCAGGTATTGCTAATACTGGAGCCTTGGACAATTTCTTCCGCAAAGTCCGGAAACTTTTCTCACAATCTTCGTCCCAGACGAAAGGCACATCTTTCCTTGTGAGGCGTGTCAATGGCAAAGCAATCTGTGAAAATCTCATAATAAATCTCCGGTAGTAACCTGCTAAACCGAGGAAACTCCGAACCTCTGTTACATTCGTTGGCCTGGCCCAATTAAGGACAGCTTCAACCTTTGACGAGTCAACTGACACTCCTCCTTTAGAAATAACATGCCCCAAAAACTGGATTTCCGATAACCAAAATTCACATTTGCTGAATTTTGCATATAACTGATTTTCTCTAAGGATGTCCAAAACAATCCTCAGATGTTGAGCATGTTCCTGTGAGTCCTTAGAATAGATCAAAATATCATCTATGAAGATTACAACAAACTGATCCAGGTAAGGCTGGAATATTCTATTCATATAATCCATGAACACTGCTGGAGCATTAGTCACTCCAAAAGGCATTACCAAGAATTCATAATGTCCGTAACGTGTTCTGAACGCCGTCTTGGACACATCTGACGATTTGATACGAATCTGGTGGTATCCCGATCTGAGATCAATCTTTGAAAACACTGCAGCTCCTTTGAGTTGATCCAAAAGATCATCAATCCTTGGTAACGGATACTTGTTCTTAATTGTTACTTTATTCAACCGACGGTAGTCAATGCACAATCTCATGCTACCATCCTTCTTCTTAACCAACAACACTGGCGCACCCCAAGGTGATACACTGGGCCTGATGAAATGTTTTTGAATCAAGTCTTCCAACTGAGACTTCAATTCCTTTAACTCTGATGGTGACATTCTATAAGGCGCCACTGATACTGGTTCTGATCCTGGAACGAGATCAATGGAAAACTCAACTTCCCGTTCCGGGGGTAAATTACTTATCGCTGAAGGAAAAACATCCAAATAGTCACTGACAACAGGAATGTCACTGGGACTCAGTTCTGATTCTGAAGTCACAGTAACCATCACATAAAAACCATTATCCTGGGCACACATAAGCTGAGTAAGCTGATGCGTGCGGTTGATTAACTCTGATAAAGCCACACCTTCAGTCGTATCATCTGTAGGCATAAAGATACACTTCTCCGCACATCCAATATACACATGATTGGCAGATAACCAATCCATTCCTAGAATCACATCAAGTTGTATCATAGGAAGACACACCAAATCTATATAGTATGTCTTACTAGATACTGTAATCGGGCAATTTTCACATATAAAGCTAGCTACTACTCCGCCCTCAGTAGCGGTGGATACCGTCATAGGAGGTATCAACGGTGACATAGACAATTGCAATGCTTCTACACACTTGTAAGAAATAAAGGAACATGTTGCACCACAATCAAATAACACTTTAACTGGAGTTTGGCCTAAGTAACACATACCGGCAATTAGATCTTCATTTGCCAAAGCCTTCTGGCCATCAAGGGAGTACACTCTACCCTTACTTGTTGTAGTACCTTCAGCTCCACTTTTACCTCTTCTTTCTGGACAATTTGCTAAAAAGTGCCCCGGCTGTCTACACCCGAAACACACACCTGTTTGCTTCATGCATTCACCGTGATGCATCTTTCCACAATATTTACAAGCAGCACTCGCCTGATGTGAAAACGACTGCTTACCCCTCTTAGGAGAACCCTTTGGCTTGTTCTCTTGATACCGATCTGGAAACTTTCCCTTTCTCTTTTCATATGCTACAGCTTTCTCTTTCGCGGTCTTGGCAAAACCCGCCTCCGCAACCAAACTATCATGAACCATCTCGTCATAGCTAGTGTTCCTTTGCAGACTCACAGCTGTATCAATCTCGCCTCTCAACCCACGTCTATACTGATTCATCTTCCAATTTTCATTAGCGGCATACTCGTTGTGAGAGGAGTAATACGACAACTCTTCAAACTTCTTTGTAAACTCGGTGACTGACATGCCACCTTGCTTCAGCTCAAGAAATTCCTGTTCTTTCTTCACCTTATAAGACATCGGGATATACTTCTCTATCATAGCTTCCTTGAAGTTATCCCAGTTGATTTCAACATCGTTTGCTAACATTCGGCGTTGAGCAGATTCCCACCAATCTTCTGCTGCGCCTCTGAACTGGTTAGTAGCCAACAAAACTTTACTTTCCTCAGGGCAATCCACCATCCGGAACACTTTCTCAATCTGTTTCAGCCATCTCTTGGCCTCTGGAGGTTCACCTTCCCCATTGAACTCAGGAGGGTGATTTCTGTTAAACTCCCGGTAGGACGGATTCGCCACTGCTGGTGGTGGTGTTTGCTGTTGAGCACCTTGTCCATGGTGCATCATTCCCATCCATTCTTGCTGAGCTTGGGCCTGCTGTTGGGCTTGCTGCTGCATCATAAGCATCATCTCCTGATGCTGTAACGCAGCCTGAGCTTGCTGCTCCTGGTACTGTTGCTGCAACGCCTGTTGCTGTTGCATCATCTGAGCCCAAAATTGCATATTAGGGTCTCCTCCGGCTTCCTCAGCATTAGCCTGATTTGATCTAGGCCTGCCAGGACCTCTTCTCCTCCCAGACATATTATCCTAACTGTCATACACAAGTCAAAGTGATCAGTTTCAACAAGATATAACATTTAGAATAATGTCCCGGATCCAAGAGATCCACAAACTTGAATTGTATTTTAATGACCCATGGCACAGTCTGAATCGACCTGCTCTGATACCAAATTGTAATACCCATAATAAGATTGCCTAGGATCTTATACGAGTATTAAAATTTCGTACTGGATACATTAATTTACAATATAAAAGTTCATACAAATATTACAACACACTGTAATATTACATCCAAGGTTAAATACAATTCTCTTGTTACTTGCACAGCGTGTAACACAACATATAATACATCCATATAATACAATCAAATTTTAAACAAATAACAACAGCACGATCAGTCCGTAGCCTTCTCCTTACCCTTGTTGCGTGCTGATTGCGATCCTGCCTGAAAACCTGCACCAGAAGGAATGGGATGAGACATAATGTCTCAGTGAGCTCTACCCAACCTACTGTTAGGCGACCACAGGGAACCTAGGGTCGCCATGCCTACCTTGGCAATTTAGGGGAATTCTAGAATCGCCAAGTCTTTAACCTGTCTATGACTTTAACTATAATCCATCTTTAACTGTGAACTTTCTATAATTGTAACTATAACTATGAATCATAAAACAAATAAAGTGTTTTATGTTAGCTGTTAGCGTTGAACAATCAATTAATCTGAGTTCGTTTTACGGAGGGCACCCCGGGTGGAGCAACCCCGAGATACGTCTCCCTATGAACCGGTGAAACTCCTATCATATCAGGCTATCACCGGACTCCCTATGAAAATGCATGTGGATAACCCTCTCGGAGAAATCCCATCCGGCGTATCCCGGAGTCTGCTGAACATGCCTATGACTTTGAGTTATTATTATTCTTTGACTTTGATCTATGAGTGTATAAATACATATACATGACTATTACTTTGAATATATAAACATATAATCAATACTATGATCGTACCACATTCCTATAACATATAACCTATGATTAGTGTCTCATCGTTCTCATGAGTCACTTATGCTCGTTGGAGAACCAACTCTATAACCATATCTCTATCTATGATTGCTATACATTCCCATGCCTATGCATTTCAAAGGAACATTTCTATAACTTTGTTCACCTCTTAAGGCTCTCTAATAATCAAACTATAAGCCTTCCCTAATGATCTAATCATGCTCTAAGGGATAGGTTCTTTAACGTTTAAAAGAAGTGCATAGCCTTTACACATCGCTTAATGAGTTTGGGATAGCATTGGATGGCTAAAATGGTGCATTAAAAGTTGGAAAATTTTCACATTCTGTCCCCTTCAAAATCGTGACACGATTTTGGAATCGTGTCACGATTCCATGCCCAGAATTCGTGTTTTGCACTGCCTATAAAATCGTGACACGATTGTAAAATCGTGACACGATTTTACCTGCAGTTGGACAGCTTAGGGCAATTTCAAAGCATAATTTTCACCATTTTTGGCACAATCAATCACACCCAAACATCATACAGCTTATGGCACATTTCTAAGTCCTATAAACAACTTATAACATACTAGAACAAGGGATTACTATAAAGAGGAAGATTAGGGTTTTATGAATCACCAAAGGATCAAATAACTATAAAACTTAGAACTTAAGCAAAGAGGGTTCTAAACCCACTAGGAGCTCACCTTAATCCCAAAAGATGTTTGCTAAGCTTAAAATCCAAGTTCTAGCTTCAAATCCCAAAAGCTCTTCTCAAGAAAACTCTATTCCTTGGCTTCTTCTTCTTGTTCTAGCTCCAAAACACCAAACTAGCTTGCTTGGGAGACAAAAACTTAGGAAGGAGTTAGATTCTATAAGGAGGATGATTTGGTGATGATGATGATGAGAAGTTGGGGGACGAAATTGAGGGAGAAGGGAGAGCCAATTTTCTGATTTTCTTTTCCAATGAAAAATGAGAATAACATGTGTATTATTCATATTTATCTCTTTACCCTTTTATCCTTTATTTACAATATTGCCATTCCCTCAATTCACTTCTTTGCTATAGCTTGCTAAATAAGTTTCCACACTATTAACTGTTATATTCAAGCGGGATATTACAATGCCTCCTCCTTCTATTTGTATAATGGAGGTAGCGCGGTAGTTTTACCCTCATTAAAAGATGGTATAATTATGGTAAAACCATAAATGTAGGATGCCGTTGCATAAGGCAAAGATTGAATATAAGAATTCAATGGAATCGTCAAGGATAATAAGAAAGTTCAATGTCGTCGATGTAGGATTACGCGGACTATGACGAGATTGTAAGATTCAACACAAGTGTTAAGATTGAATAACTCTAGTTGAGGTTTATGAGAAGTGTATGAACAAGGATATAGTCGGCAAGTTGGATGCGATGATTCAAATAACCTCATATTCTTTTACGCAAGGAATGTGTAATACATATCAGTCGCTCAGATAACGAAAAGATTGTCGAATACCTTCGACTTATAGAATTGAAATCTAAGGGATTCCGATAAGTAAGATGAACTGGAGTTTTGGCTAATGAAGAAGTAATAGGAGAGATTAATTCATCTATGATAAGTAGATTCTAAATTTCGAGGACGAAATTTCTTTAAGGGGGGTAGATTGTAACATCCCGCCTAAGACTCGAGTATTTATTAATATTTGGACGATGTAGAAATGTGTTAAGCAAGGGACAATTTGGTAAATTGTTAGTCAATGAGATTATTTATATGGCAAGTGTAATATTCCGTTTATAAGTATCGATTATTAGTATTGGAACCTGATGAAGCAAGCATGGCAAGTTAGTAAATATTTGGAATGGCATAATGGTAATTTAGAAGAGAAGGGAGATTGTTTTAAGAATAAGTGGTAAGAATATCTTACCAACTTTCTACACACTTCAACTCTCTCCCAATTTCAGCACTTCCTCTCCCCTTCTTCCACAACCCTCACGCCCTCATCCTTCTTCCTTCACTCATCAAGATTTCAACCTAATTCTTGTGGAAGTTTATGCTAGCAAGCTGGGTTTTGGGGAAGTTAGAGCAAGGAGTAGTAAAAGAATAATAAGGAGAATTAAGGAAGAACTCAAGAGAAGTGGAAGCTTGAAGCTAGGGCTTTGGTTTCAGATCATAGCAAGCATCAATTGAGACCTAAGGTGAGCTCCCTAGGGGTTATAGAACCCACCATGATGAGTATTTCATGAGTTTTAGCATTATGAATAAGTTATGATCATTTGAACCCTAATTCCATTTTGATAGCAATCCTTAATCATACATGCTTGAATTCTGTTAATAAGCCTTTGAATTTACCATCTAAACTGTTGTGATGTTGGGCATGATTGGATAGACCAAAATTGGTGGAAAACATGTTTTAAACTTGCCAAATGCTGTCCAACTGCAGGTAAAATCGTGTCACGATTTTACCAGCGTGTCACGATTTTACAGGCAGAAAACAACACGATTTCTGGGTATGAAATCGTGACACGATTGCCAAATCGTGTCACGATTGCCCAATCGTGTCACGATTTTGGGTTGGACAGGATCACATGATTTTTCATCTTTTCTTGCACCGTTTCGGCTATCCAATACTGCTCCGAACTTAAGGATCGACATGTAATGATTAAGCATTGTTAAAGTGCATATAAAGACCTATCCTTGAGATGTTTAAATCAACATTATAGGGTGAGGATAGGCATAAGCATGAGAGGATAGATGACTTAATCCTCAAGTCATTATAGAGAAAATAAGAACTAGTTTTGGGATTATCCCTTACTAAGCAGTTTATCATACACAATTAAGTATAAGCAAGCTCAAGAATGATATAGGCCTTAAGTCTAGAACCTTATATAGGTTAAAGAGAATTAAGATGGTACTTATCATGTACCAAGCACAAGAATGATACCATATATAGTTAAGAACCTCTAGTAGGTTAAGTTTTAAAGGATGCATTAGATATGCACAAGAAAGATGAAACGTAATAGATATGTTTATGAATTTAAGTTAAGAATCTAATGAAAAAGAATATGATAACGTGTTCATCAGACTCCGGGGTACGCCGGATGGGATTTCTCCGAAAGGGCTATCCACACGTAATTTATAAGACGATGTTAAACGTGTTCATCAGACTCCGGGTTTCGCCGGATGGGACTCTTCCGAGAGGATTGTCCACACGTATGTTAAAAGACTTAAGCATGTCCAGCAGGCTCCGGGATTCGCCGGATGGGACTTCTCCGAGAGGGTTGTCTACATGCAAGATGTGTCCAGCAGGCTCCGGATTATGCCGGATGGGGCTTCACCGAGAGGGTTGCCTACACAAAGATAAGAGGAGTCCGGTGTTAGCCTGATATGATAGGAATTTCACCGGTATGATGGGAGATGTACTTCGGGGTTACTCCACCCGGATGCACTCCGTAAAACGAACCAAGATAATGATTGTCTGTTCAACCCTAACTTCTAACTTAACGTGATATGCAAAGATGAATACGAATATGAAATGAATATGTATATTTTATATGTAATACGAGACATGATGATTAGTTCCTAGTGAACGCGATGTGATCATAGGATGTCCCCAAGATCACTACGTATAAGACTAAGATAAGAATAGAGTCTGAAATGCATAAGATTATGTAAATGACAAGTACAAGAAAGATAAAGACAATGAAGCGATCCTAGGTTTTCCCCTTGATCGCGAAATATGTAGAGAAAGCCGGCGATCGTAGGTATCCCCAAGATCGCTAAGAGTAGGCACGGCGACCCTAGGTTTCCCCCGTGGTTGCCAACAGTAGGTTGGGTTGGAGCTCACTGAGACGTATGTCTCACCCCAATCCTTCTGGTGCAGGTTCATAGGTTAACAGGTGATGTCCATGAAGATCTTCAGGAAGACGCTGGATGGAGTGCAGATGCTCGTCAAGGCAAGCTCAGGAGGTTGACGGATTTGTATCTGTATATGAACATGTATTATATGATATTTGGATATTTATGTAAACGAGCAAATTGTACTCATTCAGTGATTTGTATATATATTAATTATTGTAAATTTTAATGTATCCGATATCAGATTAACGCACATGCTAATATACTAGTTAAAGTTAGTATGGGTGTTACATTCGCCGTCTTGCATTTGCATTTGCATCACGAGCATCTCGCATTTTTTTTTTCTTTTAGGTCCAAAATTGGCGTACTCTGTATTTAAGTCCCTTCGACCCGTCGAATCCAAGCTTTTCTCTTTAAATCTCCGGACGAAGAGACTTAAATAGGGGCATCTCTCATACCCCAATTTTTGACCTAAATTTCTTTTTTTACTCGTCCTTTTAGTTCGGAATTTTTCGACGTCTCAGACGAAATTTCGACAGAGAGGTATTTTAAAATACCTCATTTTTTTTTATTTCATTCGAGTCCGTCTTTCGGTTTTTGTTTTTTATTTATTATTATTTCTATCTTTATTTTTTACTCTTTTATTTGTTTTTTATTTGTTAGCATTTTTATTTATTTTTTCTTCCTTTTTTATTTCCTTACTCTTTTTAAACATCTGACCCTTTTTGTAGAGGAGACTTTCTTAACATTTATTTTGTTTTAATTTGTCACTTAAGTGGTCATTCATTGTCCTTTATGGACAGTGATGACAATTTGATGTATATAGAGTCAGTCAGAATCAGTCAAAAGGGGGGAACCAATTTTACCAACAAAAAAAAATCATCAGTAATCACAATTAAAACATTTCCAGAATTCATCAAAAAAAACCCACGCACACAACCAACCAAACAGAACCCAGTCACAACACCCACCCATCTTTCCCACTCACCCACACGGCAACATCCACGCATCCCTACCCAGCCACCTACACACAACCCCACTGAAAAAACAACCGGCCAGCCTCTCTCACCACACGCGGCCAGCCTCCCCTCCAAATACCACCCACAACACACCTAGCCACACACAAATCGGCCGAACCCACAACACACATCACCAACACACGCGGCTCTCCTCCAAACAACCCAAATCCACACCGTACCGTACCCAAACAACCCAAGGCCGAACCAAAAACTCAGAAAACAAAGGTAGTTTTGGATTTTTTTTTTAAGTTAGATCTAGCCGTTTTTAAAAAGTTTTAGGAAAAACTAAGTGGGTTTTTGAGAAGAGGGGGAAGAAAGGGGTTCGAAAACTGTTTTTTTTTTTTAAAAAAGAAAGAGGTACGCCGCTCCGGCGCGGTGGCGCCGCCCCCTGGGCTGGCCGGCCGCCGCGCCGGAAACTGTTTTTGGCCTGGCCGGATTTCAGAGAGTTGAGAGAGAAAAGAGAGAAGAAGGAAGAAGAGAGAGAGAGAAGGGGAAAGAATGAAAAGGAAATCAGAAAAAATGAAAATATATGTTCCCAAAAATTGGCCCAACCTGCGGCCCATCTTCCCTCTTCTTTCTCTTATTTCTGAGTTCCTTGTTTCTACTCTCCACACCCTCCTCTTTGCTTCTGCACCCCCTTTATTCTCTATTTTTCTTCTTTTTATTTTTTATCTCTTTCCTTGCATTTATATTTTTAGACTTTTTTTTTCCTTTATTTAAGTTCATGCATTTTATCTTATTTCCTTTATCTCTAACACATCATGCATTTTTATTTTATTTTATTTTTATTTTCCTTTTATCTCATGCATTTTCCATTTTATTTTTACTTTTAACATATTTACTTATCTTAGTGCATTTGCAATTCCCTTTTATTTATTGTTTTGTCATTTCTTTTTTATTTTGATTAGAATGTATTTAGGAACAAATGTAAATATAAATGAGAATACGCACTGACACTCACACTTTATTTATTCTGCTTTATGTCTTTTATTTATTTTTATTTATTTCGCTCTACAAACAAAAAATACAAAAATATTAGGATAGTTTATTTTCAAAAGGATTTCGTGGTGATCCAACGTCACCACGAAAATTCCTCGCATTTAACTTTTATTACGTTTTAGTCTTAGTTCAATATCAAAAAACAAAAAACATTCAAATAATCAAAATCACAAAAAAATCTTTTCATAAACAAACCTTGATTTTCAATCAAGTGTCCCTTTTTTTCTTTTATTTTCTTTAAATAACCATTAATCTACCTTAATAATACTTGAATCATTTTCAAAATTAAAAAACACAAACCAATTATCCTTTTTGCCACTTGGCTTTTATTTTATCTTTAAAACTTTTTTTTAAAAAACTAATAAAAAACACAAAACAAATCAAACGGCATTTTTACCCCGAACTACGAGGTTTTGATCCCTCACGGGTACGTAGGCAAAGGACTCTGTCCTCCCAAATCATAAAAAATACAAAAAAACATTTTTATCTTTTCTCGCTATACTTTAATTCTGTCTCTTAAAAAAAATAAGCAAGTTATAGCCAAAATAAATAAATAAAATCAAGAGGTTCTCGTAGAGTACTACGAACGTTTAGGGTGCTAACACCTTCCCTAAACGTAACTAACCCCCGAACCCTAAATCTTTTAAAATGTTGTAATTTAGAACTTTTTCCCATTTTCTTTTGAAAAATTAAAAGTTCAGTCGTGAATTAAAATTAGTGAGTCAACGCTAATTAATAGCTTGATCTCCGAAAATCACCGCGACAAGAATCAAATGAGTTAGCCATGTCCAGAATGTTCATATAGAAGTCTTGTATGTTCTCATCCTCCAACATATTGAGATTTTCAAACTTGGTGGTGAGAAGTTGAAGTATGGACATTTTTACCTTGGATGTGCCTTCATCTGTAATTTTGAAAATCTCCCAAGCATCCTTAGCTACAGTGCACTGCTTGATCAGTCTGAACATGTTCTTGTCCACTCCATTGAATAAAGTGTTGGATATTTGGTTGTTGGCTACATGTTTTGCTAAAATCAAATGTACAAGCAGTTCATTTTCAGAAGCTGATATCTCAATTGTATGTCTTCAGAAGCTGGGTCTTCAGAAGCTGGAACAGTACTTCAGACGCACTGTTCAGAAGCTGACCTTCAGACACTGACTTTCGTTGACCTTCAGAAGCTGCACGTTTTCTGCGTTCATTCTTGTGCCTTGGTACTGTTAATTCTCTCATAGTATCTTTCGAAGATTTGATTGAAGATTTATCCAAGCTGATGTTTCTAGAAGGAAGATTAATTCGCGTGAAGATATTGATTGAAGATTTGTTTCTTTTATTTAAGAAAATATTTTCAAAGCAATCTTTGGAAAATATATTTCTAAAATATATTTGCTTCTATGAGCTTCTAAAGAATTTTAGAACAATATTTGTTGAAGATTATTTTGTTCAGAATTATGTGTTGCTGAAGACTATATAAGGAGGACGCTGTTATTGAAGAAGTACATCAAAACAGAAGTTATAGAGAGAGTCTTAGGTTTTGAGTCTGTAAGCTTTGTGCTTTATTTCTGTGCACCACTCAAGTGTTAGAGTTGGTTGTTTTGTTATTGAGTTCTATTCACTTAAAGCTTTTAAGCAAAAGTGATGTTTTTGTGTTTTTGAAGAGTGTCTTCATACTTGAATTGTCTTAGAGTTTTAAGATCACTGGGGCAGTGATTACTTGAGTAGGAAGTAAGTGGGATCTTATATCTAGGAGTTCCTAGGTAGAAATCTATACGGGTCTTGATTAAGTGATAAGGCTGTGAAACAGGGGCTGTTGTCATGAGTCTTTGAATTGATACTATTTAGTGGATTTCCTTCCTGACTTGGTAGCCTCCAGACGTAGGTGTGTTTGTCACCAAACTGGGTTAACAAATCAACTGTGTTCTTTTATTCTCTGTCCTTATTTTGCTGCTTCTGATACATACTCTGTTTTGCGTTTTTGCACTCTGTTTTACTATCAGTTTCAGTACCTGCCAGGATTTCAATTGGCATCAGAGCACGCACCCTGCCTGTTTTTGGGTGAGCTCCAGGGAAGGTTTTTCTGGCATTATGGACAAGGAAGGAGGATTTGTTAACATGCCACCTCTGTTGGATGGTTCCAACTATGAGTATTGGAAATCTCGTATGAGTGCTTTCCTGAAATCAATAGATAGCAAGACCTGGAAAGCAGTGCTGAAGGGTTGGCAACATCCAGTTGTGCTGGACAAAGATGGAAAGAAGAATATTATGTTAAAACCAGAGGAAGAATGGTCAAAGGATGATGAATTGGCTCTTGGAAACTCCAAAGCTTTGAATGTTCTATTCAATGGAGTGGACAAGAACATGTTCAGACTGATCAAGCAGTGCACTATAGCCAAGGATGCCTGGGAGATTCTCATGACTACTCATGAAGGCACTTCAAAGGTAAAGCTGTCCAGACTTCAACTTCTCGCCACCAAATTTGAAAATCTGAAGATGTTGGAGGATGAGAACATACAAGACTTTTATATGAATGTTCTGGACATGGCTAGCTCTTTTGATTCTCTTGGAGAGAAAATGTCTGATGAGAAAATTGTGAGAAAGATACTCAGGTCTCTTCCTAAAAGATTTGACATGAAAGTGACTGCTATTGAGGAGGCACATGACATCTCCAGCATGAAGGTTGAGGAGTTAATAGGATCCTTGCAGAATTTTGAGACAGCCTTCAGTAAGCGTACTGAGAAGAAAGGGAAATGAATTGCTTTTGTAGTTAATACTGATGTTGAGGATCAACAAGGGATTAATGAGGATGATGAAGGCTTATCAGAGGCACTTGTGTTGCTAGGGAGACAGTTTAACAAGATTCTGAAGCATGTTGACAAGAGATCCAAATCAAATGGTCAGAACAACAGATTCAACATCAGTAAGCAACAAAATGATTTGAAGAAGACAAAGACTGATGAGAAGAGCAATCAATCAAAGGGAGTTCAGTGCTATGAGTGTGAAGGATATGGTCATATTAGGATAGATTGTGGCACATATCTCAAGAAACAGAAGAAAAGTTTGGCTGTTTCTTGGTCTGCTGAAGATGACTCAGAAGGAGAAGTAGAGAGTGAGTCTGCTAAGCATGTTGTTGCCTTAACTGGAAGATACAAGTCTGATGTTAAAGTTAAGGCCTCAGAAGCACTTTCAGAGTCTGAAACACTATCAGAGTCTGAAGCTCTATCAGAGTCTGAAGCTCCATTAGAGTCTGAAGCCAGTGTTAAAAAATCCTTTTATGAAGAACTGGCTAGCTCTTACAAAGATCTATACATCAGAAGTGTAGAAGTTTGCAAGCAACTAGTGGAGCAGAAGAAGATTATCAGTCAGCTGCATGATGAAAGAAGTAACCATTTAGCACAGATTTCTGATCTCAAAGGTGAGGTAAGAAAACTGAATTCTCAACTTGATCATATGAAGAAGCAAGTCAGAATGTTAAACACTGGTACTGATGTGCTGGGGAAGATTTTGGAGTGTTAGAACCAAGGGAAACCAAATGGCATAGGTTTTGTTGATGGGACTTTGAGCATCAAACAACAAAATCAAGCTAAAAGGTTCATTCCTGCTGTTGGAACTTATGATCAAATGATAGGCACATCTAAGATGAAACATCACAAGGAACCTCAGAAATCTAAGAGAAAGAGGAGAACTCATCCATGGGTATGTCATCACTGTGGTAAGAAGGGGGCACATTAAGCCATTTTGTTTCAAGCTATATGGTTACCCCAAACACTTTCAGCACAGAAAAGTGGAACCTGTTGCAAACAGAATCAATGTCAAGAAGGTATGGAAACCCAAAGGTAATAATGTTGGCCTCATAGCTCATACATCCTTGAGAGCCTCCTCTAGGGAAGATTGGTATTTTGATAGTGGATGCTCCAGACACATGACTGGTGTCAAGAAGTTATTAAGCAATTTGAAACCTTACTCCAGTAGCTATGTAACTTTTGGTGATGGAGCTAAAGGAGAAATTCTTGGAATTGGAGACTTGATCAGTGATGGATTACCAAGGCTAGACAATGTGCTATTAGTAAAAGGACTAACTTCAAATCTGATCAGCATAAGCCAGCTGTGTGATCAAGAGTTGAAAGTAAACTTTAACAAGGAGGAATGTCTGGTAACTGGTAAAGAAGGTGAAGTGCTGATAAGGGGCAATAGATCAAAGGACAACTGCTACTTGTGGATGTCTGAAGAAGAAACAAGCCTATCCACTTGTCTCATAAGTTCAGAAGAAGAAGTCAGACTCTGGCACCAGAAACTTGGTCACTTGAATCTGAAGGGCATGAAGAAAGTCATGAATGTGGAAGCCATCGGAGGACTACCCAAATTAAAGATTAATGAAGACAGTATTTGTGGTGAATGTCAGATTGGTAAACAAACACGAAAGTCTCATCCAAGGTCGGAGCATCAGGTAACAACAAAAGTTCTTGAACTGTTACATATGGACCTAATGGGTCCTATGCAAGTTGAGAGCATTGGAGGAAAGAAGTATGCTTTTGTGGTTGTTGATGATTTTTCAAGATTCACTTGGGTAAGCTTCATTAGAGAAAAATCAGATACTTTTGATGTGTTTAAAGATCTGTGCACTCAGTTACAAAGAGAGAAAGATAGTGTCATTGTTAGGATCAGAAGTGACCATGAGAAGGAGTTTGAAAATAGTAAGTTTTCTGAGTTCTGTGCTTCTGAAGGGATCAAGCATGAATTTTCAGCTCCCATAACGCCTCAGCAAAATGGTGTGGTTGAAAGGAAGAACAGAACCTTGGCAGAATCAGCCAGAGTTATGTTACATGCTAAGAATTTACCTTATCTGTTCTGGGCAGAAGCAATGAATACAGCATGCTATGTTCACAATAGGGTGACTCTAAAGAAGGGCACTACTTCTACTCTGTATGAGTTATGGAAAGGAAGAAAGCCTACTGTCAAGTACTTTCATGTTTTTGGTAGTAAGTGTTACATTTTAGCTGATAGAGAAAACAGAAGAAAGATGGATCCCGAGAGTGATGAAGGAATTTTTCTTGGGTACTCAGCAAACAGCAGAGATTATAGAGTGTTTAATTCCAGAACCAAGGTTGTAATGGAATCTATCAATGTTGTGATAGATGATTTACCTGCTGAAAAAGTTTCTGATGTGGTACCAGATGATGTAACATCAGAAGAATGGTCAGAAGCACCAGTTGTGGAAAATGAAGTAGAGTCTGAAGAAGGAGAAATTAATCCAGATCATGTATCAACTAGTAAAGGATCTTCAATTAGAATTCAGAAGGATCATCCCAAAGATTTAATCATTGGGAACCTTGATCAAGGAGTCAGAACCAGAAGATCAGATGCAGTAACTATTGATTCATGTTTTGTGTCCAAATTTGAACCCAAAAATATTAAAGAAGCTCTTACTGATGAATTCTGGATTGATGCTATGCAAGAGGAACTGACTCAGTTCAAAAGAAGTGAAGTGTGGGACCTTGTTCCAAGACCTGAAGGCATGAATGTCATTGGAACTAAATGGATTTACAAGAATAAATCTGATGAACATGGTACTGTGACCAGAAACAAGGCAAAACTGGTAGCTCAGGGATACACTCAGGTGGAGGGACTTGATTTTGATGAAACCTTTGCACCTGTGGCCAGATTAGAATCCATAATATTACTTTTGGGTGTAGCATGTATTCTTAAATTTAAGTTGTTTCAGATGGATGTGAAGAGTGCTTTCCTAAATGGGTACTTATAAGAAGAGGTTTATGTTGAACAACCAAAGGGATTTGTGGATCCTAACTTCCCTAACCATGTTTACAAGTTGAAGAAAGCACTGTATGGATTGAATCAAGCACCTAGAGCATAGTATGAGAGACTCACACAGTTTCTAGTTACTCAAGGCTACAGAAAAGGAGGAACTGACAAGACCCTGTTTGTGAAAGAGGAAGATGGAAGTTTAATGATAGCACAAATATATGTTGATGACATTGTCTTTGGTGGAATGTCAAACCAGATGGTTCAATTATTTGTTCAGCAGATGCAGTCTGAGTTTGAGATGAGTCTAGTGGGTGAATTAACCGATTTTCTTGGACTTCAAAACAAGCAGATGGAAGACACAATGTTCATTTCACAAAGCAAATATGCAAAGAATATTGTCAAGAAGTTTGGGATGGAGAATGCAAGCCATAAGAGAACACCTGCAGCCACTCACTTGATGTTAACTAAAGATGAACAAGGTGTTGCTGTTGATCAAAGCATGTATAGAAGCATGATTGAGAGTCTGTTATATCTAACTGCAAGTAGACCAGACATAACCTTTGCTGTTGGAGTCTGTGCTAGATACCAGGCTGAGCCAAAAATGAGTCATTTGACTCAAGTGAAGAGGATTCTGAAGTATGTCAATAGTACCAGTGACTATGGCATTATGTACTCACACAGTGGAAGTTCTATGTTAGTTGGGTATTGTGATGCTGACTGGACAGGAAGTGCTGATGATAGAAAAAGTACATCTGGTGGATGTTTCTTTCTGGGTAACAATCTGATTTCATGGTTCAGTAAGAAGCAGAATTGTGTATCATTGTCTACAGCTGAAGCTGAGTATATAGCAGCTGGAAGCAGTTGTTCCCAATTGGTGTGGATGAAACAAATGCTGAAAGAATATAATATTGAACAGGCTGTTATGACCTTGTATTGTGACAATCTGAGTGCTATCAATATTTCAAAGAATCCCATACATCATAGCAGGACTAAGCATATTGATATACATCATCACTTCATCAGAAACCTTGTGGAGGAGAAGGTTGTGCAGCTTGAACATGTTGACACAGAAGAACAGCTTGCTGATATATTTACAAAAGCTTTGGATGCCAAACAATTTGAGAATTTGAGGATCAAACTGGGCATTTATTTGTATGAGGAGTTTTAGCAATTACAGATTGTTGAGGGTGAGCAAGCAGAAAGTGAGGGTGCTGAAGATGATACTGATCTTAATGCAAAAAATGGGTCTGATGCTAAGTCTGTTTGTGTTTCCTGTGTAAGGACTATGGTTTGTCAAAATTATTTAGGTAAAAAGGGGGAGAGAAGTGTTTGTTTCAGAAGCTCTACATTTGTTCAAACTCATAATATTTCAGAAACACTACAGTCTTGTTCAGAATTCAGTAGCAATACAGAAGATTTGATGTTCTTTGCTTCAGGGGAAGTGTTGTTGGTTGCTTTGCTTCAGGGGAGTGTTGTTGGTTGTTGTGCTTCAGGGGGAGTGTTGTTAGTTGTTGTGCTTCAGGGGGTGAGTTGTGTTGTTCCTGAGTATGTGTTAAGGGGTAGTTTTGTGTGTTACTGCCAGAAGCTGCGAGTTTTGTGTGTTACTGACAGAAGCTGGGAGTTTTGTGTGTTACTGATAGAAGCTGGGAGTTTTGTGTCAGAAGTTAATCTGTTCAGGGGGAGTTTTTGTGTGTAACGTAGTGTATCCGCTGCTGACTCTGTTGCTTACTATGTTTTGTTATGTTCTTCATGGTTGCGTATTTTGATGTGTGAATAATTTAATGTGTGAAGAATTTGCTTTGTGTATCTCTCTGTGCTCAAATTGATTTTAGCCAAAAATTTGCCAAAGGGGGAGATTGTTGGATATTTGGTTGTTGGCTACATGTTTTGCTAAAATCAAATGTACAAGCAGTTCGTCTTCAGAAGCTGATATCTCAATTGTATGTCTTCAGAAGCTGGGTTAGAAGCTGGGTCTTCAGAAGCTGGAACAGTACTTCAGACGCACTGTTCAAAAGCTGACCTTCAGACGCACTGTTCAGACGCTGACTTTCGTTGACCTTCAGACGCACTGTTCAGACGCTGACTTTCGTTGACCTTTAGAAGCTGCACGTTTTCTGCGTTCATTCTTGTGCCTTGGTTCTGTTAATTCTCTCACAGTATCTTTCGAAGATTTGATTGAAGATTTATCCAAGCTGATGTTTCTAGAAGGCAGATTAGTTCGCGTGAAGATGTTGATTAAAGATTTGTTTCTTTTATTTAAGAAAATATTTTCAAAGCAATCTTTGGAAAATATATTTCTAAAATATATTTTCTTCTATGAGCTTCTAAAGAATTTTAGAACAATATCTGTTGAAGATTATTTTGTTCAAATTTATGTGCTGCTGAAGACTATATAAGGAGGACGCTGCTATTGAAGAAGTACATCAAAACAGAAGTTATAGAGAGAGTCTTAGGTTTTGAGTCTGTAAGCTTTGTGCTTTATTTCTGTGCACCACTCAAGTGTTAGAGGTGGTTGTTTTGTTATTGAGTTGTATTCACTTAAAGCTTTTAAGCAAAAGTGATGTTATTGTGTTTTTGAAGAGTGTCTTCATACTTGAGTAGGAAGTAAGTGGGATCTTATATCTAGGAGTTCCTAGGTAGAAATCTATACAGGTAGTGATTAAGTGATAAGGCTGTGAAACAGGGGTTGTTGTCATGAGTCTTTGAATTGATACTATTTAGTGGATTTCCTTCCTTGCTTGGTAGCCTCCAGACGTAGGTGTGTTTGTCACCGAACTGGGTTAACAAATCAACTGTGTTCTTTTATTTTTTGTCCTTATTTTGCTGCTTCTGATACATACTCTGTTCTGCGTTTTTGCACTCTGTTTTACTATCAGTTTCAGTACCTGCCAGAATTTCATAAAGCATTCAAGGCCTTGGAGTTTCCAAGACCTAATTCATCTTCTTCCTTGGACAACTCTTCTTCTGGTTTTAGATCAGCTGTCTTCTTTCCATCTTTGTCAAGCACAATAGGATGTTCCCAACCCTTCAGAACTACTTTTCAGGTCTTACTATCTATAGATTTAAGGAAAGCACTCATGCGAGATTTCCAATAGTCATAGTTGGAACCATCCAACAGAGGTGGTCTGTTCACAAATCCTCCTTCCTTGTCCATTCTGCCAGAAAGTAACTTCCCTAGAGCTCACCCTAAAACAGGCAGGGTGCCAGCTCTGATACCAATTGAAATTCTGGCACAGTAAAATCCTGATGCTGAACGTAATGCAAAGTACATAGTTTCAACGTTGACCTACTGATCAATACAAATAACAAGAAAAGAAATAACAGACAGAAAGTAAAAGGCACAAGATGCTTATTAACCCAGTTCGGTGACAAACACACCTACATCTGGAGGCTACCAAGTCAGGAAGGAAATCCACTACAATAGTATCAATTCAAAGTCCTATGTGAACAACCTCCGGTTCACTGCCTTCTCACTTAATCACTACCCATGGTATTTCTACCTAGGAACTCCTAGATATGAGACCCCTCTCACTTCCCCTCAAACAATCACTGCCTTAGTGATCTTAGACTCAAATAACAATCAAAGACGGAGACACACTCCAAACACACAAAAGTCACTCTTGCTTAAAAGCTTCAAGTGATCTACAATTACAACTCAATAAACACAGTCCTAAGCTTGCATCAAGGTGACACAAGAAAGGCTCACAATTAACAGACTAGAAACCTAAGAATACTCTTTCAATGATGGCTTTGGTTTCTCAGTTGTTTTCTTCAATAGAGGCGTCATCTATTTATAGCCTTTTGCATCAACATATATTTGAAACAAATATTCTTCTCAGAAATATATTGAAACAAATATTCTTCAGAAATATATTTTCCAAAGATCTCTTTTGAAAATATATTTACACAAATAAAATAATATCCAATCTGAAGAAATATATCTCTCGAAAATATCCTCCTTCTGGAAACACACGCAGCTTGGAGAACAAGTAAAATGAAAGAATTCTTCAATTAAATCTTCAAAAGATCAGGTGAGATTATAAACAGCTCCAAGGCGAGAAAAAAAAAACAAGAGTACAGAAAGATGCTTCTGAAGTAAGTGCTTCTGAAGGTTCAGCTTCTGAAGATTCAGCTTCTGAAGGTTCAACTTCTGAAGTTCTGCTTCTGAAGGTTCAGCTTCTGAAGTTCTGCTTCTGAAGATCCAGCTTCTGAGGTTCTGCGTCTGAAGACTCAGCTTCTGAGGTTCTGCTTCTGAAGACGTACATCTTGCTTGTATATTTGATTTTAGCAAAAATGAAACCAACAACCAAATATCCAACAAATTTAAATATTTTTTATTGTTGGAGGAAGACAATAATAAAGACTAAAAATTTCTTCTCAGTCTATCAAGTGATATATATATATATATATATATATATATATATATATATATATATATATATATATATATATATATATAGAGAGAGAGAGAGAGAGAGGTGGAGTATATATAAGAAGGAGAGTTGAGAGACATTGGAGAAGAATGTCAGCGCATTAAGAGTCGTTGAGAAACTTCAAATCAAGGACGTTGGACCATTACCTGATATGGATAATTCTGTTGGATAGTCATTCAAAAATCCTTTGCTGAAATTGGAAGTATCTGTTCATTCTTTTTGTCCTTGATGTTCTTCGTCTGTTTCTACACGTGGTCAGAAGAAGACAAAACTGTACTCAGATCCTTTGATGGAGACAACTATAGAAGACGACAAATCTGACGTGGAGTCTTGATCCCTCAGGATCTTCTGAAGTCTAAAGGTCTTCCAAGTCTAATGGGGTCTTCTGAGTCTGGCTAGGCAGGGATTTGAGAGACTTTGGAGAAGAGTGACATCGCATTAAGAGTCGTTGAAAAGCTTCAAATCAAGGACGTTGGGCCATTGCCTAATATGGATAATTCCGTTGGATAGTCATTCGAAAATCCTTTGTTGAAACTGGAAGTATTCGTTCATTCTGATTGTCCGTGAAGTTCTTTGTCCGTTTCTACACGTGGTCAGAACAAGACAAAATTTTACTCAGATCCTTTGATGGAGACAACTATAGAAGACGACAAATCTGACGTGGAGTCTGTGTCCCTAAGGTTCTTCTGAAGTCTGAAGGTCTTCCAAGTCTGATGGGGTCTTCTGAGTCTGGCTAGACAATCTGAGTATGATGATCTCCACAGAGTCTGATGAGGCCAATCTTCATCTTCTAAGAGGCATCTTTTTCTTGTCTTCCAAGATGTTGACTTCTGGTTGCCCTTTTTTCAGATCTTCTACCATAGCCTTTTAAGCTTCTCTTGTGCTTCTGATGCTTTAATATATGTTCAATCTCTGGATGGATATATTCTATGATCCTACAAACTTGAACAAATATTAGTATATCCAATTGTTCTTCAATACTTTATTATCGTCAAAACCTTAGAGGAATTGCACAAAAACCACTTTTGTTCCAACAATCTCCCCCTTTTTTATGATGACAAACACAGGTATTTAAAACAATTGTTGTTAATCTAATTAACAGGTAGACTTCAGGGTATGAGGTTTGTAAGCTCCCCCTGAGTCTGTGATAGTCCATTAAGGTGAGGTTTACAAGCTCCCCCTAAGTTCTATCCTGGTTAATTAAATTCATTGTTAATCAGAATGAAACGTATCAGAGCATATACAGATTAACATATTAGAACTTTAAAGTGTATCAGATTCTTAAACATATCAGAGATGTTAAGGTTTGTTTCGTTTACCTAAGTCTGTTAGCACTTTTCAGAGTCTAATGAGCACAAGTTAAATTAAGAATAGACTTAACAGAATTTTAGCTTTTATCAGACTATTAGACATATCAGAACTGTAACAACCCGATTTTTAGTATAAGATTTATTTATTATCGTTATAATTGTTAATTTCTTATTATATTTGTTAATTGTTTATTTCGTGTGTGATTGGTGGATTAGTGGATTTTTAGTGTTTGAGGGTATTTTGGTCATTTTAGGGTGAATGACATTTTTGTAAATATGTTAGAATTAGAAGTTTGAATTTTTGAGAATAGTGGTGTAAAAGTAAAATGAGAGGTTTAAGTGAAGTAAAAATGTAGAGAAATATTTATGAGAGTTGGATGTGACTAAGCTCATTTGTGTGAGTGACCCTAACCCATTATATTTAAAGAGAGGAGTGTGTGTTAGTGGAATTAGGTTAAATCATTTGTCATAAATTTTGAGAGAGGCAAGAGAGAGAGAATAAAGAAAGAAGAGGTAAGAGGGAAGATTATTTTCACCAATTAGAGTTAATAAGCAATTGGGTAGTTTGAGTGTTTTGATTATGTTAATTTCAGGATATTTGATGTTGATTATGTGAAATTCGTGCTCTTATTATCATGGTTAATTTGAGTATGTTAAAATTGATGAAATCATGTTTTGTTTATGTCAAAATTCATGTTTGGTTATAGTGAATTGGTAACTTTGTAAATTTTGATGAACTAGGTGTAGAACATGATAATTGATGATGATTATGATTTATTAAGTTGATTTTAAGCATGTGTATGTGTTTAGTTTGAGAATTCATGAGATTATGTGGTCTTGTTGTGAATTAAGTTGTTGTTGTTGTTGTGTTTTAGGGAATATGCTTAATTGGATGAAAATGATTAAGTTGTTGTTAAATTGAATAAGTTGTTGTTATGATGATTGAAATAAGTGATTATGATTATGTGGAACATGAAGAAATGTTGTTGATGTTGTTATACCATGTTTGGTTGTTACGTTGTTGGTGAAGAATGAACTTTTGAGACAATGTTTGAATTAATTGGAAAACATGGTAATTATTGATGAAAAGTGATTATGATTAAGTTGTTTAAGCTGAGTTAAGTGTTAATGATTGGATAAAATTGGTTTAAGGCTTTGGGACGCGTTTGGTGCGAATTAGATCGAAAAACGATGTTGAAAACGATATTTTCGCGAAAAACATAAAAAAATCAGATTTTCCCTTCCTGATGGACACGCACGACCGTGCTGCCCTAGGGCACGGACCGTGCGTGCATCTCGACATTGGGACGCACGACCGTGTGCCTATATGGCACTATCGTGCGCCCTGTATGTGCAGGGGAACTTCAATTTTTGTGACTCTTTGAGGTATCCAATGCACGTGAATGGTTCCCAAACCCCTAAACTTGATTGATGGGTGTTTAATTATGATGACTATGTTTGATTAACATGATGTATGATTAAAGTTAACTTAGGAATGGAAAGAGATGAAATGAACTTGTAATTTATCTTTAATTGAGCCGTAAGTTGCATGTGAACTTGTTAATTGGCTAATGATGTATGAATGATGATGAATCCCGATTAAATATATGAAATGATGTTGTGATGATTAATCGCGATTTATGAACTATATGATTGATATTGAATGAAAGCACGATGTTGCTATGATGATTAAACATGATGTATGTGATGAAATGATGATGTGATGATTAAGATGATGAATGATGTTGTCATGATAACATGACTTGTGATGTATGGAATGTATAGATTTGATAATGCAATTGTAGAGATATGTTATATGATGGAGTGAATTATATAACAAGCATGGTGAGTTTATTGTCGAGTCTATACGTGGTGTCCATGCATACATGGTCTGTCGAGTTGGGATTTTTATAATCACCGCCATGCCGAGGGACTTTGAGAGTCACCACCATGCTGAGGGTAGTTCAGTAACATACTTCTGAACAAGCCAACACGCCGAGAGATTTCATAATCTAGCATGTCGAGGGATCACTCAGTAATAGACCTCTGATATCCAAACTTTGATCCCACATGCATTTAGTGTAGTGTTAGGCGCATTGCATGAGCATGATGAGTTGTACGTGACAATGTTTTGGTGTGAACTTGTGCATTTATGTGGTAAATGTATAATTGATGTTATTGATGGGATGTGAATGCCTTATGATTGAATTGAAGATGAAATGTGAATGATGTAAGTTGGGTTGATATTTATCTGTTGATGGCTCAAATCATGCTCTTGATTATTGTTGATGATGTATAGTTAAGTTGATAATTATCCATCAATGCGAATATGCTATGTATGGAATATGAACCTTGTTTTGAAATGTCGGTGAAACAAAGCTATTAATGATTTATGAATGAGTTGTGAATGTGGTAAGATGGTAACCAAGCTTATTATGTTAAATACTTATATGATGTTGTTTTGCCTGAAACTTACATGCGTTTATTGATCCTTTTTGTTGAACATATATATTACCCTCCAGTGGCTTTGTTGTCGCATGCATCCTCGTGGTGTAGACGTGCAGGTTGAGGACTAGCTTGCTTGTTGAGTGTTGTTGAGGATGGCGTCATGCTACTCATTTTTATCTTTTGAGGATGTCTAGATTAGGTGCTCTGATCTAGGAATTTTTTGGGATTGTATTATTTTATTCTGGATTATTATTGTTGGATCTATACAATCATGATGTTGATGTACTTATGCTTTTTGAGATTTTTATGATGTAACCCGAGATGAAATTTGTCGATATGTTTATTCCGCTATGATCTGAGTATATTATATGATGAAATTTTTATTATGGGAAATTTGTATGGGTTTATTGATGAATTGTAATACCTCGATGGGTTGAATTAGATGATTTTTTATTTAAATAGTAGCATCAGGGATCGGGGTCTTATAAAGTGGTATCAGAGCAGGTCGCTCTAGTCTTGGCCAACATTTGGTTATTGTCCTGTTGTATGCGACATGTATATGTATATATTGTCGATGTTTTTCTTGTCGAACTAGGTAGTGCTTGTCATGTAGTAGTGAGATGGTCGGACGTAACGATGCAGCTATTGTGAATGTGATGGCTCAAATGGCTAAAGCATTCGCGCAATCGAATGCGGCAACCCATGGGCAGCATCAGCAGATGGGTGGAGCGGACGAGTTGCGTCTAGATCGTTTTATGAGGAACCATCCCCCGACATTTAACGGGAGGTATGATCAGAGGGTGCAAAGACTTGGCTTTAGGGTATCGAGAGGATCTTTAGAGCCATGGTGACGACGGATGATCAGAAGGTTCGGTTGGCGACCCACATGCTAGCAGAGGAGGCTAAGTAGTGGTGGATGAACACCCACCAGAGGTCGGAGCTTGGAGGAGCTGCTGTGTCCTGGGAAGATTTCAAGGATGCATTTTTTATGAAGTACTTTCATGCGAACGTGAGAAGCAAGAAAGAGATTGAGTTTTTGGAGCTGAAGCAGGGTAACATGTCGGTAGCTAACTATGTGGCTAAGTTTGAGGAGTTGTATCATTTTTGCCCGCATTAAAATGTGGTAGGAGCTGAAGCATCAAAGTGTGTTAAGTTCAAGAGCGGCTTGCGACCTGAGATTAAGCAGTTTATCAGTTTCCATGAGATTCGGGATTTTCCTTTGTTGGTGAACATGTGTAGGATCTTTGATAAGGATTGTAAGGCGAGAGCTAGCTACTACAAGAGTCTTGGTGAGAAGAAAGGAAAAGGGAATGATCGTGGCAAGTCTTATGGGATGCAAGGTGATAAGGGAAAAAAGGTGTCTGGTGGTTTGAACCCAAGTGGGGTAGAATCGCAGTGCTTTAAGTGTGGAGGAACCAGGCATCGTTTTGCAGATTGCAAGAGTTATGTGGTTAAGTGTTTCAAGTGTGGCAAGGATGGGCATCATTCTTTCGAGTGCAAGGCTAAGGAGTTGGTTTGCTTTAACTGTGGTGAAGCGGGGCATATTAGCACGAAGTGTTCGAAGCCAAAGAAGGTGAAGTCTGATGGTAAGGTGTTTGCTCTGAATGTGGAGGAGGTCCCGGAGCAGGATAACTTGATTAGAGGTGTTTTCTTTGTTAACAACACTCCTTTGATTGCTATCATTGATACTGGTGCGATGCATTCGTTTATTTCTCTTGATTGTACTAAGCGTTTGAATCTTGTTATGTTCCCTATGTTGAGAGGAATGGTCATTAATACACCAGCTAATGGCTTGGTGACCACTTCCTTGGTTTGTGTGAAGTGTCCTTTGAAATTTGGTGATGTAGATTTTTAAGATGGATTTAGTTTGTTTGCCTTTGGCTCACATGGACGTTATTTTTGGTATGGATTGGTTGTTAGCTTTTGGTGTTAACATTAATTGTTTGACCAAGAGTGTAACTTTCTCTAATCCGGTGGAGCGTGTTGAGGGGAAGTTCTTGACTGCGAGTCAAGTGTAGGCGTCGTTAGATGGTGAAGCTCAGCTATTTGTGATGTTTGCTTCTTTGAAGATGGAAGGTGTGAAGGGAGGTAGCAGTGTGCCGGTAGTGAACGAGTTTCTTGATGTGTTTTCGGACGACGTTTCTGATGTACCGCCTGAGAGAGAAGTGGAGTTTGGAATTGAATTAGTTCCTGGAACTAGTCTTGTGTCGATGGCGCTGTATAGGATGTCTGCATCTGAGTTGAGCGAGTTGAAGAAGCAGCTGAAAGAGTTGTTGGAGAAAAAGTTCATTAGACCGAGTGTTTCACCGTGGGAAGCGCCCATGTGGTTGGTTAAGAAGAAGGACGATAGTGTGAGGTTGTGTGTGGATTATCAGCAGTTGAACAAGGTGACCATTAAGAACAAATATCCTCTTCCAAGGATAGATGATTTGATGGATCAGTTGGTTGGAGCTCAGGTGTTTAGCAAGATTGATTTGAGGTCGGGATATCATCAAATTCAGGTTAAAGCAGAAGATATATCAAAGACTGCTTTCCGAACTAGGTATGGTCACTATGAGTATTCTGTGATGCCATTTGGTGTGTCTAATGCGCCAGGTGTATTTATGGAGTACATGAATAGGATCTTCTATCCTTATTTGAATCAGTTTGTGGTGGTGTTCATTGATGATATCTTGGTGTATTCGAAGTCTGAGGAGGAGCATGCGGAGCATCTGAGGGTTGTGTTGCAGACCTTGAAGGATAGGAAGTTGTATGCTAAGATGTTGAAGTGCGAATTTTGGTTGTAGGAAGTGAGTTTCCTTGGTCATGTGATATCTAGCGGTGGAATGTGGTTGATCCGTCAAAGGTTGAAGCTGTGTTGCAATGGGAGGCTCCTAAATCTATTACCGAGATTAGAAGCTTCTTGGGTTTAGCTGGTTACTACATTAGGTTCATTGAGGGTTTCTCTAAGTTGGCTTAACCGTTGAAGCAGTTAACTCGGAAGGGTCAAGATTTTGTTTGAGATGCTAAGTGTGAAAAGAGTTTCCAAGAGTTGAAAAAGAGGTTGACATCAGCGCCAATTTTGATTTTGCCGAATGTGAATGAGTCTTTTGTGGTGTATTGTGATGCTTCTAAGATGGGACTGGGCGGAGTGCTTATGCAAAATATAATGGTTGTAGTGTATGCTTCAAGGCAGTTGAAGATACATGAGAGGAATTACCCAACCCATGATTTGGAATTGGCGGCAGTAGTATTTGCGCTTAAGATTTGGAGGCATTATCTGTTTGGTTCGAAGTTTGAAGTGTTCAGCGATCACGAGAGTTTGAAGTATCTGTTTGACCAGAAGGAGTTGAATATGAGGCAGAGGCGTTGGATGGAATTTCTGAAGGATTATGATTTTGTTGAGTTATCATCCAGGCAAGGTAAATGTGGTGGCAGATGCGTTGAGTCGAAAGTCTTTGCACCTGTCGGCGGTTATGGTGAAGGAATTGGAGTTGGTTGAGCAGTTCAGAGATTTGAGCTTCGTGTGTGAGTTGACGCCAAATGGTGTGAAGTTGGGGATGTTGAAGCTGACAAGTAATATTTTGGAAGAGATTAAAGAAGGTCAGAAGGTGGACTTAGAACTTGTAGTTTGGTTGGTGTTGGTTAATCAAGACAAATCAGGTGAATTCAGATTGGATGAGAGGGGAGTTTTGAGGTTCCGTGATCGAGTTTGTGTACCAGATGTGTCCGAGCTTAAGAGAATGATTTTGGCTGAAGGTCATCGGAGTAGTTTGAGTATTCATCCTGAAGCGACCAAGATGTATCAGAATCTGAAGAAGTTTTTTGGTGGCCAGGAATGAAAAAGCACATTGTGGAACTTGTGTATGCTTGTTTGGTTTGTTAGAAGTCCAAGATTTAGCATCAGAAGCCAAGAGGAATGATGCAACCCTTGTTTGTTTCAGAGTGGAAGTGAGATAGTATCTCGATGAATTTTGTGAGTGGTTTGCCGAAGACTGTGAAAGGAAGTGATACGATTTGGGTGATTGTGGACCGGTTGACTAAGTCAACGCATTTTATTCCTATCAAGATTGGTACGTCTTTAGCGAGGTTGGCGGAGATCTAAATTGAGCAGATTGTCAGATTGCATGGTGTTCCTTCTAGCATTGTGTCGGATCGAGATCTGAGGTTTACGTCGAAGTTTTGGGAAAATTTGCAAGAAGCTTTCGGGACGAAGTTGAGATTGAGTTCTGCTTATCATCCTCAAACTGATGGTCAGTCAGAGAGGACTATTCCGTCTTTGGAAGATTTGTTGAGAGCTTATGTTTTGGAGCAAGGAGTAAGTTGGAGTGAATGTTTATCGTTGATTGAATTTACTTACAACAACAGTTTTCATTCGAGTATTGGTATTACACCTTTTGAAGCGTTGTATGGTAGGAGGTGTATAACACCGTTGTGTTGGTTTGAGTCAGGAGAGGGTGCTATGCTTGGACCGGAGGTAGTTCAGCAGAATACGGAAGAGGTTAAGATGATTCAGGAGAAGATGAAGGCTTCGCAGAGTAGGCAGAAGAGTTATCATGATAAGAGGAGGAAGGATATTGAATTTCAAGTTGGTGATCATGTGTTTTTGAGAGTTAACTCGGTTACCAGTGTTGGACGAGCTTTGAAGTTGAAGAAGTTGACTCTACGTTTTGTTCGTCCCTATCAGACTGTAGAGAGAGTTGGAACAGTTTAAATCTTACTTTATTATGATTAAAATCTTAGATATTGAAAAGTTCTATGGTTAATGGTATATTTGGACCTGCGTTGACGCATTAAATCTCACGTTTTGTTGTATGTTAATCATTAATATAAAAAAGCTCTTACATATTTATTAAAGTTGTGTTGCAATTGCAGTTAACTTAAAATTGTGATGTTGCGGTTGAAATCACAATTGCAGACCTCTTTTAAAAATTGCGGTAAAGGTTTTAATTTCGTTCCAAATAGTTAAAGATGTTTTTTTCATTTCAGAGCGCTCCATAAAAAAAAATATATTGCTAAAAGAAGCATAAATAAGAAAAGGGACAGCAGTATATTTTCTTTCCACCTAAGAGGACTTAGATGAGATGTTATGAGTATCTTTTAGTTTAATCAAAGTTTTAGGTTCGAATCCAGTCTTGGGCATGCAGCAACGTTAAAACTCTTATGGATTGTTTGCCGCCTATTTGGGTTCCACAAGGTTCGAGGGATTAGTCTCCGCACGCACGCAGAGGATACCCGGTTTTAAAAAAAAAATATTTCCAACTTTTTCTTAATCACTAGTTAGTTAGAATTTATGTTAGTTCAACAAATTTATGCTGCTTCCACAAGTCTTATTTGTGAGAGACTAGTGGAAACTACAAATAGTAGAGAATGTAAATGAAAGAAAGTGATAGTAAATGTCTCACTAACACATTATGAATTACTTGAATTGTACTTTGACTATTTTTGCTTTTCATGGGTATATGTTACTCCTTGTGTCAGCCCTTTTCTTAGTCAATATATTCATTCGGCTTATAAAAAATTATCCTTCTTAAAAATCCCACATTAAAAAAATAATTGAATTTTGGAGATAGGAGAAAAACTTTTCCCAGCAGTTCACCCGAAAGTTTAGTTTGATTTGAGAATGGCTATTTAAGTTTGATTATCGAATATTGGTTAAAATGTACTTTGAGGCATTTATGTTTTTGTTTTAAAAACAAAACGAATTATAGAGAGTATAATATATGATCAAACTGGTTTCCGCTCAGTTGTTAGGAACATTGCATGATTTGGGTTCAAACCCCAAACACCCCCACTTATTCACCTAAGAAAAGTAAATTTATAGCCACCATACTAATTGATCAATAAATAAATAAATAAAAATAATATATGTAATCAAACTCAATGCAACAAATAATAATAGCCATTTACATACAAATCAAAACATCACATCATAAATACAAAGATTACTCTATATCATGAATCCAACAACAACTCCCTTTCTGCACAATTGGATTGATGCTTAAGGGTAAAGTTTCCCTCTTTGAAGATATGAAATTTCCCCCGCAACAAGTTTCAAACTCCACCTTAAAATCCCAATTTTAAAATATGCATTGTTCGATCACGATTCAACGAGCAGCTACGATGGGGGATTATGTGACTGCAAGGAATTCAAAGTTTACATTTTACTAATTATTTCTAATTGATTCTTCTTCGTCGGTAGCATTATGGATATGTTTGGCATAATATAATAAATATCGAATAAGTTAGCAAATAGATGACATGTTAGCAAATTGAATGTCTAAAAAAAGAGTTAGCTAATAATTGAATAATAAATATTTGGTAAAAATTACTGGCTAAACTAGTTAATAAATATAAATAAACACAAAAAACCAGCTCCTATAAGAAAAAATTGAAATGAAATAATGAACATCTCGCAAATATGGACCTCCAAAAGTGAAATACAAACATTTTTATGAAAGAAATTTTTAGTATTCTTGTTTAATTAATTATGATAAATCACCATTTTTTTAAGCTTAGCTTAAAATATTAACCTTCTTCTTAAACAGATTTTTTCAATCCCTATAATTTAAAAAGACAATCATTTGATCTACAATTCAATTTTGATTTATTAGCTTGCATCCTCTTTAATTTTCTTTCTTCGACTTTAAAACTTTAATTTCAATAGTATCAGACTATCAGTGGTGCATCAATTTGCATTCATTCAGCATTCAGTCTCAATGCAAAGATATTATTATTAATAAAAATTCATATGCATCCTCACAACCATATCTTATTCTTGTTTCTATATATAGTATATATAATATGGTTAGGAAGAGAGCTAGGTATTCTTTATGTAGATAGCATTGTAAGCTTAGTGATAACCATCACGACCAACACCACAAAAACTACCACTTTTTCAAGCGTAGCCGCCGCCACTTCCACCGGGATAGCCTCCTCCTCCTCCACCACCACCACTTCCTTCACCGGGTCCACCAGGAACATACCCACCGCCTCCTTTGCCTCCTCCACCAGGAACATCACCACCTCCTTCGCCCGGTCCACCAGGAACATAACCACCGCCTCCTTTGCCTCCTCCACCAGGAACATCACCACCTCCTTCGCCCGGTCCACCAGGAACATACCCACCGCCTACATCGCCTCCTCCACCAGGAATATCACCACCTCCTTCACCCGGTCCACCGGGAACATATCCACCGCCTCCTCCACCAGGAACATGTCCACCACCTCCTTCACCCGGTCCACCAGGAACGTATCCACCACCTCCGTCGCCTCCTCCACCAGGAACATATCCACCATCTCCTTCACCGGGCCCACTAGGAACACACCCACCGCCTCCTACCCCAGGAACATCACCACCTCCTTCACCCGGGTAACCAGGATTATATCCATAGCCTCCTTCGCCTCCTCTACCTGGACCATATTCACCGCCTGCTTCGCCTCCTCCTCCAGGGACACCATATCCATCACCTCCTTCGCCTGGTCCGGCATATCCATAGCCTCCACCTATATCCAAATAATCTCCCCCTACATCCCTAACAATGAGTTTTCTGGCAGCAGAACATATGCTTAAGCTCAACAGCACAAAGAGAACTATACTGAGAACTTTTGAAGTTGCCATTTGTAAAATTGTTGAAATCCTACACAACTCACAAGGTTTAAGAATTCATGAGACTTGTATTTATAGGAATGGAACTAAGCCATGGCCCATGAAGTAGTGCAAATGCGTATTTTGTGACGTGGTGTCCCACACATAGAAGATGTGATAATTTAGAATGATACTACTAAAGACTAATTGAAATTAAAATAGAAAAAACTTGTTGATATAGAACACCGAAGAATTTGTACCGATAGTAGCGCAATATAGTATGATTTTAACGTCCACAATAGATTTTTTTGAAACACATTGGGCTGTGAGAGAACTTGATATTAATGTAAACCTAATTAATTTCCTTTATATGAATAATATGATCAAGTTCTTGTTTTCGTGTATTGATGGATTTTTTCAAGTATGAAATTAAGTTCATACGCTTAGAAAATCATCAATTCGCCATTTTAGCTTGAAATATCGTATTTCTTTGAGTAATGGAGAACGTGTTAATTACCGTTATGCTAAATATAGTAAATAATACTGTTTTTTTTTTTTTGAATAGCAAATTTATTAAAAGCACCCAGCCTCTTAAGAAGAGAAGCTGGAGCGGGCAGCACAGCCAAAACAACACAGCCACTGCAGAAAGCAAACAGGGCAATAACAGTATAGCAAATAACCTCCCATCCCAAGTAGGTCCCCAATAAAAATACCCTGTTACAACAGCCTGAACAAGGAAACCAAACGGTCACCAAAAACAAAACTAACCAACTAACATGATGGTAACAACACACAAAGTTGGGTAGATTGATTCCGGCACCGAACCACACCTCCAAACGCCCATTATCTAGCCAAACATTCCCTCGGATTCCAACACCATTCATAGAAGAGGCACGATACAATTTTCAACCTATTCAAACTCCAAACCCAAGAGAGGCGCTTAATATTATCCACCAATTCCAAAACATCCAGCACACCATTATAAAAAATTATACCATTTCTCATCTTCCAAATTGACCATACCGTAGCATTCCAAACCATCCATAAACCATGTCTCAATTTCTTCGATGTTGACTCATGAGTCCAACAATTGAAGAAAACGAGCAGATCATGAGGTATTAACAACTCCACCCCCATCCAATTCATAACCATTATCCACACCCTAAAGACCACCTCGCAATGAAGAAAAAGGTGCAGCCCCGATTCTTCCATACTACCACAAAACACACAAGTCTTAGAGGATTCGGTACCGAGGATTCCTCTATGCACAAGATTCACTCTTGAAGGAATACAATTAAGGAACAACATCCATGTGAAGGCTAACACCTTCGAAGGAGCCCTACCTTTCCAAAGGTACCTAAACACTTCCGCCTCCCCCAACGTCAAAACACTCCCCGGTATGGTACGTCTTTGGAGCATCTTAAAACAAGATTTAACACAAAACTTCCCCTCTTCCCCCGGCCCCCACATCCAACCATCCGAACCACCTAAAAGTTGCACACCTTGAAGACGACCCAATAAGTCACTAAGGAGATCCAATTCCCACACGAAAAGGTCTCTCCGCCACGAAAATTCCCAACCTCCTCCATTAGACGTCGACCTCCACATCTCCCTCACCACACTCTCTTTTTGATTGGAAATCTCAAAGAGGCGAGGAAACAACTTCCGCAAGGATGCGTCGCCCATCCATCTAATACTGCTTGTCTACCACTTCCATGCATTGATTTTCAAATTTCGGAAAAAGATAGGTGGACACTAAAAACTCCTACACAACTTGGGAGACGAAAGTGATTTATTTTATTTTATTTTTTTGGAAGAGAAAAGACGAGAGAGTCATGTAATAAATGTGATATGTTGACGATAGTAGTGTATCCGCGAGCCTGAGTCAGGGTGCAAACTTTTTTACTTCATTAATAAATAATTTTTTTGAAGGGTTTTTAATAATTGTTAATATATATATATATAGACACAAATATTAATATTCAAATTCCTACCCATTCATTTGAACGGGAATTTCATTTCTCCGGAGCAAGCTGCATTTGTACCTACCCGTTCTATTATGGATAACACTCTGTTTGCGTTTGAAATCCTTCATTTTATGCAATGCAAGAATTAAGGTAAAAAAGGTAAGGTAGCGCTTAAGCTTGATATTTTCAAAGCCTTTGATAGTGTTAACTGGTCCTACCTTAGTGTTGTTAAGAAAAAGATGGGTTTTTGTGATCGTTGGATAACCTGGATTATTATGTGCATAACTTCTATTGAGTACCATGTCCTTTTCAACGGAGGTCGCATCGGTCCAATAACTCCGGAAAGAGGGCTTCGACAAGGATGTCCTCTCTCTCCTTACTTAAACATTTTGTGAGCCAAGGGCCCTTCCGCTCTTATCAAACATCACAAGTTCACAAGAAAGATTCATGGTATTCGTATTTGTCGACAAGGATCCTTTTCAATCGAAGCTATTTCTCGACCAATTCCTTTTCTCGGTTCTCAACCTTTTTCTGCCTTGGGTTCTCATTTCTATTGTGTAAGCTATTTCTCGATCCATTGGTTCTCATTCCTTTTCCTGCACTAGGATCCTTTTCTTCTCTGTTCCACAAAATTGTATAAACTCTCACTATCATTTATCGGTTCCTTTTCTTCACTGTTCCTTACTCTATTTTCTCGACCGATTCCTTTTTCCACAACATACTTCCTTTTTCCATTAAATCTCAGACCTCTGACATCTTCATTTCTAGGTTATAATTTCTTTTCTCCTTTTGTTTATTTAAGAATTTTATTTTTTAAATTTTCTGCTTTTATGTTGATTTGAGTGTTTTTTATGTTGATTCAACTCTGTTAGTGATGAAACATATTGATAGGAAAAACCAAAGCTATTTTTTTTTTTTATTTTTATTTTGAGGATGGAAACGTACAGGCTATTGATAGGCAAGCTTAAACTTTTGTAAAAATAGTTGCTTTTAGGAGTATTGATAGTTGCTTCGAATATTTGGAGAATAAACTAGTTAGCTTAAGTTCTTTGTAATTTGTTTTGTTGTGATATGAATTTAATAACTACTTCTTGTGATATTTCTCAGTTAGTGCATTTGGGTTTCGTCGTCGGTTGTCGTTGTCATCCACACTTCTTCAACTGTCTTACTGCACATCTCAAGGTAAACCCTTCTCTTGACCTGTGTTACTCTTAGTTTTGATTTTTCTGAATTTTTCTGAACATTGAATTGAATACTTGTAATGTTAGGGTTTATAATTGAAATGTTAGTGTGAGGAGGTGTCCAGAATTATAAACAAAAGTAGCTATTGATTAAACGAGTAACATCACTTATTGGCAAATTGCTTCTACAACATGATCTTTCACTTATCCGGTTTCCAAAATCAAATTGCTTCTATTCGTGTAGCTTTCTCCCTCTTTTCTTTTCCTGCACGCGTGCACAATAACCAAACTTTCTTTTTTTTTCCCCTCTTTTCTTTTGATTATGGAATTTGAACTTTGAATTTGTTTCAGTTATGCTACAAACAGTTTGATTACTGCGAAGGATCATGCTTCTGTTTAGATTAGCATAGGTCATTTGGATGAGATCGGTGTCTAAAATGGTTAGTTCTGCACTTTTGCTCTCTGTGGCTTCACTCGTGCTCAGATATCGATTCTCTACTTGAATTTTCGATTTTCATTATTATTACTGTAACACCCATACTAAATTTATCTAGAATATTTAGCATGCGTATTAAATCTGATACTGGATACATTAAAATTTTCAATAACAATAATATACATCTGAATGAATACAAGCTTGCTCGTTTATACACCTAGTAAAGTCCCACTAATGTACGTATATATATTTATCTATACAAATACTAATGAAAATCCTGGACTGGTACATGACGAGCAGCTGCACTCCACTCAGCGTCTCCCTGATGAACTTCATCACGAAACTCTTGTTTGCGAACCACCTGCTTACCTGAAACTAAATTAAAGGGATTGGGGTGAGACGGGCGTCTCAGTGAGTTCTACCTACCCTAAGCTTCAGGCGATCTCGGGGATCCTATGATCACCGTGAGTCTCTACATATCTTAGCGATCAAGGGAAAACTAGGATCGCTATATGTCTCTATCATATCTTATCATATTCATATTATTCGCATCTCATTATTTAGTGATCGAGGGGGAAACTATGACCTTTGTTATCATTCTAATGTGGGACATTATTGTATTTTGACATGCAAATTAGATTCTTGACATGCATCTTAGCTTTTATTGTATATGGACTTTTTTCACATTAAGATTTGCAATTGTGTTTGGACAGTTCAGAAAAAACAACACAAGTTCAGAGGTAAATACATGGTAGTTGGAAAGAGAAGTAAGAGGGTGCTCTGGGTTTACTTCAGACATTTTGTTGAAATCTTTTTCACATGTATTTTGATAGAATATTGTAAGAACTAATAAGTATTGTGTATGGTTTGACTTGCACCTTATATCTTTTGCATATTTTATATGATATCTTTGTAATTTTATGCTCTTTTATCAGAGCTGAGACTCATTTGAATTGTCATGTCCCTTGACATTCTTTAGGATAAGGCAAATAGCCATGTTTTCACTTTATGTTTTGATTTAGAGAAATAAATTAGAAGCAAATGGTTTTTGAATAAATTATAAGCAAATGCCACATACACACAATTTAAAATTTCCCACTATGTTTTTGAATAAAATTGGGCCATATTATTGTACCCAAAAAAAGGGCCATATTTCAGAAACAAGCAAAATACCATTTTAAAATCGGCCCCGTAATCGACAAATACATATGATTATGTAGGAATTACTCCAACTCATCAATATTCCTCAAACACGGGGGCTATAAGTATTTGATTTATGCCCAAAGTTTTATATTCCTCAAACATGGGGCTATATGTGTTTAATTTATGTTTCTATTTATATTGTAGGTTTAAATAATATTCTTATTAAAATTTGTATTCAATATATTTGATGATTATTAGTCAATGTTGTGTAATGGAACTAAAGTGGACTAAATGGTATGTGTTGGTCGATGACTTTTTTTATTTGGAAGAAGATGATCATATTTAAGGGGGTGCATTAGATTGAGATTTTAAAAGACTATTTTGATAGAAAAAATCTTGAAGATTTTAAAAGACTTTTGTTGGATTGTATTGATTTTGTGAGATTTTAAAAGACATTTTTTGAAACTTTTTACGATCAAGATTCTCAATGCAAGATTTTATTAGATTTATAATATAGATTTTAAAGGACTTTATGAATTTTTAAGATTTTAAAGGTGTCATTGAATTTAAACATATAGTACGGTATAGTACTATTAGACGTATAGATCAATTGCCAAAAAATGTCAAAAACAAGAGTACAGTATTAAATCAACCGAAAAAAACAATGAATCAATGAACATATAGACTATTAGACGGTATAGTACTACTAGCAAGTTGACCGATCTTTAAAATTTTGGGCATATTATATCAAAATAAGTAGACCGATATTAAAATAAGTTTTGTTAAGCTGATATAACATGCTACTGTCACGGTATAACATAAAAGAATTTGGAAGAGTATCACAAAATCTCAAGAGTTTGTGTAGGATTGTTGGATGAGTGTATTTCAACTAAAAAGCCTCACACAATCCATTCCACAAATGAATCCATCAAAATCTGTCTAATTTTCAATACCAAGAGACATTTTATAAGTTCTTAGAAATCTCAATTGAATACCAACGGATTTCGTTGTCTTCAAAAAAAGTCTTAATTGTCTAAATTTAATACCACAACATTTTCTTTTTTTACCAAACCACAACATTTATTTAGATTTTATAAAAGTCTTGATTGAATACCACAAGACTTTCTTATCATAAAAAATTCTATTAAAATCCTTTGAAATCTCAATTCAATACACCACCCTTAAATTATCTATGATTTACATTAAATCTTAAATATTTTGTATTGTTTTGAGAGACAACATTTACAACATTACAATAAAACTCTTTTTCCCCCCTTTCAAAAAAATAAAAATAAAACTCTTTTTCCAGTGCGTTGCAAATGTTAATTTTGGATGAAGATGGCAACCCTTGCACCTCAACTCTCAATTTGGTTTATCCAGAAATGAATGAAAAAAATTTGTAGATCGCATGCACACAAGGTACGAAGGTATATTTATGAAATTGAAGATGCTATAAGTTTCAAACACTATTATTTAAACAATATAAATTAAATTGACATATCTTTCATTTATTTTGTAGTTGATTCTGGAGCTTTAAAGGGGTAGAAAATGCTTTGTCTTCAAGGACATTTTTTGGTTTTTTTTTTTTTTTTGCTATTTATGTACTTTGTAGTTGTTTGCCAATATGTTGGTCATTGGATGACTTAAAGACATTAATGTGGAACCTAACTAAAACAATATGATGACAATTTGCCAATATTTTGTAGATAAGATTACCTTTGTTAGTTGTAACAAGATAATCTTATTCATATATATATATGAATGACAATATATATTAAGTCTTTTGTTATTGGTTTGAGCGTCAACGTTTAAATTCACTACAATATTGGTATTTTTGCCCGTGCGTTGCACGGGTCGGATACTAGTATATATATAGACACAAATATTAATATTCAAATTCCTACCCGTTCATTTGAACGGGAATTTCATTTCTCCGGAGCAAGCTGCATTTGTACCTACCCGTTCTATTATGGATAACACTCTGTTTGCGTTTGAAATCCTTCATTTTATGCAATGCAAGAATAAAGGTAAAAAAGGTGAGGTAGCGCTTAAGCTTGATATTTACAAAGCCTTTGATAGTGTTAACCGGTCCTACCTTAGTGTTGTTAAGAAAAAGATGGGTTTTTGTGATCGTTGGATAACCTGGATTATTATGTGCGTAACTTCTATTGAGTACCATGTCCTTTTCAACGGAGGTCGCATCGGTCCAATCACTCCGGAAAGAGGGCTTCGACAAGGATGTCCTCTCTCTCCTTACTTAAACATTTTGTGCGCCAAGGGCCCCTCCGCTCTTATCAATCATCACAAGTTCACAGGAAAGATTCATGGTATTCATATTTGTCGACAAGGATCCTTTTCAATCGAAGCTATTTCTCGACCAATTCCTTTTCTCGGTTCTCAACCTTTTTCTGCCTTGGGTTCTCATTTCTATTGTGTAAGCTATTTCTCGATCCATTGGTTCTCATTCCTTTTCCTGCACTAGGATCCTTTTCTTCACTGTTCCACAAAATTGTATAAACTCTCACTATCATTTATCGGTTCCTTTTCTTCACTGTTCCTTACTCTATTTTCTCGACCCATTCCTTTTTCCACAACATACTTCCTTTTTCCATTAAATCTCAGACCTCTGACCTCTTCATTTCTAGGTTATAATTTCTTTTCTCCTTTTGTTTATTTAAGAATTTTATTTTTTAAATTTTCTACTTTTATGTTGATTTGAGTGTTTTTTATGTTGATTCAACTCTGTTAGTGATGAAACATACTGATAGGAAAAACCAAAGCTATTTTTTTTATTATTTTTATTTTTATTTTGAGGATGGAAACGTCCAAGCTATTGATAGGCAAGCTTAAACTTTTGTAAAAATAGTTGCTTTTAGGAGTATTGATAGTTGCTTCGAATATTTGGAGAATAAACTAGTTAGCTTAAGTTCTTTGTAATTTGTTTTTTTGTGATATGAATTTAATAACTACTTGTTGTGATATTTCTCAGTTAGTGCATTTGGGTTTCGCCGTCGGTTGTCGTTGTCATCCACACTTCTTCAGCTGTCTTACTGCACATCTCAAGGTAAACCCTTCTCTTGACCTGTGTTACTCTTAGTTTTGATTTTTCTGAATTTTTCTGAACTTTGAATTGAATACTTGTAATGTTAGGGTTTATAATTGAAATGTTAGTGTGAGGAGGTGTCCAGAATTATAAACAAAAGTAGCTATTGATTAAACGAGTAACATCACTTATTGGCAAATTGCTTCTACAACATGATCTTTCACTTATCCTGTTTCCAAAATCAAATTGCTTCTATTCGTGTAGCTTTCTCCCTCTTTTCTTTTCCTGCACGCGTGCACAATAACCAAACTTTCTTTTTCCTTTCCCCTCTTTTCTTTTGATTATGGAATTTGAACTTTGAATTTGTTTCAGTTATGCTACAAACAGTGATTACTGCGAAGGATCATGCTTCTGTTTAGATTAGCATAGGTCATTTGGATGAGATCGGTGTCTAAAATGGTTAGTTCTGCACTTTTGCTCTCTGTGGCTTCACTCGTGCTCAGATATCGATTCTCTACTTGAATTTTTGATTTTCATTATTATTACTGTAACACCTATACTAAATTTATCTAGAATATTTAGCATGCGTATTAAATCTGATACTGAATACATTAAAATTTTCAATAACAATAATATACATCTAAATGAATACAAGCTTGCTCGTTTATACACCTAGTAAAGTCCCACTAATGTACGTATATATATTTATCTATACAAATACTAATGAAAATCCTGGACTGGTACATGACGAGCAGTTGCACTCCACTCAGCGTCTCCCTGATGAACTTCATCACGAAACTCTTGTTTGCGAACCACCTGCTTACCTGAAACTAAATTAAAGGGATTGGGGTGAGACGGGCGTCTCAGTGAGTTCCACCTACCCTAAGCTTCAGGCGATCTCGGGGATCCTATGATCACCGTGAGTCTCTACATATCTTAGCGATCAAGGGAAAACTAGGATCGTTATATGTCTCTATCATATCTTATCATATTCATATTATTCACATCTCATTATTTAGTGATCGAGGGGGAAACTATGATCACTTCCTGATAACTAATATCTGCCTGATAATATTAAAGTATTTCACATATCTGACTTAAAGTTTCATATCACTAACTTTACATTTTACTATGTGCACATAGACCACATTATCTCTTCGTTGTGGCGAACGATAATTATATTTAGACCACATTATCTCTTCGTTGTGGCGAACGGTAATTATCTTTTCTAGACCACATTATCTCTTCGTTGTGGCGAACAGATAGGAAGTTTTCAATAGAAAATCAAAACATAGTTTTAAAATGATTTATTGCGAAAATCAATTCATATGATCAACACTTTCTTAACATTGATATCATATAAAATTTCATTCACATTATCACATAAATCTTGTAAAAATTATTCACTCTCATTACTTTGCATAACCATTAAAATCTCGTCTTTATTATTCAAAAGCATGGAGGATCATAACACTTGGCAAGCATTAACAATTGGGCAACTACTAATCATAAATTGATCTTGATGTTAATTTTTCCTTACTTAAACATAAGCCCAAAGGGAAAGTTCTAAACTAACTGGAACTCACCAAGTGCTTCTGGCAACTTTAATAAGCTTAGCCTCAGCTTAATCTTCTGCCATCATTTCAGCCCTTGCATCAAGTCCACCCTTAAAACCTTCTATGGAAAACTTCCAGCGGCTTGCTTAACTTCTGGCTTATGCATCAACTCATACCTCAAAACTCTATTCTAATAACCAACAACCCATGAACAAAGTTAGGAACCCACATGTTTTTTATGGATACTTTAACCAACTTTGCTCCAAGTACATATACCCAAGCTTAACTTCTAATCCCTTCTTCAATTGCTTCTTGTATTTGTTCCTAATGAAATCTAGGACTTGTCCGTCCAATCCGATCACTGTACCGAATATTATAACATGAACATTACAACCACATTAGTGCAGATTTTTTTTTTATTCAACAACTGAAACTTGTAACACAGTTTTCTCCATCATAACATAAGTTAATTAAGCCATTCCAAAGTCTATTTCGTGTTAAATCTTATCTACTTTCAAATGGTTCAAGTCCCATTCCAAAATGATGTATGTACAGAGATATATAACAGAAAAGTACCAGCAACAATAGTGCAGATTTTCAATTCAGTACCGAAACTTCTAACTCAATTTTCTCAGTCATAACGTAACGAAATTAAGTTCTTCCAGAGCCTATTTCATGTTAAATTTTGTCTATTTTCCAATGGTTTAATTCCCACTCAAAAACGATTCCAGCACAAGTATTTACGACTGTTTTTCTGACAGTAGGTCTATACGAATTTTAACCAACATTTCTTAAAAATTCCACCATAACCAAACTAACAATTCTATTTCTTTCGAATCAAATTCAAGCTTAATAGAGTACCCACCTTAAATGTTAATGAATCCATAAGAATTGATAAACTTTGATGCCACTCTAAATCTTCACAAACTCTTCAATCACTTGGTCTTGAACCAACGTCTCCTTTCTATTCAAATTGATGCATCCTTCTTCTTCAACAAAGTGGAAGCTATCATAACCCACACTTCAATTCTAGCATCCATTTCAACAGCATTAGTACCAAAACTAAAGGAAACAACAAATTGGGTCTTAACCCATAATTTCTTACATGGAATATTCCTTAACTTTTAAGCCAATTTCAGTTTCCTTGTTTCTAAAATTGAACTTTAGATTGGATATTTACCTCAAATAAATAAAGAATCCTCAAGAAGATGATGAAGTTTGCAAGCTTCATAAACCCTCCATTATTTTCCTTTTTGCCTTCTTCTCCTTTTCCAGTAGAATTTACGTCCCCACTTGCCAACAAGATGAGAGGAGAAGGAACTAGACACACGCAAAGCTTGACTCCATGGAATTAGAGAAATTTTCGTGTAGGTTGGGGGTGTGAGGGTTAGGTTCGGCTGAGAGTTGAAAGGGGGAGGAAGGAGATGAATTTCTTTCTTTCTTATCTAACCCCAATTTGATTTATAGATGTGGTAAATGTCTGATACCAAATTTGTCCTTCTTTACTCCAATATTCACTAGTTTGCCATTAAAAGAAAATTAACCCTTTAGTCCTCTTAAATAATTTTTCTTACTTATTATTTTAACTACTGATAAGGTCTTGGGTTGTTACAATTACTACTTGATTTATAGAAGTTTTCATTACATTATGTTATCTTTGGATAGAAATTTAATTAGCTTCAATTCAAATGGTTGATTCTGTTTCTCATATGGGTATTATACCTGTTTTTTGAAAACATTTTTTTGAAAACATTTTTTTGACATTTTTTTCGGTTACGGCGGGATTTTTGGTAAGATTCCGATACTTTTTTGCTTCAATTCAAATTATTATTGTAATTATTTGTTATAATTTTTTCAATTTTAGGATTAGATCTGTCAAGTGTAGAATCTTTTGAAGTTAATCACATGTGTGAATAAGGTAAACATTCTACTTACTAAGTTATAACATGTATTTAAATGTATACATCAAATAGAAATAATCAAAGTGGCAATATAATGTTGTGCAATATTATTGTTATTGTCAGTGATACCATAAATTAGACAACTAGCAACATAGCTATCGAGTACATATTTTCTTTCATTGATATTTTATAACATACATTCATGAAACATTCCATCGCATTGTTTAAAATTTTTTTTACAAAGAGCTTCTCTATAGCACCGACAAGTGGCTTGGATGCCAAAATCGGTTTCCTTATTCAAAGTTACTTTAAATTTGCCTTAATGTTAGCCATGCCACTATTTGATTTGATGTCTTTGTTAAAGCCATTTTGTGCTATGGATTTTTTTTGACTTCATCGTCTACTCTTATATACACACTAATCGCAGTACATTTCATCATTCTATTTGTAGTTTGGCTTAGTTGTGGCATCTGTGGTTGGTTTAAGTCATTTTTTTCGTGTTGTCGCAGACTCAAACAGTGCAGGTTTAAGAACACTGGTTGATGTCCTTGGAAAGTCTTGTAAGACATTCATACGGGAGGTTTGAGATTGTTTTAGAAGAAATCACAATATGTCTACCAAAGAAAATGTTGTTAGCGCTGTTGTTCGCAAATGTAATCAATCTTCCGAGGGAGGTATAAGCTACATTACTTTGGAATATGCTATTGTTATTGTTGTTTTCTCTTGTCATTTATTACTCTAAGTTGTTATTTATTGTTGTAATTTTATTGTTGCAATTGAAGAAGTAGCTGAAACTTTGGCAATTGAAACGCATGCAAGTCTAGCATCTAAAAGTGGCTGAAATCATTGATTAAATTATTTTGAGGTAGCTATTTTATGTGACATTGCATTGAACAAAATGTATTTGAAATTCTGGCAGTATTGGTTCTGAACTCGTAAAACAGAGTCTGAAAATAGCAATTCAGAAGCAGAAATATAAAGGGCAGAAAGTAAAGAACACAACTTATTTGTTAACCCAGTTCGGTGCAAACTTCACCTACATCTGGAGGATACCAATCCAGGAAGGAAATCCACTAAGTAGTATCAATTCAAAGATTCTAGACACAGCCCCCTGTTTTTCCAGCCTTATCACTTAATCACTACCCGTATAGACTTCTACCTAGGAACTCCTAGATATAAGAACCCACTTACTTCCTATTCAAGCAATCACAGTCCCAGTGATTGTAAACTCTAAACAATTATGAAGACACATTTCAAAACATAAAAACAGTCACTTTTGCTTAAAAGCTTGAAGTGATTACAACTCAAAAACAAACAACCAACTCTAAAAGATGAGTGGTACATAAAAACATAGCAACAGCTCACAGACTCAAAAACACTAAGACTCTTTTAATTCTTGAGATCTATTTCTGGTTTTTCAGTGAAGTCTTCAATAGCAGCGTCCTCCTTAAATAGCTTCAGCAGCACATAATTCTGAACCAAATCTTCAAGGATATATTTCCAGAATTCTTTTAGAAGCAAATAGAAGCTCACATAATATTCACAAATATATTTTCCAAAGATTTCCTTGAAAATGTTGGAACAAAATATGTTAAACAACTCTCTTATGAATAAAGGGGGAGATTGTTAAAACATTATGTGTAAACATATCTCTCTTTATGGTTTTGATGATAACAAAAGTGTTAAATAGAAAATTGGTTATTTGCTAATGCTTTGTTCAAGTGATTTCAGAACCACGTGTTTATTGATTGAAAATTAATAATGGTTATGGAAGAACAAGCTTAGAGCAAGAAAGGAAAGCTAAGAAGCAATGTTGCAAAGAGTGGAAGGAAATTGGGTCTGAAGAGTGCTTCTGAAGGAGAGTCTGAAGACTGCTTCTGAAGGCAGCTTCTGATGGAAGGTGCGTCTGAAGAAGTCAACACAAAGTCAACGTCTGAAGACCAGCTTCTGAAGTCTTCTTCTGAAGAGAGCTTCTGATGCACTGTTCACGTAGAAGCTTCTGAAGGCTGATGTGGCAAGTAAAGCAACTGGTATTGTGCGCATTTAATGTCTGGATGTGTCAGAGCAACCCAATGGAACAGTTGTCTCCCTGACTCAAACATTCCCCAGCTTTTAAGGAAAGATAATTCAAAAATGGTTGCTGCTCTGTTTTCTGCAAAAAGTTCAGCACACATTTTCAGTCTATCCTAGCTCACATTGCAACGGCTCCTTCCTCAAATTAAGCAAAACTTCAACAGCTCTAATTTCCTCTATAAAAGGAAGAAGATTTGAAGAAGAAAATGCTAAGACACTTGAAATCAAATTGCTGAACCTGTGCTCTGTTTTGCTGTCAAGTTCAAAATCTCTTAGAAATTCTTTAGTCTTTGTAACTTAGAATTTCTTAAGGTTAAGAGTCTTAACCTGTGTTGTATTAAGAGAACACCTCTGATATTTTATCAAGTGTTCAACCCAAACTCATTTATTTGTAAACCAGTTTGGTCCCTAAAGTCTCAGTCTGTATACTGAGCATTTGTAACCTCATTCCTTTGTGGTCTGAGTCAAAGTCTCTTGACTTAGTGTCTTGAGCATTGAGAAGTCTCTTGACTTAGTGTCTTGAGCATTGGAAGCCTCTTCCTTTGTGGTTGAGCATTAGAAGCCTCTTCCTTGGTGGTTGAGCAACTGGAAGTCTCTTCCTTAGTGGTTGAGCATTTGTAATCAGCTGATTATAGTGAAATCTCTTGTTGGAAAACAAGGGGACTGGACTACTTCTCACATTGAGAAGGAACCAGTATAAATCTTGTGTGTCTCTCTTTCCCTCTCTCTTTTCATTCTATATCCGCTGCAATACTCTTTGAGAAATAGTTCAGAACTGATTCATATCAGCTTCTGAACTTAACTTAAGTTTTGAAAAGAAAAGATACCAAGTTTTTGACTCACACAATTCAACCCCCCCTTCTTGTGTGTGTTTTTCTCACCTTCAGTTGGTATCAGAGCTCCGGTTCTGATATTAACACTTAACAGTGTGTCAGTAGGATCCTGAGAAAAACATGTCATCCGATAATGAAGATTCACCTCCTCCTCCTCCTAGACATACTTCTGTACAATATGATTATGGCACTGATGATAGAAAGTCTAGGTCACACAATAAACCCCCTATGTTTACTGGTGACTCAGAAAAATTCTCTTGGTGAAAGAGTAAAATGTACAGTCATATTATTGAGATTGATGATTCACTTTGGGATATTATTGAAGATGGAATCACAATTCCAGTTGATGAAGAAGGTGTTGCTGTCAACAGAAGAGCTCTGAGTGATGCAGAAAGAAAGATTTTTAGGAAGCATCACAATGTCAGAGGTATCATTGTGGATTCATTACCTCACAATGAATATCAGAAGCTGAGTGACAAGTCAACAGCCAAAGCAATATTCACATCCCTCTGCTCTAACTATGAAGGTAATAAAAAGGTTAGAGAAGCTAAGGCTAACATTCTTGTTCAGCAATATGAATTGTTCAGAATGAAAGAGGATGAAAATATTGAAACTATGTTCTTAAGATTTCAGACTCTGGTTTCTGGACTTCAGATTCTGAAGAAGAGTTATACCACAGCTGATCATGTGAACAAACTCTTAAGAAGTGTGCCATCCAAATGGAGACCTAAAGTGACTGCTATTGAGGAAGCTAAGGATCTGAATACTTTAAGTATTGAGGATCTTATAAGCTCCCTCAAGGTGCATGAACTAGGACTCAATGAGGATGAGTCTGTCAGAGAATCAAAAACATTAGCTTTGAAATCTAAAAGAAAGCCTGCTAAAGCTCTGAAAGGTATTGAATCTGAAGAAGAATTTCCTGAGGTAAATTCTGATGAAGATTCAGATGCTGATGAGCTTGCAATGCTTTCTAAAAGAATTCAGTATCTAATGAATAGAAAGAAAAAATTCTCTAACAGAAGCAGTAACTTTAGAGGATCTGGTTCAAAGAGGGAAAACCAGAAGGAATGCTACAACTGCAAGAAACCTGGCCACTTCATTGCTGAATGTCCTGATCTTCAGAAGGACAAATCAAAGGAAAAAGCAAAGAAGTCCAGCTCAAAGTCCAGCAGTTTCATAAATAAGCTTAAAAAGAGTTTCATGGCAACATGGGATGATCTGGACAATGAGTCTGAATCTGATGAAGAGGAAGCAAACTTAGCTTTGATGGCAACTGCATTTTCTGATGCAGAATCTTGTTCAGATTCAGATGAAGAAGATGAGGTATATTCTGAACTCACTAGATCTGAATTAATTGAAACAGTTAATGATCTTATGAGTCATCTAAAAAGCAAGTTAGGAGAAATTAAAACTTTGAAAAATAAAACTAACTTGCTATCTGAGGAAAATCTTAAACTTCAGAATCAAATATTTGAATATGATGAAGAAGTTGAAGAACTCAGAAAAGAGGCTCATAAGAAATCTGAAGAGATTCCTAATGAACATGAAATAGCTCTTCTGGATTTCCTTCTAACTGGATTCAATAGAACTAAAATTGCCTCTATGACGTATAATATGATCAGAAACAAAGGTGAAGGCATTGGCTATGATTCATTCAAACCCTCAAATGAATTAAACTCACCTTCCTGTTCTGAAAATATTTTAAAAGGCAATGGTATATGCTTTGTGCCTGTTTCTGATAACTCTGAGAAGTTGAAAATGTCAGAATCTGAGACTGAGTCTAAAGTTCTGAACAGCTCAGACTCTGAAGCTTCTGAACCTAAAGGTAAGATGAAGGCAGATGTTAAAACCTTGCCTAAATCTAAGCCAAAAGGTCCTAAGCCTAAGGATAAGAGAAAATCAGACTTTAAACCTGAAAATGTTCAGAATCTGAAGAGTTCAGAACCTGGAACAAGTAAGTCTCCGAATCTGAATAATTCTAATTCAAATTCTTCAAAGACTGGGTTTATTAAGACTTCAAAATCTATTAAACCAGTCAAAACAAAACATTTTCAATCTCAGAATGTTGAGCAAAGCAAGCAAAAGCAAACCAATCAGTTTTCTGCTTCTAATTGTTTTAAGAAAGGCAAAACTGAAGCTTGCCTTGTGCCTGAAGCTAACAAAGTTAGAATTCTGAGGAAATCAGAACCAAAGCACTCAAAGGGTCAGACTCTAAACAAATCAGAATCAAAGTCCTTCAAGTCTAAGGTTCTGAAGAAATCTGAGTCCAAACCTTTGAGAACTCAGGTTCTGAAGAACTCAGGTTCTGAAACTCAGACTTATTCAAGATACAAGGATTCATATCCAAAGTATCAGAACAAGTCTGAATAGCATAACTTCAGACACAAGATGAAAAAGCCAAAACCTTTCAGGACTAACCCCAAAGGACCCATGAAAATCTGGGTACCTAAGTCTGAGATCATTTCAATTGCAGATATACTTAACATCCAAAGAAAAGGAAAGGTCCTGGTACCTGGACAGTGGATGCTCGCATCATATGACAGAGGACAAGTCTATGTTCCAAACCCTGACTCTGAAAGAGGGAGGAAATGTGGGGTTTGGAGGAAGTCAGAAAGGAAAGATCATTGGTACTGGTAAGATAGGTAATTCTTCCCTGTACATTGATAATGTTTGGCTGGTAGATGGACTTAGACATAATTTACTTAGCATAAGTCAATTATGTGACAGTAATTATGAAGTCCTGTTTAATAAGAACACATGCACTGTAATCAATAATAAATACAAGTCTGTAGTGTTCAGAGGCAGCAGGAAAAACAATGTTTACAAAATAAATTTTTCTTAATTGGTTCAGCAGAAGGTAGTTTGCCTTCTGTCTGTGAGTGATGAGAAATGGGTCTGGCACAAAAGGCTGGGACATGCTAACTAGAGACTCATCTCTAAGCTTAGCAAGTTACAGCTGGTCAGAGGCCTACCCAGCATTGATTATCACTCAGATGCTCTGTGTTCAGCATGCCAAATTGGAAAATTTTCTAAAACTTCTTTCAAATCTAAGAACATTGTTTCCACCTCAAAACCTTTAGAACTCCTTCACATTGATTTGTTTGGTCCTGTTGGAACAGCTTCAATCAATGGGAAGAAGTATGGACTTGTGATTGTTGATGATTACAGTAGGTGGACTTGGGTTAAGTTCCTCAGAACCAAAAATGAAACATATGCTGTGTTTTTCAAATTCTGCAAACAAGTACAAAATGAAACTGATTTGAAAATTTTAAAAATCAGAAGTGATCATGGTGGGGAATTTGAAAATGAACCTTTTGAAAATTTTTGTGAAGATCATGGAATTATTCATGAGTTCTCATCTCCTAGAACTCCACAACAAAATGGAGTTGTAGAGAGAAAGAACAGATCTTTACAGGAAATGGCCAGAACCATGATCCATGAATATAAAATTGCTAAGTACTTTTGGGCAGAAGCTGTAAACACAGCATGTTATATTCAGAACAGGATCTATATCAGACCTATTCTGAATAAAACAGCATATGAACTGTTTAAAGGAAGAAAACCAAGAATTTCTTATTTTCATCAGTTTGGTTGTACATGTTACATACTAAACAATAAAATCTACCTAAAGAAATTTGATGCCAAGGCTCATAAGGGTACCTTTTTAGGATACTCAGAGAGATCTAAGGCATACATGGTGTATAATTCTGAAACACATGTTGTTGAAGAAGCTATACATATTAGGTTTGATGATAAGAAGCCTGGTAATGAAATACCAGAGCTGGTTGAGAGTTTTGCAGATGTCAGAATCTCAGAAGAACCTTCAGAAGCTGAACCCAGTTCAGAGTCTGAAGAAGGTTCAGAAGCTGAAAATAATGAAGAATCTGAGAAACTCTCTGATAAAGACACTACTCCTGAAGCAAATCAAAACCAGCATGGTTCTGAACAAATCCCTGATGGTTCTTCAGTAGCTAATCCACCCAGAACCTCATTCAAGTACAAGTCTTCACATCCTGAGGAGTTGATCATTGGAAACAAGAACAGTCTAAGGAAGACAAGATCAGCATTCAGTCAGAATGAGTCTATGATTGGCCTGTTATCCATGATTGAGCCTACAACTGCTGATGAAGCACTTGCTGATGATGGCTGGATTGTAGCAATGCAAGAAGAGCTGAACCAGTTTCAAAGGAATGATGTCTGGATCTAGTTGCAAGACCTGATCATAAGAACATCATTGGAACAAAATGGGTGTTCAGGAACAAGCTCAATGAACAAGGAGAAGTGATCAGAAACAAGGCTAGATTAGTAGCTCAAGGGTACAGCCAGCAAGAAGGAATTGATTACATAGAAACTTTTGCTCCAGTTGCAAGACTGGAAGCAATCAGGTTACTTCTTTCTTATGCTGTTAATCATGATATCATCTTATATCAAATGGATGTTAAGAGTGCTTTCTTAAATGGTGTAATTTCTGAAGAAGTGTATGTAAAACAACCTCCTGGTTTTGAAGATGTTAAATATCCAAATCATGTTTTTAAACTTAAGAAGTCTTTGTATGGTCTGAAACAAGCTCCCAGAGCTTGGTATGAAAGGCTAAGCAACTTCTTAATTAAAAATGATTTTGTAAGAGGTCAAGTTGACAATACACTCTTTAGAAAAACTGTTAAGAAAGAAATCTTAATTGTGCAAATATATGTGGATGATATCATATTTGGTTCTACTAATGCCTCCCTTTGCAAAGAATTTTCAAAGTTAATGCAGGATGAATTTGAAATGAGCATGATGGGTGAGCTGAAATTCTTTTTGGGAATTCAAATCAACCAATGCAAAGATGGTGTTTATGTTCATCAGTCCAAATACACTAAGGAGCTTCTGAAGAAGTTCCAGCTGGATGATTGCAAGCTGATGACAACACCAATGCATCCCACCTGCACCTTAAGCAAAGAGGACAATGGCTCTAAAGTAGATCAGAAGCTGTACAGAGGTATGATAGGTTCTCTTTTATACTTAACTGCTTCTAGACCAAATATTTTATTTAGTGTATGTTTGTGTGCTAGATTCCAGTCAGATCCTAGAGAATCTTATATGACTGCTGTCAAGAGAATCTTTAGGTATCTGAAAGGAACAACTAATTTGGGACTTCTGTATAAGAAATCTCTGAATTATAAGCTAGTTGGATTTTGTTATGCTGACTATGCTAGGGACAGGATTGAAAGAAAGTCCACCAGTGGAAACTGTCAGTTTCTTGGTGAGAATCTGATATCCTGGGCCAGCAAGAGACAAGCAACCATTGCTTTGTCAACAGCAGAAGCAGAATACATCTCAGCTGCAAGTTGTAGCACACAACTGCTCTGGATGAAACATCAATTAGAGGATTATCAGATTCATGCAGACAATATCCCTATTTATTGTGATAATACTGCTGCTATATGTCTGTCTAAAAAACCAATTCTGCATTCTAGAGCCAAGCACATAGAAATAAAACATCATTTTATAAGAGATTATGTTCAGAAGGGTGTTTTAGATATTCAGTTCATTGATACTGATCACCAATGGGCTGACATATTCACAAAACCCCTAACAGAAGAAAGGTTCAATTTTATTAAAAAGAATATGAACATGCACTTTATCTCTTGAAAAATGTGCTTAAATCTGAATGAAATCCTTGATTCTAAGTTTATCATAAGCTAAGACTTATCAGATACTCAGTTTTTGGGAATCTGAAGAAAGTTAAGCCTGAAAAACTTCAGAGTCTGAAGGTTCAGAACCTGGATTTTCTGACTTCTGAATCTGATAGGAATCTAATGTTTGGTCGGAATCTGATAAGTATAACTCTGGGCAATGATGACTAAAGTTTTGAAAGTTTATACTCTATCCCTCCCAAAGTCATCAATATAAAAATGTGATTTTCTGTTTTGGCATCAACTGCTTAAATTGTTTCAATTGGTATCAGTTTGTTTTAAACTGTTTAGCACAGACACATTTTTCAAATGCCCAAAGTGTATCAGACATGTTCAGTTTTTTTAAAAATTGTTTTTAATTTGGTATCAGACTCTGAGATAAACCTTCATATTTTAGGTATCAGGTTCTGATATAAGTATTAAAACTATCTTTTGGTATCAGGCTCTGATATAACTTTTCAGTTGGTCTATGATCTGAACTACTTTGTTTTAAAAATGAGTTAGACCTATGATCTGAACTATTTTCTTTAAACTAGCTCAGATTTGCTCTGATACTGAACCATTTATGCTGAACAACCATGTCTGAACACAGAATGCTCTGATCAGAAGCTCTGAACTATCTTTTTCTGCTTCTGAACAACATTCTATACTCAATGCAATGTCATATACTCATTGAAAATCAAGTATGCTCTGATGCTCATCTTTGCTGCTTGATTATCTATATGATTGCATAATTATCTCACATGTCTTTTCAAACTCTTTTCAATGCTCTGATACACATGTTTTCAAACCCTTTTAACTTTTTGTTGATGACAAAAGGGGGAGTAGGTAAAACAAGTATTAAAGCTCCTGAGCTCAAAAATAAGTTAAAATTCTGTCAGTAATTAACTTATGAAAGGGGAGTAAAAGGTATTAAAGGCCTGAGGTTCTGAACATAAGTTAAGATCTGATTGAATTTAACTTATGAGAACTGATGTTAACTCTTAGCCTCTGAATTTAATTTTGTGAGATATAAGTTACTCTTAGTGAGTAAAATGAATTTAAAATAACTTGGATAAGACTCAGGGAGCTTACAAAACTCATCCTGTGGATTATCAGACTTAGGGGGAGAGCTTACAAACCTCAGAACCTGAAGTCAACAAGTTATTTACAATTCTGAGTGTAAATTTCACTTGATTGTTTAAAGTTGAGTTTAATTAACATGGATAAGAAGCAAGGGGAGCTTACAAACCTAACCTTGAGGATTGTCAAACCTAGGGGGAGCTTACAAACCTCTCCTAAAGTCAGATTGTTAATTAAACTGAACAACAACTCTGAAATTTTCATATTTGTGATTTAAACTGAACTTAATTAACTTGGATCAGACTCAGGGGGAGCTTACAAACCTCACTCCCTGCAGTTAACTTGTTAATTAAGTTAACAACAATTTTCTGATTTAATACTTATGTTTGTCATCATCAAAAAGGGGGAGAATGTTGGAACAAAATATGTTAAAACAAAATATGTTAAACAACTCTCTTATGAATAAAGGGGGAGATTGTTAAAACATTATGTGTAAACATATCTCTCTTTATGGTTTTGATGATAACAAAACTGTTAAATAGAAAATTGGTTATTTGCTAATGCTTTGTTCAAGTGATTTCAGAACCACGTGTTTATTGATTGAAAATTAATAATGGTTATGGAAGAATAAGCTTAGAGCAAGAAAGGAAAGCTAAGAAGCAATGTTGCAAAGAGTGGAAGAAAACTGGGTCTGAAGAGTGCTTCTGAAGGAGAGTCTGAAGACTACTTCTGAAGGCAGCTTCTGATGGAAGGTGCGTCTGAAGAAGTCAACGTCTGAAGACCAGCTTCTGAAGTCTGCTTCTGAAGAGAGCTTCTGATGCACTGTTCACGTAGAAGCTTCTGAAGGCTGATGTGGCAAGTAAAGCAACTGATACTGTGCGCATTTAATGCCTGGATGTGTCAGAGCAACCCAATGGAACAGTTGTCTCCCTGACTCAAACATTCCCCAGCTTTTAAGGACAGATAATTAAAAAATGGCTGCTGCTCTGTTTTCTGCAAAAAGTTCAGCACACATTTTCAGTCTATCCTAGCTCACATTGCAACGGCTCCTTCCTCAAATCAAGCAAAACTTCAACAGCTCTAATTTCCTCTATAAAAGGAAGAAGATTTGAAGAAGAAAATGCTAAGACTCTTGAAATCAAATTGCTGAACCTGTGCTCTATTTTGCTGTCAAGTTCAAAATCTCTTAGAAATTCTTTAGTCTTTGTAACTTAGAATTTCTTAAGGTTAAGAGTCTTAACCTGTGTTGTATTAAGAGAACACCTCTGATATTTTATCAAGTGTTCAACCCAAACTCATTTATTTGTAAAGCAGTTTGGTCCCTAAAGTCTCAGTCTGTATACTGAGCATTTGTAACCTCATTTCTTTGTGGTCTGAGTCAGAAGTCTCTTGACTTAGTGTCTTGAGCATTGAGAAGTCTCTTGACTTAGTGTCTTGAGCATTGGAAGCCTCTTCCTTTGTGGTTGAGCATTAGAAGCCTCTTCATTGGTGGTTGAGCAACTGGAAGTCTCTTCCTTAGTGGTTGAGCATTTGTAATCAGCTGATTATAGTGAAATCTCTTGTTGGAAAACAAGGGGACTGGACTACTTCTCACATTGAGAAGGAACCAGTATAAATCTTGTGTGTCTCTCTTTCCCTCTCTCTTTTCATTCTATATCCGCTGCAATACTCTTTGAGAAATAGTTCAAAACTGATTCGTATCAGCTTCTGAACTTAACTTAAGTTTTGAAAAGAAAAGATACCAAGTTTTTGACTCACACAATTCAACCCCCCCTTCTTGTGTGTGTTTTTCTCACCTTCAGAAAATATATTCACAAATAATTGAATCAAATCTTCAGAGCATATCTTGCGCAAAAAATACTTCCTTCTAGAAATGAAGCTTTGGATAAATCTTCAATTAAATCTTCAAAAGATACTGTGAGAGATTTAACAGAAATCAAGCTTCTGAAATGCAGCTTCTGAAGGTCAACAAAAGTCAGCGTCTGAAAAGTTGCTTCTGAAGGTCAACAAAAGTCAGCGTCTGAACAGTGCGTCTGATGACCAGTTCAACTTCTGATGAACAGTACCAGCGTCTGAAGACCAGCTCAGCGTCTGATGAACAGTACCAGCTTTTGAAATCCAGTTTCCAGCTTCTGAAGACACAAATTAGCTTTTGAAGACGCATTGCTTGTACATTTTGATTTTAGAAAACATGTAGCCAACATTCAAATATCCAACAGTATTGTCTTACGAATATAAGTTAGGTGAAAATGCCTCAAAGTGTGACTGATACTTAGCTATGACTTTGAATATGTTGTCTGGTTGGTTCTCTCAATTGATACTTTTAGATAAGAAAATACGAGATATGAAATGGAGTTTAAAGTGGATCTTAGATATGTTTTAGTAGTAAAAGTATTTGGTTGCTAGGGTTTGAGGTTTGATTTCTTGAATTTCAATTTATTTTAGTTGCCAAGTGAACATGTTGTAGGTTCCACTACAACATTTTGACTCTAGTACAATGCCTAAATTTTGGAAGGTAAAAAATTGTTTTGGTAGAGTCACATAGGCAACGCTTATTTGATTTTGTAGTGGTAGGCTTCGAGAACCGTTCTTAAAAGGAATCTAATACTACGGATTTCTGAACCCTATTCTTGTTTGTGATCAAAACTGTTGTGTATTGTTAAGGCAACGCCTCGGTTTGCCACGACAAGAAACCGTATCCAACCGAAACGGTTTTTTTTTCAGTTTTTGCAACAGTTTTTGGCGTTGTCGTAGGATTAAAATATTGTAGTGTTCGCGTGTGTGACTCGAATCTCTTTTGATGTTGTTCCTCATGTTATGGGATCACATATACTCTCACATATATCTTGGTAAAGGTGGCTCGGAGCACTCATCTAGTGACTTATATTATGCGTTTGTTCAAATTCAATTTGCAGGTAATGAATTAATGAAACTTTAATCTATTTGCATGTTGAGGTTAACTACATTGGACAATTTCATCCTAATCTTGTTAAATTAATTGGCACTACTTGGAAGGAGACAAGGCTATTGGTATATGAGTTTATGCCCAAAGGGAGCTTAGAGAACCATTTGTTTAGAAGTAAGTTTCCATAATCACTAACATGTTGATCTTTTCATAACTAAGATGTTCTACTATGATGGTTGTGGATCTACTTATGAGCATGCTTCAGACTAATAGAACTTTTTTTTATCTTTGGTCGTGACATTATTGTGATGTATATGCTATTTATCATTGTTGAAAGAAAAGAATGACTGTGGAATATATCCCTCACAAGCTGTAGCAGGCTCTTATGTAGGGTAGACAATTATGTTTATTTTACTGCCAAACATAGCTTAACCAACGACTGATGGAGAAATTTTTTTGGACTTTCAATGCCAGCTATTTGTCTCTTTTCATTTTGTCAAATGTGACGTAGAAGGCATATTGTGTTGTTGCTTATTAGTATTATGTGCTTCTTTAATTAAATATCTTTGTTATTGATGCAAAAGGTATGTGTAATTTTGCATCTATATTAATGTTCAGTTTGAAATATAGGGAAATATTAATAAACTTGTGATGATTTTGACATTGAATGGTTAACATAATTAAAGTGTATGAGTTTTTTTACCATTCTACAGGCATAAGCAAGTGATGTAGGCTGCTAACGATTGTCAATGTGATGAAGCCTCAAGAATATCTCCTGAATACAATAAAAGTGATTGTTACTCTTATTTATTGTTTAATTAAGTTGATGTAGGGATGTTGTTACTCTTCAATGGACTATTAGTATTTATTGTTTTATTTAAGTTGATGTATGAATCAATGTTTTTTTTTGAAGAGATATGTGTATGGACTGATGTTACTCTTGAATGAATTATATGAATAAGATGAGTTTTACTTATGTATAGTTATATATTTTACATTTTGAGTCTTTATTAATATCTTTTATTTGAAATTGTCTTCAATGAAAACCTAGAAGAAAAAAAATTTAATCCAGGCCCTCTCAATTTTAAAAATGAAAAAAAAATAAAAAAACTTGCGACTGTTAGCAACTGTCGTAAGTCCCTTTTAAAAGGCAAGAAAGCTCTTCCTTTGCGACCCTTAGGAACCGTCGCAATACTCTCTGCGACGGTTGTTACGACCGTTCCCAGAACCGTCGCAATATGATGTTGCGACACTGATTTCTGCGCCCGTTGGGGAACCGTCGCAGATGGTCATCTGGTCATTTTAACGGTTGTAAACAACCTTTTTTCTTGTAGTGAAGCACCTCCTATCATCAGTCACCTTCTTTTTGCAGATGACACATCTTTCTCTTGAGCTATGAAGTTACGTATGGTCAAGCCATGAATATTAGCAATTCAGTCGTGGCTTTTAGTAAGAATACATCTCATGAGGTGGCCGCTTCTATATCTAGCTTGTTGGGTGTCACCAAAATCATTGGAAACGGTAAATATCTTGGTCTCCCTTCGATGATTGGTAGAAGTAAGAAAGCAATATCTAACTACCTCAAAGATCGAATCTGGAAAAAATGCCAATCTTGGAGCTCTCGATCTCTTTCACAGGCAAGTAAAGAAGTTCTCATTAAATAAGTTGCTCAAGTTATTCCATCTTATTGTATGGGTGCCTTTCTCCTTCCTTCCACCTTATGTGATGAGATTGAACGAATAATGAATTCATTCTATTCGGGTTCTAAGAAGAATGGTCGTGGAGGAATTAATTGGATGAGATGGAATAAGCTGGACTCAGTTTCCAAAACATGGAAGTTTTCAATTTATCTATGCTCGGTAAATAAAGTTGGAAACTCCTCAATGATTCTATCTCCTTACTTACTCGTATTCTCAAATCCAAATATTTCCCTAGGAGGGATTTCTTGGATGCAAATATTGGTCACAATCCAAGCTTTACATGGAGGAGCATTTGGAGTTCCCAAAACCTTATCACTTTGGGTTATAGATGGAAGAATGGCGATGGTTCCCAAATTAATGTTTGGTCCTATTCATGGATTCACACTCTCCCTACACTTAAACCGTCTATTGCCTCTCCATCCAATATGAAATTATTTACGATGCTTCGGCCATTAAAGATTTGCCCCTCCATGCGTGTAACTTTCATGATATTCGCGCATGGAATCACTATGTAAACGGTAACTACACTGTCAAATTTGCCTACAGGTTATGCATGTCTTTGAAAGTCGAAATTTCCTCGTCTTCTGTCAGCACTTCTCGTAATTGGAATGCATTAGGAAAACAACAAATCTCTCCTAGAATCTGGTTTATGTTATGAGATATTATTTCCTCTACTCCACATAATGAGTTCAGAGATATTATTTCTAGATGTAAGGATCTATTGTCATCTCGCAATAATTTTATTGTGAGTTATGTCAGAAGACAAGAAAATAAGATAGCTCATAACATAGCTAATACTTCCTTATCTCACCCTAACCCTCTTATTTTTCATGATGTACCAACATGTTTGTACCTGGTACTCTTTAATTAAATGAATTAGTTTTGCCTTTGCTAAAAAAAATAATATTCAAATTATAATTTTGTATATACATTCTACTAATAAAAGGGATACATAGTTTTTTTTTATGTAACCTAATTTAATATTCTTGAATTATCCTCAAATCCATTCATTATGTTTCGATTGTTAAAAATACCAAGTCTTTGTTAATTCTTCTTTGTTAGTTCCCAAATTTAAATAACAATGACTATAAAACTAATTATATGGATAAAAACGAAAAAGACAGACACTTGGTGTCCGTCTTAACCACATAAAATTTTGTAACTTTTTTTTTAGGGGAAAATTTTGTAACTTTTATTAATTTTAATAAATTGTAAATATATCCTAAAAAACAAATTGTAAATTATACTCTAGTATTTATTACTAGGAATTTGAAAGAGGAATTAATATGATTAATATTGTACTATAAACCATAATCATAGTCTATTTTTTAACGGAAGAACTGGGAAAAAAAAAATAGATGACTAGAAATGAGAGTTGGGAAATGTGAAAAAAAATCCCATGCATTATACGACTCATTTACATGAATGGACTTGGCGCAACGGATGAGTCATCGAAGCTTTATAGCTGATAATCATCATGAGTATGCTTCTCCATTTTTATTTTACAATATGTGGAAATAAAGGTTAAGAATAAGTATATAGGAAAAGAAACAACTCAAGGGTCATGTCAGCAGTAGTAACTCACTCTCTGGCATAACAAAAGCATAGCCACGTCAATAGCAACACAGATGCGAAAGGTTTTTAGGTCAATACTTGGTGCGGCAACAAAAACTTAAGGTGTGCAAATAGAATAAAATACATATTGGTGCAAGTTTAAAGAACTCAGGGTGTGCAGGTGCTCACTGTAATATCCTGCTCATAAGTATCAGTTATTGGTGTTAGAATCTTGTGAAGCAAGCATGGTAAATATGTAAATAAGTGGAAATGGCAAAGTGGTAAATATTTTAAAAAGAGAGGAATTATAAGAAATGGAGGTAAGATATTGTCGCGGTGATTTTAGGATATCAAGCTATTGATTAGCATTGACTCACAAAATAATTTCACCACCGATCTTTTATCTTTCCGAGGAAAAGGGAGAAAGTTCAAAAAACCCTATATTTTTTAGAGATCAAGGTCCGGGGGTTGGTTACGCAAAGGGAAGGTGTTAGCACCCTAAACGTCTATAGTACTCTATAGGAACCTCTTGTTTTTTATTTATCTTTATGCTAAATTGATTATTTGTTTGTAAATAAAAACTTAAGTGTAAAAAGACTAAAGTGATGATTAAAAGGAAAGAAAATGTTTTTGTTATTTTTATTGATTTGGAAAGACAAAGTCTTTTGCCTACATACCCGAATGGGATCAAAATCATGTAGTTCGGGGTAAAAAGCCGAGTGATTTGTTTTGGTTGATTTTAAAGTTTGAAAAAAGTTTAAGAAAGATAAGAGGCCGAAAGGCATAGAAGAATAAAAAGAAGTGAGTTTGATTGATTTTAAATTGAAAAAAAAAGGTTTGAAATAATTAAAATTGATTGAAATTGTTTATGAAGAAAATGTAGGGATTAATTGACTTGAAAATGAAATTTGATTGAGAAGAGATTTTTTTGGCTTTTTGTTATTTTTGAAATGTTTCTGGTTTTTTGATTAAGTTAATTAACAAAAAAAACTAAGTGGTAGTCGAAAAAAAAAAACTAAGCGCGAGGGTTTTCTCACAAAGACGTTGAATCAAAGTGAGATCCCCTTTTCCTCGGATACGTTTGTTACTTTTGCGTTTTAAACATAAAGCGGAATAAATGAATGTGAGTGTCGGTGCAATATTCTCATTTATATTTTACATTGTTCCTAAATACATTCTAAGTATCAATGATAAAGTAAAAATAATAAAGCAATAAATAAAGAAAAATAAATTGCAAGTGCATAAAAAATTAAAAATGCAAAATAAACAAAAAAATAAATAAAAAATAAAAATGCATGAAATGGACTTTTCATTAAGTAAACATGTTACATAAAATAAAAAGAAAATATAAATGCATGAAATGTTGGACATAAAATAAATATGTTGCATTGGAATAAATAAATAAAAAAAATGTATGATATGCAAGACATTAAATAAATATGTTGCATAAATAAATAAAAGAATAAAAGTGCAAGAGATGCAAGACATAAAATAAATATAGAAAATAAAAAATGCATGAAATGCAAGACATAAGATAAAAGTGCAAAAATAAATAATGAAAATAAACTATACTACAAAAGAAAAGAAAAATGCATTAAAATAAATCCAAGTTATAAAGAAAAAAAAATGACATAAAAATAAATAAATAAAGAAAGCAAAATAAAAATAAATAAATAGAGCAAAAGTAAAATGACATGAAAATATAAAAACCAATAAGTGATGTAAAAAAAGAAAAATAAAAGGAAAGAAAATGCAAAAAATAAACAAAAGAAATTAAAATAGAAGAAGGGGGTGCAGGAAGCAAAGCAGTAGAGAAACAGAGAGATAGCTGGGCTTAGAAAGAAAACCAATGGGCTTCAAACAGATCAGATCTGGACCGTCTGATCAAACAGAGCGTCCAGATCTAATCAGAGGAGGACAAAGCCTCAACCACTGGATTAAGATCTAAAGGTCATAGAGAGTGGAGGAATACAGAAAAGCCATGAGAGACACGCATTTGATTACATCAGGGGGTAAGCATAGGCCGTTAGATCTACGATCTAACGGTCCATTCCTGATGGTCCATAAGAAACAGGAGGAAGCGCGCGCATAGGAGTATGGGCTAAAGCAATGATATAAAAGTGGAAACAACACACAAAAGCCACATAACTCCTATCCTATTCTCTCTCTAACTTTCAGCATTCTCATCTTCTCTCTCTCTCCCCAAAACCAAGCCCGGCCATGAGAGGATTCTGGCGCGGCGGTCAATGGCCGGAGACGGCGGCGACGCCGGCCGGAATCTAAACGGAACCCCTTTTTTTTAAAAAAAACCATTTTTGGATATCCTTTTTTCTTTACTCTTTGAAAATGCTACTAGTTTTTCAAAACAAAAGGCAAGGGATTCTAGATCTGCACTTCTTTTAAAATTTCGTTTTAAGAAACAAAGTAGTAGATTTCTACCTTACTTAGGCTACTGTGCTGGTTTATTCAAGCTGGTTTGTTTTCGCGTTTTGGTTCACTGCGTGGTGGGGAAGAACACGAGGGCTGGGTGGTGGTTAGGGGGGAGGGAGAGGCCGAATAGTGTGTGGGTTTTGAGGGGGAGGGGCGCGTGAATGAGTGGCTGTGGGTGTGTTGTGGCCGTGTGAGTTGTGTGGTGGTGTGTGTGGCCGTGTGAGTTGATTTTGAATGAGGGAAAGGAAAGAAAAAAATTAGGGTTGTGTTGGTGTTTTTTTTGTGGCCGAATTTCACTGTTTCTTTTTCACTGTTCTCCTCCTCGGACACTGTGCATTAACTGCACTATTTAAAGGACCAAAACTAGGGTTTGTGTAATTTCTAAGGACAAAAATGCCCCTGGACCTCTGACTCAAGTGGATGGATCAAGACTGTAACAGTAAAACGAAAATGAAATAAATAAAAACAGAAAAAATAAAGGTAAAAAAATAAATAAAAACAGAAAAAAAATAAAGGTAAAAATATAAAAAACAGATAATAATAAAACTAAAAAACAATGAATGAATAATAATGAAAAAAGATTAATAACAATAAAACGAATAAAAAAAGAAAAAACAAAAAGGTCGCCTTCGGAACAAAAAAAATGAGGTATTTTAAAATACCTCTCTGCCGAAATTTCGTCTGAAACGACGAAAAATCTCGACTTTAAAAGCGAGGAAAAATGAATCGAACACGGGTCAAAAATGGGGTATGACAGATATTTTCTTACCATTTCTTTCCATTTTCTACACTCTTCTAAACCATCATCTCCTCCCTCTTTCTCTCTAACCCACACGCCCTCCTCCCTTAATTGAACAATCTAGTAAACTTCATCCAAGCTCTTGTGGGAAAATTTTGCAAAGCAAGCTTGTATTTGGAAAGGCTAGAGCAAAAGAAAGAAAAGGAGAAATAAGGAAGAATCAAGAGAAGAGGTATATTCATGCTTGGGTGAGTGATTAGAAGCTTGGCAAGGATCAAAGCTTGCAATCAAGGTCAGCTCATCTTGGGTTTTAGAACCCTCTTAGAGTGAATTTTATGTGTTATGCATCATAGAAAAGTTTTAGAGTTTTACCCTAAATCCTTGCTTGCTAAATCCTTGCTCATATATGTTTAAAATTGTTATTTTATGAATGAACATCATTTCTAGCATGATTAGGAAGCATGGGTATCTTTGAATGGGCAAAAACGGTGGAAAAATGCATTTTTATACATGACTGGTGTTGTCATGGTCGCTACAGCGACCAGCCGTCGCTTGTAGCGACCAGGAAGGATTTCTCCCTGCCTACTGGCGCTTGTAGCGACCAGCTTGGCGCTTGTAGCGACCAGTGGCACTTGTAGCGACCAGCTTGGCGCTTGTAGCGACCAAGCCAGAACAGCACAGCATAGTTGAGCTGTTCTGGGGGTTCTGGTGCGCGCGGACATGGCTTTTGCAAATGTTTTCCTCCTAATACATTTTAGAAATATAAACCACCATTTTAGTTCATTCTAAAGGCTTCCATTGGTTGAGAAAACATATGAGCAAAGATTACGCAAGGCTTGGAAATTCATGAACTAAGGTTAAATGTTTAAGTAAGCCCTAAGAATGACTTATGAGAACGATAAGTCAAGAACCTTTATACGTTAAAGAGATTTAGAATGGTACTCATCATGTACTAAGCACAAGACGAATCTAAGTTCAAATGTTAAGTATTGGGAGAATGTTCTCCCTAAGTGATGCATTTTATGCACAAAGTATAGTAGAGAATAGAAGCACCTACAAGAGCATAAGACGAGAATCGACGAGAATGATTCCATGTTCTAAGTTTAGAACCTTTTATAGTTTAAGTATTCATGAATGATTACCTAAAGAATGCATTAGATATGCACAAGAATATGAAACGTATTAGATATACATATGAACTTAAGTTAAGAACTTAATGATAAAGAATATGAAAACGTGTTCATCAGACTCCGGATTATGCCGGATGGGATTTCTCCAAAAGGGCTATCCACACGTAAGTTATAAGATTATGTTAAACGTGTTCATCAGACTCCGGATTATGCCGATGGGACTTCTCCGAGAGGATTGTCCACACGTATGTTAAAAGATTAAGCATGTCCAGCAGGCTCCGGGATTCGCCGGATGGGACTTCTCCGAGAGGGTTGTCTACATGCAAAGTTAAGTTGTGTTCAGCAGACTCCGGGATTCGCCGGATGAGACTTCATCGAGAGAGTTGTCCACACAACGATAAGAGGAGTCCGGTGTTAGCCTGATATGATAGGAATTTTCACCGGTATGATGGGAGATGTACTTCGGGGTTACTCCACCCGGATGCACTCCGTAAAATGAACCAAGATAATGTAATGTTTGTTCAACGCTAACTTTATAACTTTATGTTATGAAAAGATGAATATGAATATGAATATGAACATGAATATGTATACGTATTATGTACTAGAGTTAAGACAAAGTAGTCATTAGACAACAACAAGTGATCATAGATTTCCCCCTCGATCTCTAAGCATAAGGTTATGTATATGACAAGTATAAGATAAGTTTAAGACAAGATTATGATAAGCATATGATTAAGACATGTAGCGATTCTAGGTTTCCCCTTGATCGCTAAATATGTAGAGAAAGACGGCGGTCGTAGGTATCCCCAAGATCGCTAAGAGTAGGCACGGCGACCCTAGGTTTTCCCCGTGGTTGCCAACAGTAGGTTGGGCTGGAGCTCACTGAGACATTATGTCTCATCCCACTCCTTCTGGTGCAGGTTTTATAGGTTAGCAAGAGATATTCAGAGGAAGCTCTTCAGGAAGACGCTGGATGGAGTGCAGATGCTCGTCATGGACAAGCTCAGGAAGTTGACAGAATATCTATGTATATGGGATTGTAATTGTAAATGATATTTGGATATTTGTATAAACGAGCTATTTGTACTCATTTAGTAGTTTTATATATTATTATTGAAAATTTTAATGTATCCGATATCAGATTAATACACATGCTAAATATTCTAGATAATTTAGTATGGTGTTACACCGTCACATGCATCTGGCTCCGCCCCTAGTTGATGATGTGATAGAAAAAGAGATAAAGACAAAATAAAGTGTTGAGCGAGTCTAGGAGAATTAGAGGTCTATGTATTATTGTTTTTTTGGTTAAGAAATTGATGAAATTGATTAATAACACAACTCAAATTTTATGCTACAAAAATCCACTTATACCTAGTGTCTTAGTATTGTTATAAAAAAGTGTGTTTCAATATCATTATTTAATAAATAAATAAATAAAGATATACCCACCCACGTTAAATTTGTATTCTAGTTTTAATACACGCATGTAACTGTGTTCAGATGGAGATGATATGATGAAGGTGATTAATTGCAAAGTGGCTAATTCGATGGAGATGATTGATCGAAATACGAGTGTTTCTTGGTCTTGGTTCATTTCTAAATAGGATAGCCATAAAAATTTTGTCTTTTCGGATTGGTGGATAAATCCAATCGGTTGCTTTCAATACTAATTATTGATTATTGATGCTTTCAAATGGGTTTCAAGTATACCCGTTATACTCCTTTAATTAATAAAAAAATTGTTCTCAATAAAAAGAAGTATAGTATGTGCCCTAATCTTACATAAGATTCAAGCCAAACACTATGATTATTAGGGGTATATATTTCTAAGACACTTAAAAAGGGCCCCTTTTTTACTAGAAGTTTATATTTTCTTTTATCTCTTAAAAATTCTCACTTTAAAATTTTATTTAGTCCTATGGAGTAATTATTAGAGGTGGCAATTGAGTTCAATAATCCATCATCAATCCAATCATTTATTGATTTAATCCATCAAATTTGAAAAATAAATAATGAATTTTCATGAAAATCCAACAATATGCATTAAAAATAAATTATTTACCAAACAAGATATGCCGCAAATAGAAGATACAAATGTCATAAAAAACAAAACAAGAACAAAAGGTTGCAAAACACTAGAGCCTAAACAAACAAAACAAAAATCAAAACCCACAATATTTCTAAACAGCCATGAGGATGAGTATACAAAAATCAAATTGATGAAATAGAATGATCCTTTCAAAGAGGCTAAAAAGGAGTGCATGATCTTTAAGGTGGAATTTCAGAAAGCCTACGATGCAGTAAGTTGGAGTTTTTTTTATTATATGCTTTAGAGATTCAACTTCGTTGAAAAATGTGAGAGGTTGGATGAGGGCTTGTGTGATTTCGGATAGTTTGTTGGTATTGGCGAATGTGATTCCAATGGAAGAGATGACAATTAGTAGTGGGCTATGTAAGGTGATTTGTTAATATCCTTTTGTATTTACGGTTTTACTTTTTCCACCATATCTACTTCTCACGCGTCCTATAATTTTTACAAAAATGTTCATGGAATTTCGGATTATAAAATCCGAAAACATCCAAAATATGTTCGGATTTTATAATGCGAAATATGCTTATATATAATCAGCAATCAGAATCTCTCAAATTTCAGCAGTTTTAAATTTTGCTTTTATAAACAACCAAAAACAAAGTAAAAAACGATAAAAACTTGTCTAATAAAATCATAAAAATATAAAAATACCACAAAAAAATTCTAAAAATCAAATAAAACTAACGCAGATTTTTTCGGATTTTTCTGAGAATATGAAAAATTAAAAAAATTAAAAATGCGTCTAAACGATGGAATTTTGGATTTTGAAGGGCGGAGTCTCGTAAGAAGTCCCTTCTATAGCAGTCTTGATCCTTGATATTTTTTTGATTTTCTGGGGAAGTTTCGGAGCAATCTGATCAAGTAGCCCGAAAATTGGATTTTTGACTAAGAATAACTAACAATGACCTAGAACAGAAGAATGAGAGTTAGAAAGATTAATATGGTCCTTAAACTGGATATCTATGTTACAAACAGACTCAGAATTTGTGCTGATATAGTTCGGATTATATAATCCGAACTGTATTTCCCTTGAAAAAAGGGTGTTTAGGGGGTGTTCGAATTCTATAATCCGAAAAAAGGAAGGAACGCGCCCTATTTTTTGAGGTTTTCGGATTGTAAAATCCGAATTGGTGAAAAATTCATTTTTTTCACCCCACAACAAAGGGAAATTTCAATTCGGATTCTAAAATCCGAAAATCACATGGGCATTATTGTAAAAAAAAAAAAATAGGATGCGCGAAAAATGGGTAGAGTGGGAAAAGTAAAGCTCTTGTATTTATTGGTGGTGGAGAGGTTAGGGGTTATAGGATATTGTGATGTAGTTGGGATATTTTATGGGTTTCAGATACATGACTCGAAGGTATTGGTGAGCCATCTACAATATGAAGATGGCACATTATTTATTGGAGAGGTGTGTGTGGAGAATTGTTGTCGATGAAGGCTCTTTTTAGATTGTAACACCCTATGACCCCTACTTTTATTTATTAAATAACAAATATATTTAATTAAACAGGTGCTACATATGCCCAACGTTTCACCATTTCTTAAAAAAAAAAAAACAAAAGTAAATCAGCGGAATAGTTCATGAACTTTGAATAAAATAAGCTAAGGTCTCAACACCATAGGAAAATAAGTCATAGTTCCAAAGAAATCAACTCCAAGAAACAAAATCAACCGACAAAAAAACTACACCCCTAGTGTTACAGATCAAAACATGTAAATCGTCTACATAGTTTTTCATAAATAAAATCCAACGGAAGAAAACTTCCATCGCCACGAGTACAGACACCACAAACACATAACAACAACAAAGGGGTGATAATACAATCAATAACATATATTTGATACACATAAATAGCATCGAATAATGGCAGTATTTCAGTCATCAACATTCATGTACATCATTCATAATTCTAAGCAATTTAAACATCAACAATTACACATCATTCACAACATGCACCATGTTCAAACATCATCATTTATATGCAAAATGCACTTCATTCCTATCACCTACATGCAATATGTGGTACCAATTATACTTACCAATTTTTGTATGTCAGAGTTGTGTTACTGAACATACACTCACCAATCTCACCAATTTTCCTAATAATGATATGATGCATGAGGAAAAACTCACCAATAAGATATATATCTCACGAGAATTCGTCACCATTTCACAACTTATATCTCACCAATATTTCCTCATCATTATACAAATTATATCTCACCAATATTTCAACATCATAAATGATCATTATCTCACCAAAATTCAGTATCATTAACAAGAATTATCTCACCAAAATTCAACATCATAAACAAGGAATATCTCACCAAAATTCAATATCATAAACAAGAAATATCTCACCAAAATTCAATATCATAAACAAGAAACATCTCACCATTACCATTACTCTTCACATCATCATTTATCATAAACAACAACACCGTACTCTTCGTTTATTTTAGTCTTAGACTCCTCTATCTAAAATCTATCTTAGACTCACCATTACATTAAGAGAATCATTCCTAAAACACCTAAACACACTTCCCTCTCCTAAGTACATTGCTATGGAGCCTTAATTTTCACTTTCGAAACTCAAAACGCGAAGAAAAACAGAGTTCTCTCATGTTGCACAGGGGGCACGACCGTGCGCCCTCAGAGCACGACTGTGCTCGTGCTCCATGTGGAAGAAGGTGATTTTGGCAGAAAGTTTAGCACGGGTGGTGATGCCTAGGCGCACGACCGTGCGTAGCTACCAGGGTACAGAAATCACAGTTTTTTTTTCAATTTCACTCATGGGAGCTTTCCCAAGCTCCGTATTCAACCCCAAACTCACACAATTCGTTCTCAAACATCATCCTAAGGTTACCCTAACATCCAAACACTAATTTCCACATAATCCACCTAATTACAACAGTCTCTTACATGTTTAATTCACTAATAAAAAACCGTAGTTAGTTCAATCTTTCTCTTTCAACCTATACTCACCAACACCACACCTCAACACCATGCATCACCAATTCTTTCTACTGATTCTCTATGATCATAGTATACATCATAAGGCTCATAACAACTCTAATTTTCAGAATTAATGGACACAACAAGATGAGGGTTTATGAACCTTTTTTCTCCCCTTTTACAATTAAAACCCAAAGATGAAGGATTCTCCCCCTTACCTCAAATTCTCCAAAGATTGCACGTTTTTGGCTTGATTTCCTTGGTTAGTGCTCTCTTCTTATCCTCTTCTCTTTCTCTTAGGTTTTCATGTTCTATTCTTTTCTCCTCCCTTTTGTTTTGACTTTCTATTTTCCCTTTTATACTAACGAAATGTTAACCAGTGCCTCTGGGGCACTCTTTAAGACCTTTAAAGGGTAATTTTTTTGAAAATTTATGTAATCACTAAAATATTCACTAAAATTCTAATAATCACTCTTCCTATTAAATGGCACTCCAATATTTATTATATTACCCCTCTTCCTATTATTTTAATTCAAATAAAATTCTAATAATCACTAAAATTCTACCTATTGCTTCAAGTAAAATGGCCCATCCTCATATTATTTGATAGGAGATTCTCAATTACAAATTATATGTGATTGGGGGGGGGTTGACATATTTCAGATTATAATCTAAACCGTTAATATTAATATTTTTTGGATTATACTTTTTGAACCGTTTCAAAAAAACCAAGAACTAGGGTAATTCGTATACATTTTTCTGAGTTTTTAGTGAATTTTAATTATATAATAATCTGAAATACTGTAGAAATGGTTTGGAAAGGCACGTGAGAAGCAAATAGGGTGGGAAAATAAATTCTCAAATGAAAAAGGTCGAGTAGATCAAAGAATCTAAATGAACGAAAAGACTCGAGTCATGATGTATGGCTATAAAAAAGACTAAGTCAGCCCAAGTGAAGCAAAACATCTCGAAAATTGCTATTTAGGCAACCTGCTGGTTTGCTCTCAGGCACCCTAAAATGATAAAAATACCTCTAACAATAACTAACTGTCGTAACCTTGCCTACAATAGTTAACTGCCGTAATTTGAGTGGTAGTTAACTGTTGTTGGTACCTACAACACTTAACTATCAGTTCCAGATAAAAGCACATTTTCAAGCAAGAACAAATGCAAAGGGGTATTCAAAGACCACTTAATGCATTTGTAAATAACACAAGAAAGAGGGTATTCAAAGATGAGACAATGATTCTGATCATAATTGGACAAAACCACTCAATATCCTAGCAAGACAACAACAACAATATACATTAAGCATAATTCAACAACCTTAAACACATCATAAAACACAACATAATAGATCACTGATCAGACAAACAAACTTCTTCATATGGTTCCTCCATGTCAGCCCTGGTTTCTTCGTAGGTCTAGGGTTGAATCAAACTTTCTTAAATATCTTTGAAAGGTCTAATCAAGGAAGAGTCAATCCTGATTATTCCTTTAATACTGTATAGACCAAATATTAAAAATATGGTTCTCACGTCCTCGTCATTCCTGAGTTTCATTTGGGTGAACTGGACGCTTCCATCTGGGTCGCTCGATGAACAATGCTACTCAACCTTTTCTACCCCGCTGTGTCTATGTGGTTTAGTTAACGATTGATTTGGTTCAACTAATTCTTCAAGTCAGATAGAGTGACATCAACCCGGACCCTAAACATATTACGTTTTCCCTCGTTGTAGTAAATTTGGCTAACACATCATTTTATGGAAGTTTATGTGGCTAACAATATCTATAAGATAGTGTTCCTGGTTCTTTGTTGTGTTTTACAGCAAATGAACCCAACACATCAATTTATAGAAGTTTATGTGCGTCTTGGACCACATAAATTGTCAGTGCAACATGAACCACAAAAAAAAACCTGCAAAGATAGTTAACTACCGGTCCTGCAAGGTGTTAGCCTATATTCTTAAGTGTTTATTTCGACAGGATAATTTCGACAATCTCTTGAATCCAACTAAAGAATAATTCAAATCCTTTCTGAAGAGGCAAGATCAAGAGTCCAGATACGTGGAGGCAGAAGTCAAGTCTGTCGAATAAATGTAGTTTAGGACTGTTGGTCTGTTAGTTATTTTTCTTATGTATATATAGTAGTTTTTCATAGGAAAAAAGGGTCACAAATCATTTACCAAAAGTTCTTTAACTTAAAGTACCCAGCGTAGAGAGAAACAAGTGTAGAATGTATGTTATGATTTGTTGAACCACTTAATTTTCAAAGCAATGCCATTTACTTTTCCTTAAGTTTCTTTGCTTTTAAATTCAAAGTCTTTTATTGCTTTAAACTTCAAAGATCCTTGTTATTTCTGTCGATTAAGACAATTTTCTTCATATTAAGACAATTTTCTTCATCTTGTTCATAAACAAACTCATGAATATGATGAACATTCAAGGATTTTCTGAAAATAATATTGCACAACATGTCCTAAGATTACTAGTTTGATCCTAAAGTAACTTTTAAAACTAGCTTTCTTGTTTACCAAAAACACCGGTAAACATAAGGACAGTTAATTGTCGTTGCAGTAACGACATTTAACTGCCATTCCTGTCAATTACAGAGGCAAAAACTCAATTTGACAGAAGCTTAGTTTTTTATCGCCACTACTTCATTCATTTAATCATTTATTCATTCAATCGTTCATAAAATCTAACACAAATTATCGGAAACAAATTCATTCCTTCGAGCAATGTTTAAGTAAGAATGACATTAAACAAAATTCAAACCAAATACAAAACAAATTCATCATTTAATGTTATACATGTATGATTTATCATTTAATGACATTATAGATAAGTCCTTACAAACAATATAGTATGATTTATGTATATACATGTATGCTTTTAGTGTTCGTATAGTATGATCTTCTGAATTCAATTAAAGTTATGTTTCTCCTATTCTTGTTTGTCCATATTATAAGGTATACATTATTGCTTAATTAAGTGTCATGATAGGAAATGTCTTTGAAAAGACATGAAAGAAACCAAATATATTACATACCACCATAAATTGATTTTTACTAACTTCGAACCAAATTATGCTCAAAATCTTAAATTTAGAACATGCCTTCAATTTTATAAGGACAACCTTGTTTGCTGCCTTGAAAAAAGTTGCTTTTATAACAGAGAGATAATTCGAAACGATGATCCTCATGCTTCCAAATGTACCATGGATTGCCATATTACCTATGACAGTGTAAATTTTACAAATTAATGGGGCCAAAGATAAAGAGTTTTTTAAATATTCTTATATGATAAACTTAAGAGTTAAATATATTTTTAATTCCTATAAAGTTATATTTCTCTATAACTATTATATAAATTGAAAGTGTCAAAATAAAATAATAAATTTATCACTAAAGAGACAATTTTCTGAATTTTTGTTTTTTTGGTAAATAGATTTGTTTGAGATGATTAAAAACATATTATTTGAATAGTTTAAAATAAAATGTACTCAAATGATTCAAGATAAATAAATTTTTTGGAGTAATCAAAGCTCTCACATCCTTACAAGAGGTTCTGCCCCTGCTAGCATAAACTGAACATAAATAATCATAAGTCTTCAAGACCAAGGCAGCAATTTGCATTCATTTAACATTTCACGTACATATAAAGATAAATTTTAGTAATAGTTTATAAGCATCCTCATAACCATATCTTATTGTTGTTAATATTATAGTAGTTAGGAGGAGCTGGGCATTCTTTCAGAACATTGAATTTCATCATAAGTTCAAGGATAATATCCACCGTGGCCGCCACCTTCGCCACCTCCAGCACCACCACCATATCCACCACCATGGGCACCTCCACCACCTCCGCCACCTCCAGACCCACCACCTGTGCCACCACCACCTGCTGCTCCACCCCCATATCCACCACCTGCTCCTTTACCACCACCATATCCGCCTCCTTGCGCTCCACCAGAACCGCCTCCTCCACCACCTCCACTTCCACCTCCACCTCCATATCCTCCTCCATGATCTCCACCATATCCACCTCCTTCTCCGCCTCCTTCCCCACCTCCATAACCACCACCAGCACCCCCCGCACCACCTCCTCCCCCTCCACCGCTGCCACCACCGCCACCACCAGCATAACCACCTCCATGTGCCGCGCCTCCACCATACCCTTCCCCACCACCTTTTCCAGCTCCTCCACCATATCCACCACCTTCAGCTACACCACCACCACCTCCACCTCCACTTCCACCTCCACCACCACCAACAACAGCATCACCTCCATATCCAGCACCACCACCTGCACCTTCACCTCCCCCAGCTCCTCCTCCATGTCCATCTACACCACCATGCCCTCCACCTCCACCACCACCGTAACCTCCACCTCCACTCACACCAATGTCACCATGGAAACCTGCACCAATGGCATGATCTACACCAAAGGTGAGGAGTGTTCTAGCGGCAGAGCAAATACCGAAACCTAACAACACAAAGAAAAAAACACTAAGAACTTTCGAAGATGTCATTTTGGAAAATGTTGAAATGCCATATCCTTGAGATGGGTATTTATAGGAATCAAATTGGGATGAGATTGTAAAAGCGCGTTTTGTGCTGTCCCATGTAGTAGAAGTGCTGATATAGATATGACATCAATTGAAATTCTTTGTGCCGAGAGAGTGGCCCAAGCACATGCAGAGAAGAGAAATGTAATTGTCCCCACAAGGTGGGATACAAACAAGTACATACTCACACTATTAGACCAACTGATGTGTGATTTTGCTGTAACCCATTAGCTTCATCGTATTCTCATTGTGTTGAGCAAAGAGTTTTGTTATTTTTTATGTTAGCTTTGTTGTTGTTTACCTAATTTCCTTAATTAATTTCCATTATCTCATACTAGACGGCCGACCCGTGCTATCGTACGGGTCAATAATGAGCACATTACAATAGCAATGCAGCAACAATACTTCATATGAGAAACATAGGATTAATACTTCATACGAAAGCAGTAAATTAAAATAAAGTGGAACATAACTTAATTAAAATATCATTACAACCTCAAACATATAATAACAATGTCAACTACCAAACATTCTGAAAAACTTCTTTATAAACTACGTTAGATGTAACATCAGTATCATCACCTTCCTCGTTAACCAACAATATCTTTAGTCCCTTTCTTGAAGTGACTCGAGACACAACAACATACAACTGACCATGAGAAAAAACTGATTGGGGAAGATAAATTTCGACCTGATTAAGGGACTGACCTTGACTCTTGTTAATAGTCATAGCAAAAGAAAGAGCCAACGGAAACTGTCGTCGTTGAAAATTGAAAGGGATTTTCTTATCAGATGGAGTCAATGACAATCTTGGGATAAAAACCCTTTGATTGATGTTGCTTCCTGATATAACCTTTGCCTCTAGAACGTATGTTCCCATTCTTGTAACTATTAACCGCGTTCCATTGCACAAACCTAAATTTTGATCAATATTTTTCAACAACATAATTGGGACTCCTACTTTCAATTTCAACTTGTGAGTTGGAAGTCCAGAAGCAGTGATTGTGTTCAAAAATTCAGGAGTATGCACATCACCTGCACCCCCGGCATTCGAACTATCATTGCATGGAGAATCACAACTAAGATAAGTATTCTCCTCACCAGGAATCAAATCCAATACATAATCATTGACTGCATCAACAGTTGCATTTGTTGGAGCTAATATAGCCATGTCTTTAAAGAAGGATGGATCATTGATATTATGCAAAAGATCCGGATACGTGTGATTAACAATAGCTGTAAGTGGGTCACGATGGCTTGGAATAAGCAGGTCTAGTGGCACAGCCAGTGATATATCTACATCATTTCTTTCTCCAATACTTCCATCACCAATTCCTAGGACCCACTCGGAAAATGCCATTGTTTCTTCAACATTAGAAACATTGCCTCCAGATAGAAGTCGCATGTTTGTAGGTAGTGTAAGCACCTCACAAAAATCCCAAAGAGATGAAGAGTTTATAGTAGCATGAACAACCTCCTGTCTTGTTCCTTTAGGTATGACCGGAAGTATTTGGAGAAAATCTCCACCCAAAACAACAACTTTTCCACCAAACGGGATATCCAATCGCCCATTGTTATAAGATCGGAGAACATCCCTAAAGGCACGATCAACAGATTCAAAACAATGTTTATGCAGCTTTGGTGCTTCGTCCCATATGATTAACTTTGCCCTGACTATTAATTTTGCAAGATCACTATCTGGACTTATGTTGCATGATGATGCTTAAACCTTGAGTGTGCAGTTCTACCTCCAGGAATAAGCAACGCTGCTGTACCACTTGAAGCAACTGCGATAACAATTTCACGCCTTGTTCTTAATGCAGCTGCCATTGATCTCCAAATATAGGTCTTTCCTGTTCCTCCATAGCCATATAAGAAAAAAAAGACTAGGCTTTTTATCATCTACCCTTTGCATGATTGTATCATATATTCTTCTTTGCTCATTGGTCATTGTTGACATTAATTAATTTGTGATGCTCTTTGGCCAAAACATGAACATCATAATTAAGTTCATCATTAATCAATCTGTTATTTATCTCAGGTGCCAATGTCTTATCTGGTGCAGGCATTTCCGAGTACTCCTCCAAACTCTTTCATGGCATTGGAAGCATATCTCTCAATCTCAGCCAAAGTGTAAGTTTTCAAATGATAAGTAGTTAGTACCAAATATGTATTTTCATTAGAACACATAATTATTTAAAAGGAATAATAGAATATTCAAAAAACGACAATGCATAAACCACCCAAGCAAGAGACTTCTTACAAACAAAGAATACAAAGAAAAATTGTTTGGATTGAACACTTGATATACAATCAGAGGTGTTCACAAAATACAACACATATCAGACTCTAAGACTTAAGAATTTCTAAGATATAAAGTTGATAAGAAATTTTAAGTGTTTGATGTTTAATTCAATTTGACAGAGTTTTAGCACTTTCAAAATGTTGTAGAGTCTTGTGATTTCTTCATGTAACATCCCGCTTCAGACTCAAGTATTTATCAGTATGAGAGGAATTACGAGTAGGAAGGGCAAACTTGTAAATTCAAGATGGCAAGGCTTTATATATATGAACCAAGATATTGTCAACACATATTCCTCTCCACTCCCTCTCTCTACAATTCTGAATTCTCTCCCTCTCCCTCTCTCTAACTCACGCCCATCCTCCCTTGCCTTAATCCATCATTTTCCTTCCTCAACTCTTGGAAAAACAAGCAAGCACTTTTGGGGAAAGGTTGGAACAAGAAAAAGCTAGGGAAACAAGGAAAGAAGGAAGATTCAAGCTAGGGTTTTGATGAGAAAGTTTGACAAGGAAGCAAATCATGATTCAGGTGAGTTCCACAGGGTTTTAGAACCCGCTTTGAGTAAGTTTGAGTGTTAATTATACTTTGAGTAAAGTTTAGAATTATACCCTAATTCTTTGTTATATGTTAATTCCTTGTTCAATTATGTATAAGTTGTTTAATTACTAAAGAAAATCCTTTTTTAACACCTTTGGGAAGCTTGGCTAAGTTGGAATGGTTTGAAATGATGAAAAATGCAATTTCTGAGTTTTTTCTGAACTATGATGGTCGCTACAGCGACCAGCCGTCGCTATAGCGACCAGGCATGTTTTTGACTTCTGCCTACGGTCGCTGTAGCGACTAGGCCGTGGCTATAGCGACCACATTAGGACATCCCATGATAACTTAGCTGTTTTGGGTGTTCTGGTGCGCGTAGGCGACGTTTTTCACATCCGTTTTCTCCAGAAACTTTTAAGAATCATTAAACACCATTTTAACTCATCCAAGAGGCTCCCAAAAGGATGTAATTATAAGGAACAAGGATGGTACAATAACTTAGAATTGTGAGGGTAAAGTTTAGACGAGTATGGGAACTTTTCCAACAATCAAGTAGTGGCTTATGATAACGATAAGTCTATGATCCTATACTCATATGATAAGTATTGGGAAGTTGGTTCCCTTAAGAAATGCATTAAATATGCAAAAGCTTATAGTAAATTATTAGACGTACTTTCGAGTACTTAAGACAAGAATTAATGAGAATGAGAATGCACCTAGGATAGCAAGCTTAAGATGCACTCAATTAAGCGTGCGTATGCACAAAGAATGATTTAATGTTCAAAGTCAATAACCTATTTATAGGTTAGGCATATAAGAATGATTACTTAAAGAATGCATTAGATATGCACAAGAATATGAAACGTATTAGATATACATATGAACTTAAGTTAAGAACTTAATGATAAAGATTATGCGTGTTCATCAGACTCCGGATTATGCCGGATGGGATTTCTCCGAAAGGGCTATCCACACGTAAGTTAGGGACTTCTCCGAGAGGGTTGTCCACACGTATGTTAAAAGATTAAGCATGTTCAGCAGACTCCGGGATACGCCGGATGGGACTTCTCCGAGAGGGTTGTCTACATGCAAAGTTAAGTTGTGTTCAGCAGACTCCGGGATTCGCCGGATGGGACTTCATCGAGAGAGTTGTCCACACAACGATAAGAGGAGTCCGGTGTTAGCCTGATATGATAGGAGTTTCACCGGTATGATGGGAGATGTACTTCGGGGTTACTCCACCCGGATGCACTCACTACAAGAAAAAAGGCATTTTGCGACTTCTGAAATCATGAATTGCGACTGTTAGAAGGGTCGCAGATATCCCTTTGCGACTGTTCCCTAACAGACACAGAAATTGGGGTCGCAAAGGGTATTTTGCGACTGTTCAACCAACAGTCGCACCAACAGTCACAAAGGCTATTGCGACTGTTAGGAACAGTCACAAAGGAAGAGCATTCACATGGTTTTGAAGGGACTTGCGACCCCTCACAACAGTCGCAAATGTTTAGTTTTTTTTTAAAAAAAATTGGTTGGAGCAATTTTTATTGACAATTTAAATAAATATATTAATAAATACTTAAAATACAGAAATATATAACTAAAAATATCTAAATCTCATTCATTTTTATAAACATCGTATAATAAGTATCAAAAATATACTTATACATTATCAAAAAGAACAAACTAAAAAAATTCTAATTTTAAATGATTCTAAAGGTAACAAGATGGAGACCAATAAATTTCCCTTCCGTTTGGATCCACATAGTCCATACCTGAAAGACAAAAACTTAAATAAGAACAAATATAGCTTAAACCTTCAACATTTCAATACAAGACAAGGTATCCTATACAATTCCTAAAGAAGTTTAAAATGAAAAGCCCACACAATATCATGAGCACGGCTGATGAAAGAAGCAAACCAATTAACCATATGGCTAAACCAGAAATAAGAAAAGAAAACGAAGTAATCAATTTATCTAGTAACCTTCTGCAAGCATGAAAATATTTGAAACTAACCTCGGATAGTCCAACAATTACATCGGTTTGCAAAGGAGTATAAACATCTTGGACATCAGGAACAATGAGCATCAGTGGCTACAAATTTTAAATTTCAAAATCAGCATGAGGCTTGTTTACCTAAAACTGTAGATTGCAAAGTGCTAGTTATCTAAACTATTAGTTAATTGGCACCGTGTTTGACAAGTCGCAAAGGAATATTGTGTTCTAAATTTCACAATACAGTCTCAAGTTAAAAGCATCAAAGAAAACACATAATAACAGAAAACCGCTGTTTTCACTGCTGAGACAGAAAAAACAGACTCAAACGACGGCAATATGACCAGTAAGTTTGATGGGCACCAATTAAATATATAGTATACAAATCCTAAATTTCATTCACCCTCTACAAGCAGAAACATTGAAACTAATGCCTGCGGCAATATTCGGCCCTTGTAGCTAATATTTTTCCACCTTCAAATTCACCTAAATATTATATATCCTTAAAATTTTGGAACTAATTTAAACTGAATTAAAATATGGGTTTAACAGTAAATATGCCATAACAAACAAACAAAAATTGGTAAACTCGGTATGTTTAGTTGGGTATTTATGTGCTACCTGCTGCAATGCACGTTTCAAGTTGTATAAATGAATTGTCGAGTCAAACGTTGCAACTCCCACCTTTGTATTAGGGCCTTCCTGTAGTAATAAGAAGAAAAAACCAAGTCATAACTCAATGTCAAACAAAATAAGATATTTGTCAGAATATGTGGTCGCACCACACCACTCAAATTTCAAATAAATAAAAGAGTTCTGCTAGAAATTGAGTTAGATAAGTAGCCACAAAAAATAAACACAGGACTAGCAAAAGTAGTGAAAAAATAACAATAACAGGCTATAAATATTACGTCGAATATAAAAAAATTACTTAAGTTTCAATATTTTGGCTCTCCAAATTCTATGAGTAATTTCATGTATATGCATACATTTCTCGCTTTTCTAGTCTCCCCACTATCTCACTGAGTTTGGTCCTAACAATAAGAACTTAATTTTAATATCTATAGTCTACATCATTGTGGAAAATGTTTAGCATATGATGAATGTGATCGTAACTATAAATATTGAATCACGCCGTTCTCATGTCCTACTCATATCAAACATTGGAATCCTCAATCCATTGAATGGAGGCAAGAAAGTTGTTATAATTCATTGTGGAAAATGTGGCCAATTGTGCTCTTTGGAGTTTAACTGACTAGAATTTTAAACAGATTTGTAAATGGTCATACAAGCTTAGCATTGATCGTGTTTTGTGACATCTTAATCAAAGATGTGCCTCACAAATTAACGTAATATAGGACCAAAAGACCAACAACCTCACACAAGACAATGCATAGTCAATACATTACAGAAATGATAGTCAAGCTATTATACAGTGTAAGGGACCAACTTGGTGGGAATCTGATTTTTCATATAACCCAGTTCAATTTAAACAATTCGTTCAGTTTATTTTGTTTTTGATGCAGGAGCAGAAAGGGGGAAGAATCTTAAAGGTTTTGTCTTGTGATAGTAAAGCACCAATATAAATGGAATAAGGTTCAAACAATCAAACAAAAGAAAAATTGAAAAACATTAAGCTTCACAAAGATTATCATGAATAAATGGTTGGTAAGTTGTCGACAGTTAGAACTCATAGGAAGGTCTGTAATAACTTGACTTATGGCACTGCAAGCTGCAGCTGTTGCACCAGTTTGAACAGCATTCATTGATACATCAATTAGAAAGAAGTACACAGCAGGCATTGGCTCACGGACCTACACAAAACAGTGAATTGGACACCATTCATCATTGGACACTTAAGGATGAAAGAAATAAATTTTAAAAAAAAAACTATGTATTCCATACAAAAGCCTAAACTGCTTACTTTGTATATCATCTTAGAACCGTAACATAAATTTAGGCTAACGTATAATTAACTATACTTTATCGATCCAGTATACAAAAAGACCAAATAAACATGACTCTATGAACAAACAGCCATTTATAACAGCCGTCAATTACATCAAGATGAATAGGCTTGAAGGCAAATTGCCTCAACACTTGATTTAGTGTATATTACGAAAACAAATTTACCCAATAATTATTAGGTTTGGTAAAGAGCTAACTAATAAATTCATGATTTTAGTCTACAAGTATTTATTATAAATAAACTAACCATGAATTCTTTAGTAGCAACAAACTCAACCATTCCTCTACATAGCTCAGGTTTCTCATCAGCATCTCTACGTCGACCATCTGGACCCAAGTTGCAGTGGTAGTCCCGTGGAGTTTCGTCACTAAATCCTGTAAAACAGATGTACAGTCACATTTAAATAGTACCGATGTCGCAAAAGGCAAAATATTGAATAGACCCATCCTCTTATACTTCTTGCCTTTTTCTCTTATATACCAAACAATAAATCAAATCCACTCAATCTCTCACTCCTTTGTCTCTTCCACACACACTCTAGTAATTTTTTTCACACAACAAAACATAGCCTCAAAGATAACAAACAAATAACAAAATCCAAATACGAATATCAATACATCCCTCTAAATCATTAGCGACAATGGCTAACACATGATTATTCATAAATCACAAATAAAAAACCACTAAATCTAAAAAGGGTTTCAGAAAAGCAGTGTCATACAAACAATGATTTCAGGTTTAGGCAAAGTTTTCTTAGTTCTTACCCAAAGATACTCTTCTCCTTGATAGCTTCCGAGATAACGTACAACATTAGGATGATTACATTGTTGTAACATCTCAATCTCACCACGAATTTCCTCATATCCCTCCTCCTAATAAACAACAACAATCATAATAGTTCATACTTCATTCAAAACAGTTCATACACAATCCAATCCAATTAACTAAAGTACAAAAAGAAACAAAAACTCACCCCTTCAGATAATGATATTACTTTGATAGCAACCATTTCAGAGGTTCTATAATCCCTAGCTTTATAAACAGCACCATATGAACCCTTCCCTGCAACAATTCCAAACACAAAACCATTACAAATTCATACAAACCAAAACAAAAATCAGCGAATACATAACGAAAAAGCTCGAATTGATCATTTTAGCACTTACCAAGTTCATTGAGCAATTCATACTTAGTAGTAGGATCCTCTCTAATAACACTATCAGGAATCGAACTCGTCGAAACCTTGGTTGTTATAGCTTCATTCTGTGAAGATCCACTTCCTTTCCTCTGCTTCCCAAACTCTCCCACACCTTGCATACTCGCAATCGCTCTCTCCATCGTCGAACCACCACCTCCACCGCCTTCATTTCCTCTCGTCCGTCGCACCATCGTTCCACTCACGGACTCTCTCTCGCTATTCCTCACCGTCGACCGCATCACAAAAGTCGAAAATCCACCTCCGTGTTCATTGTGCCGTGTTCATTGCTGCAACTTAGAAGAACAAGCCAAGGCCTAATAGATATATCTTTGCCAAAGTAAATATACCACCTCCCTGGAAAGAACATGATGAAAAAAATGAAAAGAAAACATCACCTAAAATTAAAAATACAAAAGATAGTCATGTGTAAAGTGAATCAGTTAGCAACAACTCAAAAAACAACCTTCAAAATATCATAATAATAGATTCAAGTCTTGTGCTCCAATTTTTTACCGCATTTTCTATTGTTTGAGTCCAAAACTCATAACTGATTCTACAACCTCTTACAACTCATCTTTAATTATCAAAAGGGTCAACATTCCTACAAAATAGTAGGGCAATTTTTAAAATAAACTAAAGCATTATATAGCAGTCTCTCTCTCTCACACACACACACCACAGCAAAAAAAATTATGTGCATTACGGCGCTAAATAACAAAATGCAATTATCAGAGAGACAAAACAGAGAAATTTGATACCGTTATCAGAGAGATCGCGAGCTCCGGATCTCGCCGGTGAGAAGGAATCGAAAGCGTCGTGGTTGGAGAGCTCTGAATCTCGCCAGTGAGAAGAGGAATCAAAATCAAGGGTTCATGTCGAGGATCTCGTAGGGTTCATGTGTTCATGATTGAGAATCTGAGAGAAAACGAGTATGTATCAGAGAAAGAGCGAGATTGGTTTTGTATTTCTGTGAAAAATGTGTGGTGAGTTCGACGGTGGCGGGTTGAAAACAGAGAGAGAGAGAGAGAGAGAGAGAGAGAGAGGGTTTGGAGAGTGGTGGGTGGGTTTGGTGATTTCGACGGTGGGTAACAGTTCCACGGTGGGTGGGTTTGGAGAGTGGTGGGTGGGTGGGTATGGAGAGAAAGAGAAGAGTATTTAGGTGAGATGTGTGCCAAAATGAAAATTTTGGGCGCCTTTTTTTTTATTCATCTTTTTGAGCGCAAAAAGCCAAAAAACCTGTGACTGTTGAGCCTAACAGTCGCAAAAAGCCAAAAAAATCTGCGACTGTTGAGCCTACCAGTCGCAAAAAGCCAAAAAACCTGCGACTGTTGAGCCTAACAGTCGCAGTAACTGTTGCAAAAGTGTACTTTGCGACGGTTTAGAGATAAGGGTCGCAAAGCAGGTGTCGCAAAATGACTTTTTTCTTGTAGTGACTCCGTAAAATGAACCAAGATAATGTAATGTTTGTTCAACGCTAACTTCTAACTTTATGTTATGAAAAAGATGAATATGAATATGAATCTGATTATGTGTATGTATTAGATACTAAGAGATAAGACAAAGAAGTCATCAGACATCGGAAAGTGATCATAGACTCCCCCTCGATCACTAAACATAAGATTATGTATAAGATAGACATGTTATAAGATAAAGACATATAGCGATCCTAGTTTTCCCTTGATCGCGAAATATGTAGAGAATGACGGCGATCGTAGGTATCCCCAAGATTGCCAAGAGTAGGCACGGCGACCCTAGGTTTCCACCGTGGTTGCCAACAGTAGGTTGGGCTGGAGCTCACTGAGACATTATGTCTCATCCCAATCCTTCTGGTGCAGGTTTACAGGTTAGCAAGAGATTTTCAGATGAAGTTCTTCAGGGAGACACTGGATGGAGTGCAGTTGGTCGTCATGGACAAGCGCAGAAGTTTATCAGTATTTGTTTAAGTATTTGTGTATGATATTTGGATAAATGTATTAACGAGCCAACTTGTACTCATTCAGTTGTATTGTATTGTTATTATTGAAAATTTTAATGTATCCGATATCAGATTAATACACATGCTAAATATTCTAGATAATTTAGTATGGGTGTTACAATTGGTATCAGAGCAGGTCGATTCAGACCGTGCCTTGGGTCATTAAAAAATCAATAAAGTAGTGGGACCATTGGGTTTCGGATATTGTTCTAAAGGTCACATCTAGTTGAGCCTGATCAACTCAGCCTAGTATATGACAGTTAGGACAAATGTCCGAGAGCTGAATGTGACCAAGGAGGAATGAAATGTTTGAAGAGCAAAGTTTATGGCGTCTAAAAGACAGGAGTTAGCAGAAGAGTAACCAATGCCAAATGGTGGCCATCAAACTGTAAAGCAACGAAGGCTGTTAGTGGCAAGGTTTCAGAAACAGAAGAGATATTTAAGAAGTAAGGTGAAGCACCTCAACTCAATTGGACGCGTCGTTGGACGATGCCTCGTCTGCGGAAGATATAAGGATTAAGGAATTATGGGATACTCTAATGAATGACTTGGAAACCTTGACGGGAACCACAGTTTGAGAAGTTATTGTGAGGTGTGGATTAAGTAACAATTCTGAGGACAGAGTTAAGGAATTGCAGTACCAAACCTAGAAACTCGAAATGAGGAATTATCAGTCAGTTTGTAAAACCTCCAGACTCCCAGCAAAGGTAGAGTGTTGAAGAATCGAAATCCAATCGGAAGAGATTTTAATGCCCAAACGGTTAAGAGAATTGATTATGGATTAAGCGAATTATTTGGACAGATGAAGGTAACCACTCAAGTGTGGACATTGAGCGTGAATCAGATATTCGAATGCGTCCTAATAGTAAGAAGATTGGAAATAAGCTAGGTTTAACTGGAATTTTACTCATTGAAAGGTGGATATTGGATAATAAGTTGTTGGAATTTAGTGAACTGATGGACGAATAAAGTTGAATTTCCTTGATTGGATGAAAAAGGCAAGTTCAAGATAACACAAGATTAAAGTAGACCAGAATTTTGAGAAATAATCGGAATTTTAGCCGAGAAGTATTTTGAGGCTTCAATATCAGAAATATCGGCACTTGTACGCAAGTTAATGTCGTGGTTGATGTCAAGGAGTTTTATGACTTCAATGATGGGTTTCCCTATGCAAATATTCTGGAAAAAGAAAGGGAGCACCTGAAGACGGTATGCTTCGAATGTGATAAAATGTACAGATCTATGGAGAATCATTCAGAATAAGGTTGGGATTTGAATTGTGAGTACAGTAGCAAGATACTGGAGGATTATTCAGATGTTAAGATCAGCTAGCCGAGTACTCGAAGAGATGTATCATATGATTGAGTTACAAAGGGATCAGTAAGAGCTTGAATTTGTTTTAGACGGATTGTTTCCGAAGGAACTTGAAAAGCAACCTAAGGGACATGATAGATTTATGGAGGCCGAAGTTGTCTCGGAAAGGAGTATAAGTATGGAATCCTACGGATAAGAATGAAAAAGGAAAGTAAACGAAACTCGAATCATTAGTGGATTCAGTGTATGGAAGATGTGGATCTCCAGAAGCCATAAATTGTTTTAGAAGTTGCCACAAGTGGTTAATGTGTGAACTTCAGTTGTTTCGGGTATGTTTTCAGTAGGGTTTCTACAATGTTTTAATGATTATACACGAAGAACTGACCAAGAGATGGTTACAGAATTCAGGATATGGAGAGTAAAGTTAGAACCAGTGTTTAAGCTGTTTGACAGGAGAATTGTAGAGCTCGCAACAGTTGCTGAAAACCGTTTATAGGTTTTGGCGTATTATCCTGAAAGTAAGTATATGGTTTATGTCTGAAAGGAAACACAAAGTCAGGTGATGACTAATCCGTAAGTTAAGCAGATGGTTTTGTTACGGTAATTACAAAGTGATAAAGTAAAAGGATTGGTCGATGAAATTTTATGTGACAATAGTGGTGTATTGCTCCAAATCTAACTCGAGTTGTTAAGAATCAGAGTGGCGCAGCGGAGTAGCAATCCAAGAATGAATTAATGAACAATGCTAAGATGAAGCTTAAAGAATGAGAAGATGTTAAGTGCTTATTTCTTATTATACGGAATGGCAGTAAGTAGAGACGACCTGAACATATCACAAGTTCTAATGGAAAATTTTGGAAGTTAAGTTGAGGAATACTTCAAACCTCGAAACCCATGAGGAAAGGAATATCAAAATAGTTTAAGAGTATGTGGCAAGATATAAGAAGGATGTGTTCCTACTAGGTTAAGTCTTAAGTGAATGAAGTCACCGCTAGTAAGGTAACCCAGCTATTTTAGCTCCATAATTTCAAGTAGACTTGAAGACTAAGTTCAGCCAAGAAAGAATTATTCATGAGGCAACAACAGTAAAGGTTGTGGTTGCGAAGTAATAATTATGGAATCCAAGCATCAGTCAGAAGCGACAATGCAGTGGCGAATGAGTTTAATTTCACGTTGTACCCATGTCATGTCAATATATCTTAGCTGAAGAGTTCAGAAATTTCTGAACTTAATGTTCACCAGTAAAGGAAGGAGAACTTTTATGCAGATTAAAAGTCACTCGTAGTCCACAGTAAAGGGCTACGTAATTTCAGGTTATGATTAAAGGATTAAAGACTAAGTGTGCTATTTTTGGTAGCAATCAAGTAAAGTTTTCTATTGAAAACAAGGATCTTGAACTCGACGTCCAGAATGAGAAAATTAGTTTACGATGCCGAGAGAATGTAACCATAGTACACTTAAGAAATAAACATGAGTAACATTGGCGGGGCAAACCTGGCAAGCCAGTTGAAAGGCAAATCCCGGATGTTACAAAATGAGTTAAGAGTAAGAAAAGATTTACAAATGATGTGGTAATACCTCAAATATGTTAAGATCAAGAATGATGTCCCATTAGTCAGACAAAGATGATACGACGTACAGTGTACCCGTTAGTAGTGTACACGTACTCGATTATGTATATGAATTAAGTGCTATGAAATATACTATATGATGATATATGAGACGGCTTATACCACTTATCACTTGGGCTAAACTCCTATGAGTTTTGGATTATCGATGTAGAAATATTACGCTACGGCTAGAACTCGAGATAAGTAGTGACAAGAATAATTTCTAAGTTATTAAGATAAGTGACATCGTAGACCAATTGGAGCAGAACGCGAGTAATTTGTAAGATTCCGCGAGCTCTTGAGAATTCCATAGTGGGATTAATGATTAGGATTACGGAAAGTATTTCATCAGGATGCCAGAAAGAAAGGAGTAGGCACTAGAGCTGAAACCTCCTGCTTATACTTGGAATAATCCTTGCATTTGCATGTGCGTACGCAATATCAGATGTTTCGGAGTAAGGATGATTCTATATGGAAATGTATGATGTAAGTCTATAAGTAAGATGTCGTCGTATAAGACGAAAGATAAAGATAATAATTCATTGGTATTAGTTGTAGTACAATAGACCTCTCTAAGGGAGGGGAATAATTGAGGAAATGAGATCGACCCAATGTCGTCAGAATCAGAATGCATGGACTATGAAGGGATTTATAAGATTCAGTACAAGTGTTAGGACAGGATAACTCCAGATTGGGTTTGCAAGAAATGCACGAACAAGAAACATAGTCAGTAAGTTGGATACGATGGTTCGAATAACCTCACATCCTACTACACAAGAGTCGTGTATTGCACATCAAGCATTTCAGTTAAAGAAAAGATTGTTGAGTATAATCGACTTATATAGAGTTGGAAAACTAAGGAATTGTGATAAGTAAGACGAACTGGAGTTTTGGCTAGTAGAAAAAGTAGTATGAGAGATTCAATCATATATGAGAACGAGTGGATTCTAAATTTCGAGGACGAAATTTATTTAAGGGGGGTAGAGTGTAACATCCCGCTTCAGACTCAAGTATTTATCAGTATGAGAGGAATTACGAGTAGGAAGGGTAAACTTGTAAATTCAAGATGGCAAGACTTTATATATATGAACCAAGATATTTTCACCACATTTTCCTCTCCACTCCCCTCTCTCTACAATTCTGAATTCTCTCCCTCTCCCTCTCTCTAACTCACGCCCATCCTCCCTTGCCTTAATCCATCATTTTCCTTCCACAACTCTTGGAAAAACAAGCAAGCACTTTTGGGGAAAGGTTGGAACAAGAAAAAGCTAGGGAAACAAGGAAAGAAGGAAGATTCAAGCTAGGGTTTTGATGAGAAAGTTTGACAAGGAAGCAAATCATGATTCAGGTGAGCTCCACAGGGTTTTAGAACCCGCTTTGAGTAAGTTTGAGTGTTAATTATACTTTGAGTAAAGTTTAGAATTATACCCTAATTCTTTGTTATATGTTAATTCCTTGTTCAATTATGTTTAAGTTGTTTAATTACTAAAGAAAATCCTTTTTTAACACCTTTGGGAAGCTTGGGTAAGTTGGAATGGTTTGAAATGATGAAAAATGCAATTTCTGAGTTTTTTCTGAACTGTCATGGTCGCTACAGCGACCAGCCGTCGCTATAGAGACCAGGCATGTTTTTGACTTCTGCCTACGGTCGCTGTAGCGACCAGGCCGTGGCTATAGCGACCACATCAGGACAGCCCATGACAGCTTAGCTGTTTTGGGTGTTCTGGTGCGCGTAGGCAACGTTTTTCACATCCGTTTTCTCCAGAAACTTTTAAGAATCATTAAACACCATTTTAACTCATCCAAGAGGCTCCCACAAGGATGTAATTATAAGGAACAAGGATGGTGCAATAACTTAGAATTGTGAGGGTAAAGTTTAGACGAGTATGGGAACTTTTCCAACAATCAAGTAGTGGCTTATGATAACGATAAGTCTATGATCCTATACTCATATGATAAGTATTGGGAAGTTGGTTCCCTTAAGAAATGCATTAAATATGCAAAAGCTTATAGTAAATTATTAGACGTACTTTCGAGTACTTAAGACAAGAATTAATGAGAATGAGAATGCACCTAGGACAGCCAGCTTAAGATGCACTCAATTAAGCGTGCGTATGCACAAAGAATGATATAATGTTCAAAGTCAAGAACCTATTTATAGGTTAGGCATATAAGAATGATTACTTAAAGAATGCATTAGATATGCACAAGAATATGAAACATATTAGATATACATATGAACTTAAGTTAAGAACTTAATGATAAAGATTATGCGTGTTCATCAAACTCCAGATTATGCCGGTGTTTACTGTGAAATTTGGTAAACAACCGCTAGTCTAAATTAATTGCTTGCGAGACCAACTAGTGAATCTCAGGAGCATAGTGCTTTGTTTGAATTCTTTAAATTATATGAATGTCCATTACGCATAAACATTTTGTGTAGTTTTTGGGAGAATTAAACATAAAAGTTACTTGGATTGCAAATAACAAGGAAAAACGAGTTCTTATTGAATGAACACTTTGTTTCGATCGAAACATAAATGAACAGAATTTAAAGGAAAAACATTAGTCTTTGCATGAAACTTTAAAGTGCTTAAAAGATACATTTCATGAAAAAGTAAATTGCATTGAATTGTAAAATGTGTTTTACAGAAAAAGGATGGTTCACAGATTCATACTTGGATCCCATTTCACTCGTTTCTCTCGATAGCGTGGGTACTTTGAGTTTACAAGGATTTTGTATAAAATGAATTGCGACCTGTTTTCTGACTAAAAAACTACTATATATAGACTTTCGAAAGTAAACTGCCTTAACGGTCGAACATTATACTACTGCCAAATGTCCTGCCACGTACACCCTGCATGCACTTAACTGCTCCTTAGAACGGTTGTATCTTTCGAAGTCGAACTGAGTGTTGTGAAAGTTTGTCAGAATTGTGCTAAGTCCAGAACTTTGTTGCTTCGATTCGATCATACGCTTGTTCGATCTGCCTTCTGGTTCGAGGTCCTCCTTCTTTGCCTTAGCCTTGTATTTGTAAATATCCTTTCGAACCTGTGAACAATTCTAAGATTCTTTTTTGTTCTTCGATTAAACAGAATCTTTGCAAGATTCCCTTCAGCATTTAATGCATATTTAGAGCATATTCTTAGCTCATAAAAATATGGGCTAACAAATTGCCCCCCAAAAATGTTAGGTTCGACGGAATATAATGTAGGAGAAAACTGATATTTTTGAAAAAAAACTGTAACCTTCGACGGAAACTTTACATCTTCTTAAACGATGACGTCATTTACCTCGAGCAGTTCCCAAACCAGTTATTATTACAGCACTATTTTCGGAGACTTTTTGGCTCCTAGAAGAAGTAACCGACGGCTTGGTTCAGAGACCCTTCAGTTTTCCTTTCGCCACGTGGTTGAATTTTTCAACTTTTTCAACCAAGTCTTTTCAGTTTCCCTTCAGTAATGAGTATAAAAATCTACTTTTCACTTCTCCCATTGTCATTTCCTTTCCAGAAAAAACCAACTTTCTTCTTCTCTCAATCATGGAGAAACTTTCAGAAGATTTACTAATCACCATTACTAAAAAAGTAGCAGCAACCGGTACTCAAAACTTACTCAACTTTAAGGTAACTTCCGTTACTCATCGTCGATTGGCGAACAAGAAAACAGTTTTTAGGGCTTTGCCTCGTAGCTGTGTGTGGTATTTCTATGACCATTTTCCTCCTGCTGAGAAACTTGCTTTCATGCGACGAATGATCCAGAGTGGTCACGAATCGTTCAGCCTAGTGGAGACAGCAAGACTCCTTTATGATGAACCTAACAACTTGAATGGCATTCTCCGTATTTTGCGCAAAGCAGCTTCCCATGGCGTGGAAGGGGCAAAATACTTACTGATGATACTGAAAATCCTTTCAAAGGATGGATTCTCAATGTAGGAAGTTTTTCCCATTTTCAAAGATCTTTTCGATCGTCAAATGCTAGCAGAATGCAGAAGATCTACTTGTGGAGGACCAGGTTTCCCCTACTTTTTGCCACACAGACCTCATCGTGGTATTAGGCCATTACCTCCAGGCTTGGTCATTCGATTCACCTGCATTGCTTCAGGGAAATGCAAAGGACATGGGAGAAGATCTGGGATTTTCTGGCCCTTACCTGGTTCAGACAATGAATACTATGGGACTGAACTTTGCCTCTACTGTCGTCTCGACTTAGAAGTTAAATGGTTCCTGCATGAATTTCACTTCTTGGAGATCGAAGGTTTCTAGGTTCTTTAGGCATTTAGGATATAACCTCTCTTTTTAGGGCCTATAAACCATTTTTGATGTATTTTGGATGTTGATTAATATCTTCGATGTCATTATGCTTCGACATCTTTGATGTAATATGCCTAATTTTTGGCTTCGACTTTTAATGCAATCTAATGCCTTTTTTATTTCCTATTGCTCTCTATCTCCCAATTCGATTCGAACAATGAAACTTCGACACTGTAACCTTACGTGTCGAATGAGAAATTACAAGTTTCGATTCTAACGAAACTGAAACGGAGGGTTGTTTTCATTTGAAACAAGTTTATGGCGCCATTCCTCGAAAGCCAATGGGCCACGTTTACTGAAATGACGTCATGATGGCACGTTTCACTGTATAACTGTCACCTCGATTCCCACTATCATCATGAGTTCCAACTTTCTAGGCAAAAGTGGGACACGTGTCGCACTGGGAAGTCGAAGTGGTTTCGATTTGACCAATTTTTTTTTTTTTTTTTTAAACATCAACAGGCTTTATATATTGCTTAAGTTTAATACAAGAGAAATACAAACAAAGACAAAGTTTTTCTATGGCAGTATATCTAGTTTCTGCATCATTTAATACACGACTAAGATAATAAATTGCATGCTCCACGCCATTTTCATCTTCCTGAGCCAACATGCTCCCAATGGTATTGTCAGACGCAGCAATGTACAACTTCATATCTTTACTTCGACTAGGAGGCATTAGTACTGTAGGCTTAATCAAATACTCTTTAATTTCATCGAAAGCCTTTTGATGCTCTTCTTCCCATTTGAATGGTTCATCTTTCTTGAGTCGAAGCAATGGCGAAAAAGCATGAGCTTTGCCACTTAAATTCGAAATGAATCTTCTCAAGAAGTTGATTTTCCCTAGCAAAGATTGAAGCTGTTTCTTGGTCGAAGGAGGCTTCGTCTCAAGAATAGCCTTTGTCTTGTTCTGGTTTATCTCGATGCCTTTTTTATGCACCACAAAACCAAGGAAATCTCCTGCATGTACACAAAAAGCACACTTTAATGGATTCATTTTTAATCCATGTTTCCTCATCCGTTCGAAAGACTGCCTAAGGTAATCCAAATGGCTATCTTCGGACGAAGATTTGATGATTATATCATCTATATAAACTTGCATGAATGTGTCTATAAAATCATGGAACATAGAATTCATGGCCCTTTGATAAGTGGCCCCAGCATTTTTCAAACCAAAAGGCATAACAACCCATTCATAAGTGCCTAATGCACCAGGGCATCGAAACGCTGTTTTTGACACATCATTTTCAGCAATAAATATTTGGTTATAACCAGAATAACCATCTAACATGCTTAAAAATTCGAAGCCAGCTGCTGAATCTACTAACATTTCTGCTACTGGCATAGCATATTCATCTTTAGGTGTAGCATTATTTAAATCCCTAAAATCTATGCATACTCTAAGAGTTCCATTCTTTTTAATAACAGGGACTATATTTGCTAACCATTCGACATACCTGGCAGCTCTGATGAATTTACACCTCAGCAGCCTTTCGATCTCATCCTTGATCTTGGACATGATTTCTGGTGCGAATCTTCTTGGTAATTGTTTCACTGGCCTCTTTCCTTCTTTGATAGGTAGCTTCAGTTCGACCATTTCTCTGCTTAGCCCAGGCATTTCGTTGTAATCCCACGCAAAGCAGTCTTTGAATTCTTTAAGAAGAAACACCAGTTTTTCTTTTAGACTTGAAGTGATATTGGCGCTGATATAAGTTGGCCTTTTAATCGAGCCATCTCCAATATCGATCTCCTCCAAAGGATCCTGTGCTTGCATTTTTGGCGCCTCACTCATAGGATCCTTCTCGAACCCCAGCGGCTCATCGTCATAGATGCAGTCAAGTCTTCGATCCTTTGTTTCTTTGACTTCCTGATCTTCGATCTCGGCTTCTACTGCCATATTTTGTTGAAACTCAGCCTCAAGGGCCGTATTTAATCTATTTTCGGCCATATAAGCCGTAATCCTGGCCCATGCAGTGGCCTCAGTCATAATAGTCTTCATATATATTCCACCCAGTTGGTGGAATGACTCCATCTTCAGAAGAATCAGCATTAATTTCTTCTCTCTCCCATATAAAGCCATGGGCAGGGTGGAGCTTGACAGAATGAATGACATTGTCACTTGGCACGAAAGCAGAATCCTTGTCACCACAAGGTGCTATATTAGCCAAATTTTTGTCAAAGGTTTGTGGGGTGACAATGTCAACCTCTGACTTATAGAAGCTTTGATCTGCCTCTATGTTTTCAACAATCCCATCTTCCCTCCAAATAATAAGTTTCTGGTGGAGAGTGGATGGTACTGCCCCAACTCCGTGGATCCATTCCCTTCCTAACAGCAAGTTAAAGTTAGCCTTGGATTGAACCACCAGGAAAAGAGTTGGTCGAACTATGCTGCCCACAGCAACATCAACTTGTATGGCTCCCATCGAATAGCCAGTTTTGCCCTCATAATTAGACAGCACAATGTTGTGGGCAGATAGATCGCTGTCATATTTCCCAATCCTGTAGAACGTAGATTGAGGCATCAAATTGACAGCTGCTCCCCCATCAATGAGCACTTTGTTGATCCCAACGTTCTCAACCTTTGCTCTGATGAAAAGGGGTTTGAGATGGCTTTTCATCCCAAGACTTGGCCTCTCGAAAGAGGCTAGTTGCTCCTCAATGCAGTCATTGCTCATCACATAGTAACATACAGGCTTTGGGTCAGCCATATCCAGATGATCGAATTCACCTTCGATCTCAGTAACTTCAGATTCGACATCATACTCAGACGGCAAGATGGACACCACGCAGATGACGTCGAAATCAGGTTCGGAGTCCAGCAGATCCTCGTCCTCCATCTTATCTTCATTCACCGGAGGAAAGAGTCTTTCTTTTGCTGGCCTCCTGGACACATCCTTATATTGGCCAGTTTGCAAGTTTTGTTCGGCCAATTTCTTCTGACGCTGAAACCTGCGCCATTGGGTCCTTGTCATAGGATTCTTACCCTTGTAGTTGTTTCGGTAAGAATACTTATTAGCCTCCTGTGGGCCAACTTGCTTCATTTCACTGGAACCACCTACCTCCATAGTTCCTTTGTTGAACCTTATGAGCCCCTGGTGCATCCATTTTTCGACAGGAATCGAACCAGGAGGTATAAAGGTAGTCTTTCGACCAGATTTCTGATTGTTGTTCGACTGCACCATAATTCTCTTGCCCTTATCAAAACGCTGGTTTTGCGTTGCCCCCTTGTTGACAACCTGGTACTTCATGAGGCCCTCAGTAGCCTCTCTATCACACACTGCACTGCAGCGGGGACACATCATTACATTCTTGTTTTCGAGTTTGCATCTGTTCAGAAAATCGATCAGATCCTCTTCAGTCTGAGGATACACCACCTTCATCTTTTCGCTGTAGTCTTCTTCAGATATGCCTTGAACTTGCACCTCAGACACCTCCATGGCTTCGACCATCATTACTCCTTGAGGTTCCGCATAGAGAGTTTCGACAGCTTTTGGTGCCTCAACATTCGCCTGAGTTGTCTTTGGTTTCTCACCAAATTTGAGTCTCCCCTCATTGAGAGCCTTTTGGACCAGATCCCTGAAAAGAATACAACGTGAGGTTTTATGGCCAAGGAAATTATGAAATTTACAATAACCCCTTTTCTTCTGTTGTTCGATTGGGGGTACTTTTAAGTCCTTAGGAACAATAATATGGCCATCTGTAACTAATAAATCAAATATTTCATCACATTTGGTTATGTCAAATGTATAAGTTTTAGACACAAATTTATCATTTTTAGGCTCAACAGGATTTTTCCCATTCGAAGGTTTAAGGAGTTTACAGACATAAGGAGGTCCAGGTTTTAATTCTGCTAAATCAACCTCATTGTCTTCGATATCTTCATAAGTGATATCGAACTCTTGGTCACTGTCGTTTGCTTCGACATATGCAACCTTTTCCCTCTTATGAAATTTAGAATTCCTAGCCTTTTCAGCTTTTAGCCGTTCGACTTGTCGAACTCTATCAGCCAACTGAGCCATGTCCCTCAAATACTGAGTGTCTAATTTCTTTCTAATCGAATAGTCTATGCCACCAGCAGCCATTTCGACTAATTCATGTTCAGGGACTTGGGTGAAGCACCTTGCCTTTAGAAGTCTGAATCTATTGAGATAATCATCAATGGACTCAGGCGCTTTACGTCGAACACTTGCTAATTCTTTAAGGCTTATTTTTGATTGTCCCATATAAAATTGTTCATGGAAAACTCTCTCTAATTGATTCCAATTATGTATGGAATGTGGAGGGAGGGTTGTAAACCATGTAAAGGCATTTTTTGTTAAAGAATTTGGGAAATACTTCATCCTTAAATTCTCATTATTTGCTATGTCTCCTGCTTCTGTCAGAAATCTTGCAATGTGCTCAACGGTTGATTCGCTAGTGTCACCAGCGAACTTAGTGAATTTTGGGATTTTGACACCCCTTGGTAGTTCAGTCTGAAGCACATACTCTGACAAGGCAGAAACAAAATTTGGTCTATGTAAACCTACATTCAAACCATTTTGGACTAAAATAGCTTCGACCAAATTTGCTATGTTGTTTTGTGCCCCTAAATTATTTTGTTGGACATTTCGAACCACTTCATCAGCATTTTGATTTCGATTTACTAAGACTATCCCCGGATTTGGTTCGATTTGTGGTTGTACTTGTGGTTGAGCGTATGGTTCGATTGGACCCATTTGTAATTGTCCTTGATTAGGCTGTACCACTAAGTTATTGGGCAAAGGCACCATAGCATTGTTTGGTACTTGGATGTTTTGTATGGGTGCTAGATTCTGGATCTGAGGAACTGGTTGATTAGGGACATGTGGAGCCCCAAAGAAATCAGCCATTCTACCCATCTGGGTGGCTAACAATTGATAAGACTGGTTAGTATTTTGTATCAAAGGATTGAACACTGTACCAATTTGTTGTGTCAACATATTAACCATATCATGATTACTTTCATCCATTTGTTGCCTTAAAGACATCAAGGATGTATTAGTTAATGATGGCACTGCATTTCGATTAACAGAACTGGAGGCCAATCGTTGGTTTGTAGGCGAGTAAACGCCAGGCACAGTTTCTGAATATAATGAAGGGTTGGTTTGTAGCCCTTGCATCAGCGTCGTAGGCATACCATATGGTACATTCCTACTGTTGCCTTGATTCGTATATTGTGAAAAAGGCATACTGAATGTAGAGCCTATTGTGCCTCCTCCTCTTGCTGGGGATGGCTGGCTCCCTATGTTTTCGGGTATCGAAACTGCAGGGCCTGCAGTGGTAAGAGGCATCGTTGTTGATGCAATGATAGGCATAGTAACGCCCAATGTCGAAGAACTGGGAGCGGAAATGGTCGCTCCAGTCACATTCGAAGTGTTCAACGCGCTCGAAGGCGCTGACACATTGTTATCATTCACATTTGCATTTTCCATATTATTTGTGTTTGTATTTCTGGGCGGTGGTCTAACCATTTCAGGGAGTATTTTCCCACTCCTCAAGAACATGCACTAACGCAATTTCCAGAAAGAATGCACAAATAGAAATTTGCAAATCCAAACGAAAAATACTTTTGATAGAAAAGATTCAATTAAAGCACAGGTCCCACTGGGCGTGCCAATTTGTTTACTGTGAAATTTGGTAAACAACCGCTAGTCTAAATTAATTGCTTGCGAGACCAACTAGTGAATCTCAGGAGCATAGTGCTTTGTTTGAATTCTTTAAATTATATGAATGTCCATTACGCATAAACATTTTGTGTAGTTTTTGGGAGAATTAAACATAAAAGTTACTTGGATTGCAAATAACAAGGAAAAACGAGTTCTTATTGAATGAACACTTTGTTTCGATCGAAACATAAATGAACAGAATTTAAAGGAAAAACATTAGTCTTTGCATGAAACTTTAAAGTGCTTAAAAGATACATTTCATGAAAAAGTAAATTGCATTGAATTGTAAAATGTGTTTTACAGAAAAAGGATGGTTCACAGATTCATACTTGGATCCCATTTCACTCGTTTCTCTCGATAGCGTGGGTACTTTGAGTTTACAAGGATTTTGTATAAAATGAATTGCGACCTGTTTTCTGACTAAAAAACTACTATATATAGACTTTCGAAAGTAAACTGCCTTAACGGTCGAACATTATACTACTGCCAAATGTCCTGCCACGTACACCCTGCATGCACTTAACTGCTCCTTAGAACGGTTGTATCTTTCGAAGTCGAACTGAGTGTTGTGAAAGTTTGTCAGAATTGTGCTAAGTCCAGAACTTTGTTGCTTCGATTCGATCATACGCTTGTTCGATCTGCCTTCTGGTTCGAAGTCCTCCTTCTTTGCCTTAGCCTTGTATTTGTAAATATCCTTTCGAACCTGTGAACAATTCTAAGATTCTTTTTTGTTCTTCGATTAAACAGAATCTTTGCAAGATTCCCTTCAGCATTTAATGCATATTTAGAGCATATTCTTAGCTCATAAAAATATGGGCTAACAGCCGGATGGGATTTCTCCGAAAGGGCTATCCACACGTAAGTTATAAGACTATGTTAAACGTGTCCAGCAGGCTCCGGATTATGCCGGATGGGACTTCTCCGAGAGGGTTGTCCACACGTATGTTAAAAGATTAAGCATGTTCAGCAGACTCCGGGATACACCAGATGGGACTTATCCGAGAGGGTTGTCTACATGCAAAGTTAAGTTGTGTTCAGCAGACTCCGGGATTCGCCGGATGGGACTTCATCGAGAGAGTTGTCCACACAACGATAAGAGGAGTCCGGTGTTAGCCTGATATGATAGGAGTTTTACCGGTATGATGGGAGATGTACTTCGGGGTTACTCCACCCGGATGCACTCCGTAAAATGAACCAAGATAATGTAATGTTTGTTCAACGCTAACTTCTAACTTTATGCTATGAAAAAGATGAATATGAATATGAATATGATTATGTGTATGTATTATATACTAAGAGATAAGACAAAGTAGTCATCAGACATCGGAAAGTGATCATAGATTCCCCCTCGATCACTAAACATAAGATTATGTATAAGATAGACATGTGATAAGATAAAGACATATAGCGATCCTAGTTTTCCCTTGATCGTGAAATATGTAGAGAATGACGGCGATCGTAGGTATCCCCAAGATTGCCAAGAGTAGGCACGGCGACCCTAGGTTTCCCCCGTGGTTGCCAACAGTAGGTTGGGCTGGAGCTCACTGAGACTTTATGTCTCATCCCAATCCTTCTGGTGCAGGTTTACAGGTTAGCAAGAGATTTTCAGATGAAGTTCTTCAGGGAGACGCTGGATGGAGTGCAGTTGGTCGTCATGGACAAGCGCAGAAGTTTATCAATATTTGTTTAAGTATTTGTGTATGATATTTGGATAAATGTATTAACGAGCCAACTTGTACTCATTCAGTTTTATTGTATTGTATTGTATTGTTATTATTGAAAATTTTAATGTATCTGATATCAGATTAATACATGCTAAATATTCTAGATAATTTAGTATGGGTGTTACACTTCAAGTCTTCAATTCTTTATATAGAGGTTGAAAAAAGACGTTTGAAGAGTGTCAACGCATCATTTGAGTCATTAGAGAAGCTTGATAAATCGTCGTTGATTTGTTGCTTGATTTGGTTCATGTCCTTTGAAAGAATGAATTCGAAACCTTTTCTTGATAGGGAATGAACCGTTCTTTTCCAAGGAGACACAGCTGCAGCATCGTACAAATGCACATGGGAGTGTTGGTGATACTGACGTAATTTTTTCCTTCAATGAAAATGACATCCATTGACTTTCTGAACCTTCAGGACATCCATTGCTTGAACTTGCATAGGCTTCAACACTATTGGTCTTCAGCGTTCCTGAGTCTGGCTTTTGGAGTTGCCTTCAGATTCAGAGTCTGGCTTCCAGTGTCTGACTATCAGATTCTGAGTCTTCGGCTTCTGGAGTTGCCTTCAGATTCTGAGTCTTCAGCTTCTGAGTCTGGCTTCCAGAGTCTGAGTCTCCAGCTTCTGGTTGCCTTCAGAGTCTGGCTTCTTCAGATTGTGACTTGAAACTAAGTTTCTCTTGAAATTTCTTTGCACCACATTTGTTCTTTCAGAACCAATACATGATTAAGACATTATAAATTTTTGTCTATGGTCCTGCACACTATAATTAAAAAACAGTTTTTTCAAAATTAAATTAAAATAGAAAACAGTTTTAAAATAAGAACGTTATTATTAATTTACAATTTAATATTCTAACTCTTTTTGAATTTCAAAAATTAAAAAAACATGTATATTCTAAACTACTTTTTTAACACAACATTTAGTCAATTTATACCTTTTTTTTTTTTTTACATTATAAAGAGTTTTATTATAATGAGTGTTAAAAAAAGATTTAATATAAAACATTAATAAACAGTTTTCGTTTACACTATATTAAAAATTAAAACAGTTTTTTATTATTAATTTTAAAATAAAGATTACAAAACTTAGTGTCATACCCCATTTTTTGACTCATATTTTTCTTAGTTCATTATCATAAAATTATTTCTCATTCCAGGATAATTTTCATTTTTTCTTATTTTTATTTACCTTTTGTTATTTTTACCTTCATTTTTTAGATTGTATTTATTAATGTGTATCACCATCATCATTACTATCATTATTATTAATATTATCATACTATTTCTATGGCCTTTTTCTAATATTATTATTATTATCTTCTTTTTTATTAATGATTTATTTATTATTATCATTGTTTTTAATTACTAATATTATTAACCTTTTTCATCATTTTATTATTATCTTTATTATTATTATCATTACTATTTTTTTTCATTATCACTTTCATTATTATCATTACTATTATCATTATCCATTTTTATTATCTTATTTATTTTGTTTTATTTTAAGGAAAATCCAAAAAAAAGAAAAGGGGAGTTCGCACTGAGAAGTGACCTTCGCACTGCGAACTCTGCGAATTTTTCTGCAGAATTTGATTTCTTTGATTTATCTCTTTTGTTTTCATTTGTAGTTATTATTATTATCCTTTATTATTATTATTATTATTATTATTATTATTATTATTATTATTATTATTATTATTATCATTGTTATTGCCAATTGTGGCTGATTGAATGCACAAAGCAAGAATCAAAGGTGTGACATTAAAGTTCAAGGTGAGAAGCATTTTCTTCCAACCTAGCATGTGCCCAAGCAAATTGGCTGCCCTTGGTCAGCTCTTGTCCCTCCCAATTGGCCTGTCATTAACCCTGAGCTTGCCAGCCAGCTGCTTGATCCCTTTTCTTCCTCCTTTCTCCACCAAAACCAGTCAAACTTAGGTGGTTTCACTTGCAAAAAAGCTGTTTGTGCTGCCCTGTTTTCAGCTGTCTTTCTTCTTCCTCACACCAGCCCACATGCTCTTTTTGCTTCCCCCAATCTCTCTGTACATGGCAGTACACGTTTTCATTGCTTGACCTCTCAAGATTGCAAGGATTGATCCCAAGAATCACACAATTGCAAGCTGCCCTATTTTTCAGATTTTTTCTCATCATTGCATTCAAGGATCAGCTGCATTTGTGGCTGAAACCAGCCAAAGTCTTGACCCTTGGCACAAGGCAAAGTAACTTCTATCCTTTAGCATTAAATGCAAAGCAATTTAGCCTGATTTTAGCCCACAAATCAGCTAGGTTCTAAAGATTTTCTCATCATTACATTGGATTTCATTTTGGCCTATAAAAAGGAATGCAATGCACATTCAGTCACACACAATTGAAAGCCTTCAAGAACTAAAAACGACAGCATTTTTGAGAGAGAATAGAGAGTTTAATACACAAATTTTACACTCATAGCAAAACATTTGAAGCACTAGTGTCATTATCATCCAACCTCAAAGCTTTGCAAAATCAATCAACCAAGCCACTTCCTATCTCTTGCACAAGGCATTACTAGGAGTTTTGTAAGTCTTCTAAAGTCTTTATCTTTCATTTTGATTGACTGTTTGCATCATTTGTTTTGTTTAATTTCATTTTGTGCAAAAAACCCCTTTTGAAACTCAAAAGGAATCTCAAAGTTGCAAAACACTAAAAACTGAGTTGTTATACTCTTTTTCTTCCAAATTTGCAAGCTTTTTTAACCCCCTTAAGGTTCTGAAGCTTGCTCAGGAGCAGCTTCTGAACTTCTGTTCAGAAGCAGCTTCTGAGTTCAATTTTTCGCATACTTCGCAGAGCAAAGTCATGATCGCAGAGCGACCATATCAGAACCTGACTTCGCAGAGCCAAGTTCTGGTTGCTCTACGAAGTAGGTAAAACTCAGAACATGAATCAGGCTTCCAAAAGGCCAAATTTTTGAGGTTCTAACCATTGATTCAGAACCTAAGAGGGTTAAAATGCATTCTTGTTCAAATCATATCAAGAATTTTGCATGTCTTTGGAAATTCCACAAGTTCGTGCAATTAATTTTGAATAACTTGCAAAACAAGTTATGTTCTTAAATTTTCAAAATCAAGCTTGAGCATAAGCTAAGTTCTTTTCCTTCAAAAACCAAACTTGAACAATAACGTTGTTCATGATTTTCAATCAAAACATGAACTTGAGCCGAACTTGCTCACTTTTTAAAACCAAACTCAAAATTGAGCTGAACTTGTGTATTTTCCAAACTCATGCATATTCTTTATGATTTTGTTCATCTTTCAAACTTGAACAACACTTGTTCTCGAGTTTCAATAACTTAAGCGACAAGTGATGTTCATGATTTTCAATAAACTCGAACAACAAATTTGTTTGTGATTTTTTTTACAACTTTCCTTTAAGTTTTCCAACCAAGTGTTTTGTCCCTTTGAGATTTCTTCGAGTTTCAACGAAGCAAGAACTTGAATGAAAAATGAATGGTTTGACGTATGTCTCTCCAAACCCCGGTTGCACGAATGCGTGACGTATGTCTCATCGTTCGGGCAATTGTCATTCCATTTTCATACGCGTCCAACGCGTTTAAACCTTTGATTGGTCCTCGTGGTCAATCTTATCATTTCTTTGGTCCCCCATGACCATGTTGAACCTTTTCTTGGCCCTCTTGGTCAATTCGAACTTTACACGCCTTTGCGCGTTTTTTTTAAAAAACCTTTTACGCCTTGTGCGATTTCCATCTGTAACACCCATAATAAGATTGCCTAGGATCTTATACGAGTATTAAAATTTCGTACTGGATACATTAATTTACAATATAAAAAAAATTCATTCAAATATATTACAACACATTGTAATATTACATCCCAAAGTTTACACAATCCTCTTTGATACAAGTACATCAAACATAACCATATAATACATCCAAACTATAAACAGATAACAACAGCACGATCAGTCCGTCGCCTTCTCCTTACCCTTATTGCGTGCTGATTGCGATCCTGCCTGTGAACCTGCACCAGAAGGAATGGGATGAGACATAATGTCTCAGTGAGCTCTACCCAACCTACTGTTTGGCAACCACAGGGAACCTAGGGTCGCCATGCCTACCTTGGCAATTTAGGGAAATTCTAGAACCGCCAAGTCTTATAAACTGCCTATGACTTTAACTTTGACTTGCCTGTAACTATAAACTTCCTGTGACTGTAACTATAACTATGAATCATAAAACAAATAAAGTGTTTTATGTTAGCTGTTAGCGTTGAACAAACAATTAGTCTGAGTTCATTTTACGGAGGGCACCCCGGGTGGAGCAACCCCGAGATACGTCTCCCTATGACCCGATGAAACTCCTGACAATCAGGCTAGCACCGGACTCCCTATGAAATTGCATGTGAATAACCCTCTCGGAGAAATCCCATCCGGCGTATCCCGGAGTCTGCTGAACATGCCTATGACTTTGAATTATTATTATTATTATTATTTGACTTGATAAGTAAGTGTATAAATAAATATACATGTTTATTACTTTGATCATGTAAACATTTCCTGTAATCTATACTCTTGGTTTATCGTTCTCATAAACCTCCTATAATTGTTGGAAAATCAACACTATCATATGCCGTCTTAGGCTTGTCTATTCCTTTAACCCTTATACTCATCATGCGTTGCCAATCCCGTATTCATTTTATTCCGTATACGTTATATGCCCTCGGATATGCCCACAATGGTGTTTTTCTCATAAAATAAGGTTTTCATTGAAAAAGGTTATTAAAAGCCTTGCCTAACGCGTAAACAGTGCACAGAACGAAGCAGAACAGTCATGAAATGTCTGTTCAACTTCGCTCTGCGAAGTCTACTTCGCTTTGCGAAGGTAGGCAGTGATGCCTCGCCAAACAGTAACCCTGAGTTCGCACTGCAAACTTGTCAGCACAGGAATGGCTCAAAACTTGCTTCTTTTCACCATTTTTGACATAATAAGGCATACCCAAGCACTATAACATCATGAGAAATGATTTACAACTATAAATTGATTGATTAAAACAAGTATGAACAAGGAATTTGCAAGCAATAGGGATTAGGGTAACAATTACCAACTATGAACAAAATGAACAAAACTCATCAAACACTCACAAGGTGGGTTCTAAAACCCCTAGGAGCTCACCTCAAAATCAAAGGATGGCTTGCTAAACTTTAGATTCCAAACCCTAGCTTCAAGTCCAAAGCCTCTACTCAAAACCACTTCTATTCTTGGCTTTTCCCTTGCTCCAAGTTTCACCAACAAAAGCTTGCTTATCTTACAAGGATTTTGGGAGAAGTTTGCTAGATCAAAGGATGATGATTTGATGATGAAGATAGTGGGGAGGATGGGGCGAAAATGAGAAGAAAAGGAAAGGGAAAATTCTGATTTGTAAGAGAAAGAAAATGAGTAGAAAACTTTGAATTCTCTCATACATATCCTTTAAGCCTTTTCCATATAATTACAACTATGCCACTTCCCTTATTACTACTTTGCCCTTGCTTGCAAACGAAGTTTCTAACGCTTATAACTGATACATTTAAACGGGATATTACACTCTACCCCCCTTAAAGAAATTTCGTCCTCGAAATTTAGAAATTACCTGTAAAAAGATGCGGATAGCTCTCTATCATCTCTGATTCCAATTCCCATGTAGCTTCACCGTAGGGAGAACCTTTCCATATAACTTTGACTATTGGAATCTCTTTGTTCCTCAATGCTTTAACATCACGTTCAATAATCCGTTCCGGTTCAGGCCGAAAAGTCAAATCCGACCTCAAGTCGATAGATTCCAACTCTACTGGTTGGTGAGGATCAGGAATAAACTTCCTTAACTGTGAAACATGGAAAACATCATGTAATCCTGACATCGCCGGTGGCAGAGCCAACTGGTAAGCTGCTGGTCCGACTCGTTTAAGTATCTCAAATGGCCCAATAAATCTTGGACTCAATTTCTTTGTCCTGAAAACACCTCGTAGTCCTAGCTTAGGGGTGACTTTCAAGAAAACATGATCTCCCACTTCAAACTCTAGAGGTCTTCGCCTCTTGTCTGCATAACTCTTCTGTCGACTCTGAGCAGTTCTGATCTTATCCTGAATGGATTTAATCTTTAAGGTGGTCTCTTGAATAATCTCAGGTCCCAAAATACTCTTATCTCCAACCTCTGACCAACAAAGCGGTGTCCTACACCTCCTGCCATACAGTGCCTCATATGGCGCCATCCCGATGCTAGAATGGTAACTGTTATTATAAGAAAATTCAATCAACGGCAAATGGTGATTCCAATTTCCTCCATCCTCTAAAATGCATGCACGTAACATATCCTCTCTCTGATTGTCCATCTGTTTGAGGATGATGAGACGTACTCAACTTTAACCTTGTTCCCAAAGCCTTCTGAAAAGCTTTCCAAAAGTGAGAAGTAAAGATAGGATCTCTATCTGACACAATGCTGGTTGGAACACCATGAAGTTTCACAATCTCCGCTATGAACAATTCTGCATACTGAGCAGCCCTGTAAGTAGTCCTAACTGGTAAGAAGTGAGCAGACTTAGTTAACCGATCCACAACTACCCAAATTGAATCATGTCCCCGTTGAGTCCGAGGTAACCCTGTCACAAAATCCATAGAGATTTCTTCCCATTTCCACTGAGGAATCTCTAATGGTACAAGCATCCCTGCCGGCCTCTGATGTTCAATTTTCACTTGTTGACACACAATACAACGTGATACGAACTCCGCAATATCAGTCTTCATCCCTGGCCACCAATAATCTTTCTTTAAATCTTGATACATTTTAGTGGTACCCGGATGAATACTGAAACTACTCTTGTGCGCCTCTTCCAAGATTAACCTCTTTAAACTAGCATCATTAGGAACACAAACTCTATCTTCAAACAACAGAGTACCATCAGATGCCTTTGAAAATTCGGAATGTCCAATCCTCCTCTGAAGTTCCATATCTAATTCCTGAGCTTGTGTGATTCTTGACCGCAAATCACAGGAAACATCTAATCTTTGCAACCAAGTGCCATTATCCATCTCAATAACACTGAGGTTCAGGTCTCTAAATTTCTCGTATAACCCACAAGTGTGCATCAGCACTTCTGCTCTAATCAAAGATTTCCTGCTTAAGGCATCAGCCACAACATTCGCCTTCCCCGGGTGATACTTTAACTCAAAATCAAAATCCTTTAAATATTCCATCCATCTCCTCTGTCTCATATTCAATTCCCGTTGATCGAACAAATACTTTAAACTTTTGTGGTCACTGAACAAGTCGAATTGTGCTCCATATAAATGGTGCCTCCACACTTTCAAAGCAAAAACTATTGCCGCCAACTCAAGGTCGTGAGTGGGGTAATTCTCCTCATGAGATTTAAGCTGCCGAGAAGCATAAGCTATCACATTACCTTCTTGCATGAGCACACTGCCCAGTCCTTTAGAGGACGCATCACAATAAACCACATATTTCTTTTCAGGGTCTGGTATTGCTAATACTAGAGCTTTGGATAATTTCTTTCTCAAAGTCCGGAAACTTTTCTCACAATCTTCGTCCCAAACGAACGGCACATCTTTCCTTGTGAGGCGTGTCAATGGCAAAGCAATCTGTGAAAATCTCATAATAAATCTCCGGTAGTAACCTGCTAAACCCAGGAAACTCCGAACTTCTGTTACATTTGCTGGTCTGGCCCAATTAAGGACAGCTTCAACCTTTGATGAGTCAACTGACACTCCTCCTTTAGAAATAACATGCCCCAAAAACTGGATTTCCGATAACCAAAATTCACATTTGCTGAATTTTGCATATAACTGATTTTCTCTGAGAATGTCCAAAACAATCCTCAGATGTTGAGCATGTTCCTGTGAGTCCTTCGAATAAATCAAAATATCATCTATGAAGATTACAACAAACTGATCCAGGTAAGGCTGAAATATTCTATTCATATAATCCATGAACACTGCTGGAGCATTAGTCACTCCAAACGGCATAACCAGAAATTCATAATGTCCGTAACGTGTTCTGAACGCCGTCTTGGACACATCTGACGATTTGATACGAATCTGGTGGTATCCTGATCTGAGATCAATCTTTGAAAACACTGCAGCTCCTTTGAGTTGATCCAAAAGATCATCAATCCTCGGTAACGGATACTTGTTCTTAATAGTTACTTTATTCAACCGACGGTAGTCAATGCACAATCTCATGCTACCATCCTTCTTCTTAACCAATAACACTGGCGCACCCCAAGGTGACACACTGGGCCTGATGAAATGTTTCTGAATCAAGTCTTCTAACTGAGACTTCAATTCCTTTAACTCTGATGGTGACATTCTATAAGGCGCCACTGATACTGGTTCTGATCCTGGGATGAGATCAATAGAAAACTCAACTTCCCGTTCCGGGGGCAAATTACTTATCTCTGAAGGGAAAACATCCAAATAGTCACTGACAACAGGAATGTCACTGGGACTCAGTTCTGATTCCGAAGTCACAGTAACCATCACATAAAAAACATTATCCTGGGCACACATAAGCTGAGTAAGCTGATGCGTGCGGTTGATTAACTCTGATAAAGCCACACCTTCGGTCGTATCATCTGTAGGCATAAAGATACACTTCTCCGCACATCCAATATACACATGATTGGCAGATAACCAATCCATCCCTAAGATCACATCAAGTTGTATCATTGGAAGACACACCAAATCTATATAGTATGTCTTACTAGATACAGTAATCGGGCAATTTTCACAGATAAAACTAGCTACAACTCCGCCCTCAGTAGCGGTAGATACCGTCATAGGAGGTATCAACGGTGACATAGACAATTGTAAAGCTTCAACACACTTGTAAGAAATAAAGGAACATGTTGCACCACAATCAAAAAGCACTTTAACTGGAGTTTGGCCTAAGTAACACATACCGGCAATTAAATCTTCATTTGCCAAAGCCTTCTGGCCATCAAGGGAGTACACCCTGCCCTTACTTGTTGTAGTACCTTCGGCTCCACTTTTATTCTTTCTTTCTGGACAATTTGCCAAAAAGTGCCCCGGTTGCCTACACCCGAAACACACACCTGTTTGCTTCATGCATTCACCGTGATGCATTTTCCCACAATATTTACAAGCTGGACTCGCCTGGTATTGAAACGTCTGCTTACCCCTCTTAGGGGAACCCTTAGGCTTGTTCTCTTGATACCTATCTGGAAATTTGCCTTTTCTCTTTTCAAACAGTGCAGCTTTCTCTCTTGCAGTTTTAGCAAAACCCGCTTCCGCAACCAAGCTATCATGAACCATCTCGTCGTAACTGGTATTCCTTTGAAGACTCACTACTGTATCAATCTCACCCCTCAAACCACGCCTATACTGATTCATCTTCCAATTCTCATTAGCAGCATACTCGTTGTGAGAGGAGTAATATGACAATTCTTCAAACTTCTTTGTAAACTCGGTGACTGACATGCCACCTTGCTTCAGCTCAAGAAATTCCTGTTCTTTCTTCACCTTATACGACATTGGAATATACTTCTCTATCATTGCTTCTTTGAAGTTATCCCAGTTAATCTCAACATCATTTGCTAACATTCGGCGTTGAGCAGATTCCCACCAATCTTCTGCTGCGCCTCTGAACTGGTTAGTAGCCAACAAAACTTTACTTTCCTCAGGGCAACCCACCATCCGGAACACTTTCTCTATCTGTTTCAGCCATCTCTTGGCCTCTGGAGGTTCACCTTCCCCATTGAACTCAGGAGGGTGATTTCTGTTAAACTCCCGGTAGGACGGATTCGCCACTGCTGGTGGTGGTGTTTGCTGTTGAGCACCTTGTCCATGGTGCATCATCCCCATCCATTCTTGCTGAGCCTGAGCCTGTTGTTGGGCTTGCTGCTGCATCATAAGCATCATCTGCTGATGCTGTAACGCAGCCTGAGCTTGCTGCTCTTGGTATTGTTGCTGCAACGCCTGCTGCTGTTGCATCATTTGAGCCCAAAATTGCATATTAGGGTCTCCTCCGGCTTCCTCAGCATTAGCCTGATTTGATCTAGGCCTGCCAGGACCTCTTCTCCTCCCAGACATATTATCCTAACTGTCATACACAAGTCAAAGTGATCAGTTTCAACCAGATATAACATTTAGAATAATGTCCCGGATCCAAGAGATCCACAAACTTGTATTGTATCTTAATGACCCATGGCACAGTCTGAATCGACCTGCTCTGATATCAAATTGTAACACCCATAATAAGATTGCCTAGGATCTTATACGAGTATTAAAATTTCGTACTGGATACATTAATTTACAATATAAAAAAAATTCATTCAAATATATTACAACACATTGTAATATTACATCCCAAAGTTTACACAATCCTCTTTGATACAAGTACATCAAACATAACCATATAATACATCCAAACTATAAACAGATAACAACAGCACGATCAGTCCGTCGCCTTCTCCTTACCCTTATTGCATGCTGATTGCGATCCTGCCTGTGAACCTGCACCAGAAGGAATGGGATGAGACATAATGTCTCAGTGAGCTCTACCCAACCTACTGTTTGGCAACCACAGGGAACCTAGGGTCGCCATGCCTACCTTGGCAATTTAGGGAAATTCTAGAACCGCCAAGTCTTATAAACTGCCTATGACTTTAACTTTGACTTGCCTGTAACTATAACTATGAATCATAAAACAAATAAAGTGTTTTATGTTAGCTGTTAGCGTTGAACAAACAATTAGTCTGAGTTCATTTTACGGAGGGCACCCCGGGTGGAGCAACCCCGAGATACGTCTCCCTATGACCCGATGAAACTCCTGACAATCAGGCTAGCACCGGACTCCCTATGAAATTGCATGTGAATAACCCTCTCGGAGAAATCCCATCCGGCGTATCCCGGAGTCTGCTGAACATGCCTATGACTTTGAATTATTATTATTATTATTATTTGACTTGATAAGTAAGTGTATAAATAAATATACATGTCTATTACTTTGATCATGTAAACATTTCCTGTAATCTATAACCTGTAATCTATACTCTTGGTTTATCGTTCTCATAAACCTCCTATAATTGTTGGAAAATCAACACTATCATATGCCGTCTTAGGCTTGTCTATTCCTTTAACCCTTATACTCATCATGCGTTGCCAATCCCGTATTCATTTTATTCCGTATACGTTATATGCCCTCGGATATGCCCACAATGGTGTTTTTCTCATAAAATAAGGTTTTCATTGAAAAAGGTTATTAAAAGCCTTGCCTAACGCGTAAACAGTGCACAGAACGAAGCAGAACAGTCATGAAATGTCTGTTCAACTTCGCTCTGCGAAGTCTACTTCGCTTTGCGAAGGTAGGCAGTGATGCCTCGCCAAACAGTAACCCTGAGTTCGCACTGCGAACTTGTCAGCACAGGAATGGCTCAAAACTTGCTTCTTTTCACCATTTTTGACATAATAAGGCATACCCAAGCACTATAACATCATGAGAAATGATTTACAACTATAAATTGATTGATTAAAACAAGTATGAACAAGGAATTTGCAAGCAATAGGGATTAGGGTAACAATTACCAACTATGAACAAAATGAACAAAACTCATCAAACACTCACAAGGTGGGTTCTAAAACCCCTAGGAGCTCACCTCAAAATCAAAGGATGGCTTGCTAAACTTTAGATTCCAAACCCTAGCTTCAAGTCCAAAGCCTCTACTCAAAACCACTTCTATTCTTGGCTTTTCCCTTGCTCCAAGTTTCACCAACAAAAGCTTGCTTATCTTACAAGGATTTTGGGAGAAGTTTGCTAGATCAAAGGATGATGATTTGATGATGAAGATAGTGGGGAGGATGGGGCGAAAATGAGAAGAAAAGGAAAGGGAAAATTCTGATTTGTAAGAGAAAGAAAATGAGTAGAAAACTTTGAATTCTCTCATACATATCCTTTAAGCCTTTTCCATATAATTACAACTATGCCACTTCCCTTATTACTACTTTGCCCTTGCTTGCAAACGAAGTTTCTAACGCTTATAACTGATACATTTAAACGGGATATTACACCATCGCCTTAATGTGTGTCCGTCTTTTTCATTTAAAACTTTTACGCCTTGTCCGATTTCCATCGCCTTAATGTGCGTCCGTCTTTTTATCATTCAAACCCTTTTACGCCTTTGCGCGTTTTTTCAAACTTTTTCGCTCGGGTGCGATTAAATCTTTTAATTAAAACGAACCAACATACAAATTTTTCTACCAAAGAACTACGTACGCTTTGAATTCTCCGTCTACCGGGAGATACGTAGGAGCAGGATTCACATCTTGTCAAGCCCATTAATAAAAAACTTTCTTTTTCCCCTTTTATCATATTTTTCTTTTTTCCCCTTTTATCATATTTTTCTTTTTCCCTTTTATATGTTCAAACACGCAAGCAAAACTTTGAAAACATTTTAAGCCTAAGTCGACTAAGAGGTTCCCGTTGAGTACAACGGATGTGAGGGGTGCTAATACCTTCCCCTCGCATAATCGACTCTCGAATCTAAAATCTCTTATTTAAAGGTAATTTCGAACTTTTTTCCTTTTCTCCCCGAAAAATTAAAAGTTCAGTCGTGATTTAAAATTAGTGATTCAACGCTTCTCAATAGCTTGATATCCGAAATTCGACGCGACACTTAGTTTTAATTATTTATGTCACTAAGAACTATTTTCTCTAAATTAAAAATACTATCTCATAGTTATAAAAAAAACTACAGTTTTCTCTAAAATTAATTAATTTAAAACAGTGGTAAATATATTTTTTAAAATATAACAGTTCTAAATAAAAAAAATAGTATGCATTATAAAACTTATTGTTGGATCTTGTATATTTTGTCATTCTAATAACACTAGAACTAGCATAATATCTAATAACAATTTTTAAAACAGTCCAGCATCGTTAAATACCTAAATATTTCTAAAACAGTCCAGCATTCTACTGAAATTTTTAAAAAATTAAACATTTCTAATAACAACATTATATTATAAAACAGTCCAGCATAATATCCTAATAACAATTCTAATAACAACATAATATCCTAAAACAGTCCAGCATACAAATTTAACAGTTCTAATAACAACATAATATCCTAAAACATACAAAAAAAAATCGATTTTCAACATGTTCATTCACAAAAAAATTGATTTTCAGCATCATCATCTTATCTTATATTACACTTACAAGAAACTGACAGTTTCCACTGGTGGACTTTCTTTCAATCCTGTCCCCAGCATAGTCAGCATCACAGAATCCAACTAGCTTATAATTCAATGATTTCTTATACAGAAGTCCCAAATTAGTTGTTCCCTTCAGATACCTAAAGATTCTCTTGACAGCAGTCATATAAGATTCTCTAGGATCTGACTGGAATCTAGCACTCAGACAAACACTAAACAAAATATCTGGCCTAGAAGCAGTTAAGTATAACAGAGAACCTATCATACCTCTGTAGAGCTTCTGATCTACTTTTGAGGCATTGTCCTCTTTGCTTAAGGTGCAGGTAGGATGCATTGGTGTTGTCATCAGCTTACAGTCATCAAGCTGGAACTTCTTCAGAAGCTCCTTTGTGTATTTGGACTGATGAACATAAACACCATCTTTGCATTGATTGATTTGAATTCCAAGAAAGAATTTCAATTCTCCCATCATGCTCATTTCAAATTCATCCTGTATTAACTTTGAAAACTCTTTGCAAAGAGAGGCATTAGTAGAACCAAATATGATATCATCAACATATATTTGCACAATTAAGATGTCTTTCTTAAGAGTTTTTCTAAAATGTGTATTGTGAACTTGACCTCTTACAAAATCATTTTTAAGTAAGAAATTGCTTAGCCTTTCATACCAAGCTCTAGGAGCTTGTTTCAGACCATACAAGGATTTCTTAAGTTTAAAAACAAAATCTGGATTTTTAACATCTTCAAAACCAGGAGGCTGTTTAACATAAACTTCTTCAAAAATAACACCATTTAAGAAAGCACTCTTAACATCCATTTGATACAAGATGATATCATGATTAACAACAAAGGAAAGAAGTAACCTGATTGCTTCCAGTCTTGCAACTGGAGCAAATGTCTCAGTGTAGTCTATTCCTTCCTGCTGGCTGTAGCCTTGAGCAACCAGTGTTTCCTTGTTTCTGATCACTTCTCCTTGTTCATTAAGCTTTTTTCTGAACACCCATTTTGTTCCAATGATGTTCTTGTTTTCTGGTTTTGCAACTAGATCCCAGAAATCATTCCTTTGAAACTGGTTCAGTTCTTCTTGCATAGCTACAATCCATCCATCATCTGCAAGTGCTTCATCAGCTGTTGTGGGCTCAGTCATTGATAGCAGACCAATCATAGACTCATTCTGACTGAATGCTGATCTTGTTTTCCTTGGACTGTTCTTGTTTCCAATGATCAGCTCCTCAGGATGTGAAGACTTGTACTTAAATGAGGTTCTGGGTAAATTAGCTTCTGAAGAATCACCAGGGTCTTGTTCAGAACTATGCTGGTCTTGATTTGCTTCAGGAGGAGTGTCATTATCAGAGAGTTTCTCAGATTCTTTAGTATTTTCAGCTTTTGAACTTTCTTCAGACTCTGAACTCTGTTCAGGTTCTAAAGGTTCTTCTGAGAGTCTGAAATCTGCAAAACTCTCAACCAGCTCTAGTATTTCATTACCAGGCTTCATGTGTATAGCTTCTTCAACAACATGTGTTTCAGAATTATACACACTGTATGCTTTAGATCTCTCTGAGTATCCTAAAAAGATACCATTTTGAGCCTTAGCATCAAATTTCTTTAGGTAGATCTTATTGTTCAATATGTAACAAGTACAACCAAACTGATGAAAATAAGAAATGCTTGGTTTTCTTCCTTTAAAAAGTTCATATGCTGTTTTATTCAGAATAGGTCTGATATAGATCCTGTTCTGAATATAACATGTTGTGTTAACAGCTTCTGCCCAAAAGTACTTTGCAATTCAAGGATCATGGTTCTGGCCATTTCTTGCAAAGATCTGTTCTTTCTCTCTACAACTCCATTTTGTTGTGGAGTTCTAGGAGATGAGAACTGATGGAGAATTCCATGATCTTCACAAAAAATTTCAAAAGGTTCATTTTCAAATTCCCCACCATGATCACTTCTGACTTTTAAAATTTTCAAGTCAGTTTCATTTTGTATTTGTTTGCAGAATTTGTAAAACACATCATATGTTTCATTTTTAGTTCTAAGGAATTTAACCCAAGTCCACCTACTATAATCATCAACAGTTACAAGTCCATACTTCTTTCCATTGATTGAAGCTGTTCCAACAGGACCAAACAAATCAATGTGAAGCAGTTCTAAAGGTTTTGAGGTGGAAACAATGTTTTTGGATTTAAAAGAAGTTTTAGAAATTTTTCAATTTGGCATGCTCCACATAGAGCATCTGAGTGATAATCAATTTTAGGCAGGCCTCTGACCAGTTGCAACTTGCTAAGCTTAGAGATGAGTCTCCAGTTAGCATGTCCCAACCTTTTGTGCCATACCCATTTCTCATCACTAACAGACAGAAGGCACACTACCTTCAGCTGAACCAGTTCTGAAAAATTGATTTTGTAAACATTGTTTTTCCTATTTCCTTTGAACACAACAGATTTATCATTGTTGTTGATTACAATACATGTGTTCTTATTAAACAGGACTTCATAATTACTATCACATAATTGACTTATGCTAAGTAAATTATGTCTAAGTCCATCTACCAGCTAAACATCATCAATGAACAGGGAAGAATTACCTATCTTACCAGTACCAATGATCCTTCATTTCTGACTTCCTCCAAACCCCACAGTTCCTCCCTCTTTCAGAGTCAGGGTTTGGAACATAGACTTGTCTCCTGTCATATGATGCGAGCATCCACTGTCCAGGTACCAGGACCTTTCCTTTTCTTTGGATGACAAGCATATCTCATCTTCATCATCTGAGTCTGAACATGATTCTGCATCAGAAAATGCAGTTGCCATTAAAGCCAGATTTGCTTCCTCTTCATCAGACTCAGACTCATTGTCAAGATCATCCCATGTTGCCATGAGACTCTTCTTAAGTTTGTTTCTGAAGCTGCTGTACTTGGAGCTGATCTACTTTGCTTTTTCCTTTGACTTGTCCTTCTGAAGTTCAGGACATTCAACAATGAAGTGGCCAGGTTTCTTGCAGTTGTAGCAGTCCTTCTGGTTTTCCCTCTTTGAACCAGATCCTTTAAAGTTACTTCTTCTGTTAGAGAATTTCTTCTTTCTATTCATTAAGTACTGAATTCTTTTGGAAAGCATTGCAAGCTCTTCAGCATCTGAATCTTCTTCAGAATTTCCCTCAGGGAATTCTTCTTCAGATTCAATAGCTTTTAGAGCTTTAACAGGCTTTCTTTTGGATTTTAGTGCTATTGATTAAGACTCTCTAACAGAATCATCTTCATTAAGTCCCAGTTCATGCACTTTGAGGGAGCTTATAAGATCTTCAATACTTAGAGTATTTAGATCCTTAGCTTCCTCAATAGCAGTTACTTTGGGTCTCCATTTAGATGGCAGACTTCTTAGGATTTTGTTCACATGATCAGCTGTGGTATAACTCTTCTTCAGAATCTGAAGTCTAGAAACCAGAGTCTGAAATCTTGAGAACATTGTTTCAATATTTTCATCCTCTTTCATTCTGAACAGCTCATATTGCTGAACAAGAATATTAGCCTTAGCTTCTCTAACCTTTTTGTTACCTTCATAGTTAGAGTAGAGGGATGTGAAGATGGCTTTTGCTGTTGATTTGTCACTCAGCTTCTTGTACTCAGTGTGAGGTAGGGAATCCACAATGATTCCTCTCACATTGTGATGCTTTCTGTATATCTTTCTTCTGCATCACTCAAGCCTCTTCTGTTGACAACAACACCTTCTTCATCAACTGGAATAGTGATTCCATCTTCTATTATATCCCATAATGAATCATCAATACCAATGATATGGCTGTACATTTTACTCTTCCACCATGAGAACTTTTCTGGGTCACCAGTAAACATTGGAGGTTTATTGTGTGACCTGGACTTTCTTTCCTCTGTACCATAGTCATATGAATATGATGTAGAAGTACCAGTACCTCTTTGTGGTCTAGGAGTGGGTGGAGGAGAACCACTTGACATGTTTTTCTCAGGATCTCACTGACTCACTGATAAGTGATTGAATATCAGAACCGAAGCTCTGATACCAATTGAAGGTGAGAAAAACACACAAGAAGGGGGGGGGGGTTGAATTGTGTGTGGGCAGTTTTTCCTTTCTCAATAATTATGTTAAGTTCAGAATCAGGATCTGAACTTTTATCAAAGAGTTTATCCAGCGGATTCAAATGTAAAGAGAGAGGGAAAGAGAGACACAAGATATTTTTATACTAGTTCCTTCCACAAGTTGGAAGTAGTCTAGTCCCCTTGTTACTAACAAGAGATTTGAACTATAATCAAACTGATTACAATTGCTCAGAACACAAAGTAATGAGACTTCAATGCTCAAACACCTAGTAAGAGACTTCTAATGCTCAAGACACTAAGTCAAGAGACTTCCAATGCTCAGAACACAAAGTAATGAGACTTCTAATTGCTCAGAACACTAAGTAATGAGACTTCTGGTTTGCTCAGTATACAGACTGAGACTTTGAGGTTTCAAACAGATTTTACAAATACAGTTTGAGTTGAACACTTGATCAAATATCAGAGGTGTTCTCTTAATACAACATAAGTATTAGAATCTAACCTTAAGAAATTCTAAGATACAAAGATTTAAAGAATTTCTAAGAGTTTTAGTGAACTTCGAATTCTGGACAGCAAAACAGAGCACACTTTCAGTCAGTTGGTTTCAAGAGTCTTAGCCATTTTTCTCTTCAAATCTTCTTCCTTATATAGAGGAGAATAGAGCTGTTGAGGATTGCCCAGAAATTAAGCAAAGAGCCGTTGCAATTGGAGGCTAGGTCCAGCTGAGTTTGTGAGCTAAAACAGAGCAGAAAAACAGAGTCACGCAACCATTTATGAATTTGCTTTCCTTAAAAGCTGGGGAATGTTTCTGCAAGGGAGGCAACTGTTCCATTGGAGTTGTTTTGACACTACAGGCATTAAATGCTGATGGCAACAGTTGCTTTTCTTTCCACTTCAGACTTCAGAAGCTTCTTCAGGAACACAGTACTTCAGAAGCTCACTTCAGACGCACACTTCAGAAGCACTGTTCATCAGACACTCACTTCAGAAGCACTATTCATCAGATGCTCCCTTCAGACGTTGACTTTTGTTGACCTTCAGACTCAGCCTTCAGACGTTGACCAACGTTGACCTTCAGACTCAGCCTTCAGAACCACCCTTCAGACTCTGCCTTCAGACGCACCCTTCAGACGAACCCTTCAGACTCTGCCTTCAGAAGCTGCTTCTGACCCAGTTTTGCTTGAGACTTGCAACAAAGCTTCTATGCTTTCCTTCTTGCTCTTAGCTTGTTCTTCCATAACCAATATTAATTATCAACCATTAAGAACATGGTTCTGCACACTTAGAACAAAGCATTAGCAATACCAATTTTCTTTTTAACACTTTGTTATCATAAAAACCTTAAAGAGAGTTGTTGATACATTTTGTTCCAACAATCTCCCCCTATCCAAAAGAGAGTTGTTCATACATTTTGTTCGAACAATGTTGCATTTTCCCAGGGCTATGCCCCACGTTTCCTGCAAAAACGACAGGCTATTTAGAACAGTCAGATTCCCACAATTTGCGAGGGGATGCCCCTTGTATTTGCCCTGGTTCGGCTGATACAATTTCAGCTTTTTTGACTTCACATTGCCCAAAGTGAATTTGAAATGGGGGGAAGTTTCCCACTGACATTTTCCCACAATATTTGCGAGGGGCAACCCCTGTCTTTGTGATTTGTCACGTTTTGCAATTTTCACGTACTTTTGTCAGGGCTTGCTGCCCCTGGCTTAAGACCCTGTGTAATCAACATATTTCTTGTAGTGAAATATTAGCATATCCAATTGATCTTTTAATACCTTGTTATCATCAAAACTCAAGAGGCATTGTGTAAAACTTATTCTGTTCCAACATTTCTTTTGTGGTAAGACAGAGAATCTGTGACAGAAAATTGTTTATTTATCAATAGTGTCCCCATCATATTCCATGTTATTGCCTTAGATGTGAACTTGTAAAGGTACAAAGGAATCTCAATAATAGTGTAAACCAGGTAATGGGATCATTTGGTCTTTGAACATGGCTCATATCAGTCATATGCACACTATAAATGTGTGATGTGTCTCAAACCATGGTAGATTTCAAAGTATCACCTAGAAAAAGTTATAGTTTTGAAAACAAATTGTGTGCAGTTAGAGATCCCTTGCATTTACACCGCCAGAAACTTGGCTCTGTCCAAATTCTAAGCACATAATCTGAGTCGTTCGATCTTGATCTGACAATATCGATACACTAATTGCATGAATATAGATCATATTTTTTTTTTGTCTTGTTTAGACCTCTCAGAAATTTAATTTTAGCATGTTTCTTTATTTACTTGAGATAATTTTCCAATTTTCATTTACTATAGTCATAATTGTACAAAGTAAACATTGTTTATTTATTTAATAAAAATATTAGTTTTCAGTTATGGACCTTATAGTCTAAGTAACCTTATGATTTTGATTTAAGTAACAACAAGTCAATAAAATAAACAAATGGCAACCATTGGCTCTTATAAAATTATTTTCAAGTAATTTGAAGTCAGAAGATTAATCCAATGTTAGAATCATGTCTTAGTATGAGTTGTTATAATAGGACTTCATATGCAAAGGGACCAGTAAGTTTGCTTCAGGTATCTAAGCAAACTTGATGATAACTTAATCATCAAGTAACTGGAATACACATGCTTATGTCAATAGGAGACCATGGTCTTCTCTACACCAAGTTTAAACCAACTCTTCAACCCACCAATTGAACTATTTTAGTTACTTAGCTATAAGTCAATATACTATGTAAATATAGGCGAAATCAATATCATGAAGGCATTGTGAATTATAACCATAGTAACTTGATCAAGTCCATGTATTGTATCAAATCAACCAGACCTTCTGCTCATTAGATTTCAGTACTTCTAATCAAAAAATGTTACAATACATGGAATAATATATCTTAATTTTCATGGCCTTTGTGCTATATTATCAGGATGACCACAATAGAACTTGTCAGGATGAGCACAATAATGTTAATATTCATGGTCTCATTGCAACACTACATCCTATAAATATAACAGTCATGATATGCATTTTGGCCTTGGTGCCTCTTCTACATGTTTCACAATTTACATATGATAGTCGTGATACACTATCTTGAAATGGTAAACATTGGTTTATATAAGTTGGTTTTCAAGGAAATTTAAGGCAGAAGGTTAATCATTTTGCAGAGTCTGACTATTAGATTCTGAGTCTTCAGCTTCTAGAGTTGCCTTCAGATTTTGAGTCTTCAGCTTCTGGAGTTGCCTTCAGATTCTGAGTCTTCAGCTTCTGTGTCTGGCTTCCAGAGTCTGAGTCTCCAGCTTCTGGGTTGCCTTCAGAATCTTACTTCTTCAGATTCTGACTTGAAACTAATCTTCTCTTGAAATTTCTTTGCTCCACATTTGTTATTTCAGAACTAATACATGATTAAGACATTATAAATTTTTGTCTATGGTCCTGCACACTTGAACAAATATTAGCATATCCAACTGATCTTTTAATACCTTGTTATCATCAAAACTCAAGAGGCATTATGTAAAACTTATTTTGTTACAACATTTCTGTTGTGGGAAGACAGAGAATCTGTGACAGAAAATTGTTTATTTATCAATAGTGTCCCCATCATATTCCATGTTATTGCCTTAGATTAGAACCTGTAAAGGTACAAAGGAATCTCAATAATAGTGTAAACCAAGTAATGGGATCATTTGGTCTTTGAGCATGGCTCATATCAGTCATATGCACACTATACATGTGTGATGTGTCTCAACCATGGTAGAATTCAAAATATCACCTAGAAAAAGTTATAGTTTTGTAAACAAATTGTGTGCAGTCAGAGATCCCTTGCATTTACACCGCCAGGAACTTGGCTCTGTCCAAGTTCTAAGCACATAATCTGAGTCGTTTGATCTTGATCTGACAATATCGATGCACTAATTGCGTGAATATAGATCATATTTTTTTGTCTTGTTTAGGCCTCTCAGAAATTTAATTTCAGCATGTTTCTTTATTTACTTAAGATAATTTTCCAATTTTTATTTACTGTAGTCATAATTGTCCAGAGTAAACATTGTTTGTTTATTTAATAAAAATATTAGTTTTCAGTTATGGACCTTATAATCTAAGTAACCCTATGATTCTGATTTAGGCAACAGAAAGTCAATAAAATAAACAAATGGCAACCATTGGTTCTTATAAAATTATTTTCAAGTAATTTGAAGTCAGAAGATTAATCCAATGTTAGAATCATGTCTTAGTAGGAGTTGTTATAATAGGAACTCATGTGCAAAGGGACCAATAAGTTTGCTTCAGGTATCTAAAGCAAACTTTATGATTACTTAATCATCAAGTAAAATCTACAAAACCTAACTAGTCGATAGTTGAGTGAATGGTAGAAGGAGATGAGAGAGTAGTCTGTTTAAAGTTATAATTTGTGCACCCTACAAACACAAAAAATTGTTGGAATATTTTATTATTTAATTATATTCTGATATCATTATGTGGGCAAATATCGTAATAATAATTATATTAGTTATTTATCGATTGTGAGCCTTAATTGATTGGTGATCAAATTAAGTAATAAGGCTATTAGATTTCTAATTGGATAATTAATTAAATATTCAATTAGTTGATATGGACTCATTGAGTGGATGTCTGGATGGCCCATTAACGGAATAATGGGAAACCCTAATGGCCATCCAATATAAAAGAGGCTATGGTCCCCAATACACCGTACACGACAAAACTTTCTCTTCTCCCCATCTGAAGAGAACTTGAGGCATAAAGGTATCGGTTGAGGAAGAACCAAATCAACCGCCGCTAACCCGTTTTTGAAAGGGCATCAATCAAAGCTTCATTCAGGTATTCCTAATACTTTAATTCTTAATATCCTTAATAAATCAAACATGTCGTAGATCAGATCATAATCATGTTCAATGTTTTGTTTGCTTCCGCTATCGATTCATAATTATTGAACATGTTTTATATAATCTGTTTGTTAAGACCTAAATTTTCAACAAAAATGGCTAAAGGATTCCAATTTGAATGAAGCAAAAGAGAACAAAATAGCTTGTACTCACATCTGGGATCTGACAATTCAGAGATCATTAGTGTGTTTGACTCTGACTTTTGGATGTGTGTGTATAATACACATCCTGACTCAGTGAATGATTGTAAGTATTTATGTCACTTGGTTGCATAGTAAAAAAGTATTGAAAAACCATTTAAGTTTGTTGAGTATTTAGAAGTTGGTTGCATGTTTTGGTAAATTCAATGTGTTCAAGCAAAGCATCTCCATGTGTTAGAGACGTCTTCAGAAGCAAGAAACTGAATTTGAGGTGGTTCAGAAGCTGTTTTGGCCTTCAGACGCTGAAAATGCCTTCAGACGCACTACAGTGCTTCAGACGCTGAAAGTCCTTCAGACGCACTACAGTGCTTCAGACGCACTATTCACCAGTTGACCAGCGTTGACTTCTTCAGAAGTTGGGTTTTTATGCGTTCTTTCTCTGCGTATCTTTGTGAGATTTATCAAGGATTTATTATGGCTGAAGGTTTCTAGAATACTGATTGATTTGTTGAAGATCTTATGAAAATTGGCTTCGTATTTATGTTTGATTATTTTCTGAAGGATCTTTGCAGGATACAATGTAGAATTATTTGTTTCCTTATTGAGCCATTCATATTTCAGAAACATATCAAATTCAGAAGATTGGCTACAGAATTAAGAGAGCTGCTGAAGCCTATAAAAGGAGAAGTGCTGCTACTTGTTGAAGACTACGAATCATAGATTTTTATTCAGAGAAATAGAGTCTTTGTGTTTTAAACTTAGGTTTATTTGTACACCACTCATCTGAGTTGGTTTAGAAGTTTTATTGAGTTGTAATTCATTCTAAGCCTTTAGGTACGAATGAAGTCTTTGATGTATTGAAGTGTTTCTTCAAAACTGGGTTGTGTTTTCAGAAGTTGTTCAGTAACTAGGCTGTTACTTGATGAGGAAGTAAGAAGGGGGTTTCTTATACTCAAGGTGTTGGGTAGAAATCAGAACTATAGGAGATTATGTCAGAAGACTAGGAGCAGGGGGTCTGTGTCTTGAGTCTTAGGATTAATTCCAATAGTGGATTTCCTTCCTAGATTGGTATCCTCCAGACGTAGGTGGTATTTGCACCAAACTGGGTTAACAAATATCTGTGCCTTTTTACTTTTCTGCACCTTTATTACTGCTTCTGAACTGATTTTAATCGTGCTCTGTTTTTGTAAAATCGTGCTCTGTTTTACTGACTGAATCCTTACCAGCCAGAATTTCAATTGGCATCAGAGCAGGCACCCTGCCTATAATTGGGTGAGCTCCAGGGAAGTGTTTTCTGGCAAGCATGGACAGAGTGGGAGGTTATGTCAACAGACCACCATTTCTGGATGGCACAAATTACGAATACTAGAAGTCCAGAATGTGTGCTTTTCTAAAATCCATTGACAGCAGAACTTGGAAAGCTGTGCTAAAAGGTTGGGATCATCCAGTAGTTTTAGACAAAGATGGGAAGAAAACTGAGGTGCTGAAAACAGAAGAAGAGTGGACAAAGGCTGAAGATGATCTGTCTCTTTGAAACTCTAAAGCTTTGAATGCAATATTCAATGGTGTGGATATGAACATGTTCAGATTGATCAAACAATGTACCATTGCAAAGGATGCCTGGGAGATACTCAAGACCACTCATGAAGGAACCTCAAAGGTAAAGATGTCCAGACTCCAATTGCTAACCACTAAGTTTGAGAATTTGAAGATGATGGAGGATGAAAATATTCAAGATTTCTACATGAATGTCCTGGATATGGCAAATTATTTTGAGTCTCTTGGGGAGAAGATGTCAGATGAGAAGATAGTGAGAAAAATTCTCAGGTCACTTCCCAGAAGGTTTGACATGAAGGCAACAGCTATAGAAGAAGCTCATGACATCATCACTATGAAGGTTGAGGAGCTGATAGGGTCTCTGCTGAATTTTGAGACTGCTTTTTGTAAACAGCCTGAGAAGAAAGGGAAAGGAGTAGCTTTTGCAGTCAATTCTGAAGCTGATGATCAACAAGAGACTGATGAGGATGATGGTGATTTATCAGAAGCTCTTGTGCTGCTGGGAAGACAGTTCAATAAAATTCTGAAGCATGTTGACAGGAAATCCAAAACCAAAGGTCAGAACTTCAGATTCAACAACAAGAAGCAACAAACTGATGTGAAGAAGACCAACTCTGAGGAGAAGAGTAATCAAGCTAAAGGTGTGCAGTGCTTTGAGTGTGAGGGTTATGGACATATCAAATTAGAATGTCCCACTTTTCTTAAGAAGCAGAAGAAGAGATTGGCTGTTTCATGGTCTGATGAAGATTCTGAAGAAGATGTTGAAAGTGAATCTGCTAAGTTTGATACAAGTCTGATGGTAAGGTCAGGAGCTATTTTAAAAACTGACACAGTTTTAGAGTCTGAGACTTTATCAGAGTCTGACTCAGAGTCTGAAGTTTCATCTGTGTCTGAAGCCAGAGTTGCAAAATCCTCGTATGATGAACTGGCTGACAATTACAGAAAGTTATACACCAGAAGTGCAGAAGTTTGTAAGCAAGTTCTGGATCAGAAGGAGACAATATGTCAATAGGAGGCTGAGAAAGGTGAACTTTTAGTGCAGAATTCTGATCTCAAAGAAGAAGTAAGCCAACTAAACTCCCAGCTTGAGAATATGAAAAAGCAGGTCAGAATGATGAATACTGCTACGGATGTGCTGGATGAGATTCTGGAGAATCAGAAACAAGGAAAACAAACTGGTTTAGGTTTTGTTGATCAGACTCAGAATCTCAAACAGAATATTCCTGCTAAAAGGTTTGTTCCTGCTACTCAAACTTATAATCCTATGATTGGGACATCCAAGATAAAAGCTCAGAAGCAATCTCAGAAGCAACCTCAGATGCTACCTCAGAAGCAACCCCAGAAATTTAATAGAAACAAGAGAAGAAATCATCCCTGGATCTGTCATCATTGTGGAAAGAAGGGGCATATTAAACCTTTTTGCTTTAAGTTATATGGCTATCCTGAACATTTTCAGTATAGAAGAGTGGAACCAGCTGCAACCAGAAATAATGTTCAGAAGGTGTGGAAGCCCAAAGACAAAACTATTGGCCTTATAGCTCATACCTCTTTGAGAGCCACTTCTAGAGAGGACTGGTACTTTGATAGTGGGTGTTCAAGACACATGACTGTTGTGAAGACGTTGCTGAGTAATGTAAAACCTTATTCCAGAAGCTATGTGACATTTGGTGATGGTGCAAAAGGTGAGATTCTGGGTATTGGTGACTTAATCAGTGAAGGTTTACCTAGACTTAATGATGTGCTATTGGTGAAAGGATTAACTTCTATCTGATCAGTATTAGCCAACTTTGTGATCAAGACTTGAAGGTAAATTTCAACAAAGAAGAATGTTTAGTAACTGATCAAGAAAGTAAGGTTCTGATGAGGGGCTGCAGATCTAAAGATAACTGTTATTTATGGGTGTCTGAAGAAGAAAGAAGCCTGACTTCCTGTCTCATGAGTTCAGAAGAAGAAGTCAGACTCTGGCACCAGAAACTGGGTCATCTGCATCTGAAAGGCATGAAGAAAATACTAAGTACTCAAGCTATCAGAGGTTTACCTAATCTGAAGATCAATGAGGACAGTGTTTGTGGTGATTGTCAAATTGGAAAACAAACAAGAAAGTCTCATCCCAGATTAGTACACCAGGTAACTACTAAAGTACTAGAACTGTTACATATGGATTTAATGGGGCCTATGCAAGTTGAGAGTATTGGAGGTAAAAGATATGCTTTTGTAATGGTTGATGACTATTCAAGATTCACAATAGAGTTATGTTACATGGAAAGAAGCTACCATACATGTTCTAAGCTGAAGCAATGAACACAACATGTTACATACACAATAGAGTTACTTTGAAGAAGGGAACAACATCTACTTTATATGAACTATGGAAAGGAAGGAAGCCTACAGTCAAATATTTTCATGTTTTTGGGAGCAGATGTTACATTTTGGTTGATAGAGAAAATAGAAGAAAGTTGGATCCTAAGTCTGATGAAGGTATTTTTCTGGGTTATTCAGTGAACAGCAGATCTTATAGGGTGTTTAATTCCAGAACCAAGGTTGTGATGGAGTCCATTAAAGTTGTGATTGATGATTTCTCTGCTGAGAAAGATAGAGATGAGTCTGAAGTAGTTCTAGAGTCTGAAACATCAGAAGAACAACTGTCAGAAGCAGAAAATCAAGTAGAGTCTGAAGAAGCAGAAATTCATCCAGATCATGTTCCTACTGGTAAAGGACCATCAATTAGAGTTCAGAAGGATCATCCTAGAGATTTAATTATTGGAAGCCTAGATCAAGGAGTCAGAACAAGAAGATCAGACTCAGTTGCTACTGATTCATGCTTTGTATCAAAATTTGAACCCAAAAATGTGAAAAAAGCCCTAACTGATGAATTTTGGATTGAAGCCATGCAAGATGAGTTGAATCAATTCAAAAGAAGTGAAGTGTGGGATCTTGTTCCAAGACCTGAAGGGTTAAATGTCATTGGCACTAAGTGGATTTACAAGAACAAAACAGATGAACATGGTACTGTGGTTAGAAACAAGGCAAGGTTAGTTGCTCAAGGTTATACTCAAGTAGAGGGACTTGATTTTGATGAAACCTTTGCACCTGTGGCCAGATTAGAGTCCATAAGGTTACTGTTGGGAGTATCTTGCATCTTGAAGTTCAAACTGTTCCAGATGGATGTGAATAGTGCTTTTCTGAATGGTTATCTACAAGAAGAGGTCTATGTTGAACAGCCTAAAGGGTTTGTGGATCATAACTTTCCAGATCATGTGTATAAATTGAAGAAGGCTTTGTATGGATTGAAGCAAGCACTTAGAGCATGGTATGATAAACTTACTCAACTTCTTGAGACTCAAGGATACAGAAAAGGAGGTTCTGACAAGACTTTGTTTGTGAAAGATGAAGATGGAAGTCTGATGATTGCTCAAATCTATGTTGATGACATAGTGTTTGGTGGGATGTCAAACAAAATGGTTCAATTGTTTGTTCAGCAGATGCAATCTGAGTTTGAAATGAGTTTAGTTGGTGAACTTACTTATTTTCTTGGACTGCAAGTCAAGCAAATGGAAGATACAATTTTCATTTCTCAGAGTAAATATGCCAAGAATATTGTGAATAAATTTGGAATGGAGACTGCCAGCCATAAGAGAACACCTGCTGCTACACATCTGAAATTAACTAAAGATGAACAAGGAGTTTCAGTTGATCAAAGCCAGTATAGAAGTATGATTGGGAGTTTACTGTACTTAACTGCAAGCAGACCTGATATTACTTTTACTGTTGGAGTGTGTGCAAGATATCAAGCTGATCCTAAGATGAGTCATTTGACACAAGTAAAGAGGATCCTGAAGTATGTCAACAGTACAAGTGATTATGGAATCATGTACTCACACAGTGCAAGTTCAGAATTGATTGGGTATTGTGATGCTGACTGGGCAGGAAGTGCAGATGACAGGAAGAGTACTTCTGGAGGATGTTTCTTTTTGGGGAACAACTTGATTTCTTGGTTTAGTAAGAAGCAGAACTGTGTCTCTTTGTCTATAGCTGAAGCTAAATATATAGCAGCTGGTAGTAGTTGTTCACAATTGGTTTGGATGAAGCAGATGCTGGAAGAATACAACATGCAACAAGGTGTTATGACTTTATACTGTGACAATTTAAGTGCTATAAACATTTCTAAGAACCCCATACAGCACAGCAGGACTAAACACATTGATATCAGACATCATTTTATCAGAAATCTTGTGGAGGAAAAGATTGTTCAGCTTGAACATGTGGATACTGAGAACCAGATTGCTGATATTTTCACAAAAGCTTTGGATGCTAAACAGTTTGAGAATCTGAGAAGCAAGTTGGGTGTTTGTCTGCATGAGGACTTATAGAAATTACAGCAAGCTGGATGTGAGGAAGATAGAGTACCAGCCAGATTTGCTAATGCTGAGTGTGATCCTGAGTCTGAGTCTGATACTGGGACTGATTTTGAAGATTCTTGTGCAGTTTTTGTTTTTTATATGATTTTTGTTCCCCATATGAAGACTATGGTTTGTCAAAATTTTGTGGCTAAAAAGGGGGAGAAAATCTTGTGTTTGAGCTGTTCAGAATCAGAAGTTGTGTTGCTCAGAATTTGTTCAGATTTCAGAAGTTCAGATTTCAGATTTATTCATAAGTTAATTGTTTTGTTCAGAGTTCAGAACCAATGCAAGTGCTGTGAAGATGTGATTGAGGGGGAGTACATGAGTATGAAGTGCCTGAGTTGTGAACTGTGTGTTTTTAGTGTTCATGAAGAATTATGTGCTGAAGAGTGTTTCAGTTTAGTGTTTCAGTTTCAGAAGCCTATGTCTCAGAATTTTCTGCAGTTCAGAATTAAGGGGGAGTTTGTATGTGTGCTGAGTTGCAGGGGGAGAGTATTTTTGAAGCTGTGTATGTTGCTGGCATGTGATGATCAAGGCTGAGAAGTATCAGAAGATTATCAGTTAGTTTGTGTGTTCTTCAGATTATCAGTAGCTGAAGATTTGTGATGAAGAACTGAAGCTGTTGAGTGTGTTTCATGGTTAAACATAGCCTTATCTGCTGCTACAGACTCTGTGATATGTTTGTATGTTTGATTTTGTGGAGTTCTTCATTGCTGAGTTTGTTTGTGTTGAAATGAAGAACTTGTTATTTGTGAAACATTGATTTTAGCCAAAAATTTGCCAAAGGGGGAGATTGTTGAGTATTTAGAAGTTGGCTGTATGTTTTGGTAAATTCAATGTGTTCAAGCAAAGCATCTCCATGTGTTAGAGAAGTCTTCAGAAGCAAGAAACTGAATTTGAGGTGGTTCAGAAGCTGTTTTGGCCTTCAGACGCTGAAAATGCCTTCAGACGCACTATAGTGCTTCAGACGCTGAAAGTCCTTCAGACGCACTATTCACCAGTTGACCAGCGTTGACTTCTTCAGAAGCTGGGTTTTTATGCGTTCTTTCTCTGCGTATCTTTGTGAGATTTATCAAGGATTTATTATGGCTGAAGGTTTCTAGAATACTGATTGATTTGTTGAAGATCTTATGAAAATTGGCTTCGTATTTATGCTTGATTATTTTCTGAAGGATCTTTGCAGGATACAATGCAGAATTATTTGTTTCCTTATTGAGCCATTCATATTTCAGAAACATATCAAATTCAGAAGATTGGCTACAGAATTAAGAGAGCTGCTGAAGCCTATAAAAGGAGATGTGCTGCTACTTGTTGAAGACTACGAATCATAGATTTTTATTCAGAGAAATAGAGTCTTTGTGTTTTAAACTTAGGTTTATTTGTACACCACTCATCTGAGTTGGTTTAGAAGTTTTATTGAGTTGTAATTCATTCTAAGCCTTTAGTTATGAATGAAGTCTTTGATGTATTGAAGTGTTTCTTCAAAACTGGGTTGTGTTTTCAGAAGTTGTTTAGTAACTAGGCTGTTACTTGATTAGGAAGTAAGAAGGGGGTTTCTTATACTCAAGGTGTTGGGTAGAAATCAGAACTATAGGAGATGAAGTCAGAAGACTAGGAGCAGGGGGTCTGTGTCTTGAGTCTTAGGATTAATTCCAATAGTGGATTTCCTTCCTGGATTGGTATCCTCCAGACGTAGGTGGTATTTGCACCGAACTGGGTTAACAAATATTTGTGCCTTTTTACTTTTCTGCACCTTTATTACTGCTTCTGAACTGATTTTAATTGTGCTCTGTTTTTGCAAAATCGTGCTCTGTTTTACTGACTGAATCCTTACCAGCCAGAATTTCAAAGTTATATAGTGACATAATGTAGCCATATAATGTTTTAATAACAAAGTTTATAAGGTTCATTACAATATAAATTATTGTTGTTAAATGATAGAACATTAGAGACAAACTTTATGCTAGGTGACCCACTAATCAAAGACATGACACATAAGGTCTTTCATATGGTTGTTGTTATTAAGAATGTCTTAGATTAGGGAGAGTCTCTTTTATTCTATGTTCTATACTTTTGTTTTGGTATCGATACAGACTTTATGTTATGATTTTTTGCAGAAATAAAGTTCATGATGTTATGATTATTATAACCATTTCTGTATCATTTTATGCAAATATTAAATTTACAAATCTTCAGTTTTGATATCACTAAAGTTTTAAGTTGGACCAGTTGGAAATAGACAAGATTTAGAGACCACATTGCATGAAATGTCCATGTCACTCATCCATATCAACCTATTTCATCAAGTGTATTGATATGGTGGTCGTCGGGGTTCCGTCACATTATACGTCAGTGACGACAGCCGCGATGGTCCCATTATTAATCTATGAGATGGACCAGATTGTAAAGTTGAAATCTAAAGATAAATAGCATTCAGATGCGCACCTAAAGAATTCTGGTATAATTATTAAGATATGTAGCCCAAGTGGATTATTTAATTATATTCCGATATCATTATTGTAACACCCATATAGAGATTGCCTAGGATCTCTTACGAGTATTAAAATTTCGTACTAGATACATTAAATACAATACAGAAATTTGGCTCATAGATAATACAATACATAAGTCTTACAATCCAAAATTCGATACAAACATCCTTATAATATACATCATAATACATCATCTATGTACAACATCCATATATAATAAAAGCAGCACGATCAATCCATAGCTTTCTCTTTACCTTTACGTCGTGCTTCCTGTGAACCTGCACCAGAAGGAAAGGGATGAGACATGATGTCTCAGTGAGCTCCAACCCTACCTACTGTTGGCAACCACGGGGGTAACCTAGAGTCGCGGTGCCTACTCTTGGCAATCTTGGGGATTCCTACGATCGCCGTCATTCTTTACATATTTCGCGATCAAGGGGAAAACCTAGGATCGCTACATATCTTAATCATGTGCTCATCTTATTCTAACCTTAATCTTAAACTCATACTTAGTGATCTTGGGGACATCCTAAGATCACTTCTTTCTCTGCTAACTAATCATCATATTCTCATAATAATTCTTAAGTATTACTTTACATCATTCTTAATTCATAAGGTTAGAAGTTAGCGTTGAACAAACAATAATTATCTGAGTTCATTTTACGGAGTGCATCCGGGTGGAGTAACCCCGAAGTACATCTCCCATCATACCGGTGAAATTCCTATCATATCAGGCTAACACCGGACTCCTCTTATCGTTGTGTGGACAACTCTCTCGATGAAGTCCCATCCAGCGAATCCCGGAGTCTGCTGAACACAACTTAACTTTGCTTGTAGACAACCCTCTCGGAGAAGTCCCATCCGGCGTATCCCGAAGTCTGCTGAACATGCTTAATCTTTTAACATACGTGTGGACAATCCTCTCGGAGAAGTCCCATCCGGCGTATCCCGGAGCCTGCTGGACACGTTTAATATAGTCTTATAACTTACATGTTGATAGCCCTTTCGGAGAAATCCCATCCGGCATAATCCGGAGTCTGATGAACACGTTAACATATTCTTTAATATAATCTTGACTTATCGTATGTATATCCGTTACATAAAACCATTCTTAGACATATCTATTGCATTCCTTAAGGGATTCAATCTCCCAATGCTTAACATAAAAGTACAGAGTCTTAGGCTTATCGTTGTCATAAGCCACTACTTAGTTGCTAGAACATTTCTTTACCCGTCTAGACTTTGCCCTCTTAATTCTAAACTATTCTATATCATTGCACAATCCTTGTTCCTTGTATTTTCATCCTTTTTGGTAACCTCTTGAATGAGTTAGAATGGTAGTTATTGTTTCTAAAATGTTTATGGAGAAAACGGATGCGAAAAACCATGCCTACCCGCACCAGAACGCCCAAAACAGCAAAGCTGTCAAGTGTTGTCCTGCTGTTGTCGCTATAGCCACGGCCTGTCGCTACAGCGACCGTAGGTAAAAGTCAGAAAACATGCCTGGTCGCTATAGCGACGGCTGGTCGCTTGTAGCGACCGTAGGCAGAACTCAAATACTGTCTGGTCGCTGTAACGAGCTCCAGCTCGCTGTAGCGACCATGACATGTCCAGAAAACTCAGAAATAGCATTTTTCATCATTCCAAACCATTCTAACACACCCAAGCTTCCAAAAGGTGTTAAAAAGGATTTTCTTAAGCATATAAACAGTTTAAACATAGTTGAAACAAGGAATTAGCAAATAACATAGATTAGGGCACTTTTCCTAAAATTGCTCAAAGTATAATTAACTCTCAAACTTACTCAAAATGGGTTCTAAAACCCTAGGGAGCTCACCTAAGCCTTGATTGGTGCTTGTTAAGTTCTGAACTTCAAACCCTAGCTTATCCCCTTGATTCTTCCTTGCTTCTCTTCTTATTTCTCTTATTCTAAACTTCCAAAACTTAAGCTTGCTTGCATAAATCTCACAAGATTGAGGATGAAGGCTGGATGGGTGATGGCAAGAGTGAGGAGGGCGTGAGTTAGAGGGAGTGAGAGGTGAGAAAATCTGATTTGGAGAGACTGAGGGAGAGAAAACAAATGAAGGGAAAATATCTTGCTTCCATAATAAATAATTCTTCCATTCACACATAATTACTAAAATGCCATGCTTGCTCATTAATCCTTAAACATTAATTAAAGTTACATCTGAGCGGGATATTACAATTATGTGGGCAAATATCGTAATAATAATTATATTAGTTATTTATCGATTGTGAGCCTTAATTGATTGGTGATCAAATTAAATAATAAGGCTATTAGATTTCTAATTGGATAATTAATTAAATATTCAATTAGTTGATATGGACTTAATGAGTGGATGTCTGGATGGCCCATTAACGGAATAATGGGAAACCCTAATGGCCATCCAATATAAAAGAGGCTATGGTCCCCAATACACTTTACACGGCGAAACTCTCTCTTCTCCCCATCTGAAGAGAACTTGAGGCATAAAGGTACCGGTTGAGGAAGAGACAAATCAACTGCCGCTAACCCTATGTTGATGTGTTTTAGATCAACACATCTTCTCTCTGTTTATCGTTGTTGAGAAGGCATCAATCAAAGCTTCATTCAGGTATTTCTAATACTTTAATTCTTAATATCCTTAATAAATCAAACATGTCGTAGATCCGATTATAATCATGTTCAAGTTTTTTTTGCTTCCGCTATCGATTCATAAGTATTGAACATGTTTTATGTAATCTCTTTGTTAAGACCTAAATTTTCAACAAGTGGTATCAGAGCGGTCTTCATGTTTGATTTATTGGGATTGATTTTTTCGGTATAAACCCTTAATTTTAAATTTGGGGCTTTGCTTGATTAATCGGGACATTTGTATATCTTGTTATTTTGATCGTTCTAATATTTCGGTGAAAACCGTATGTTTTGTTTTACGTTTTAAATATATTATAACTTTCAAATTATATCACGACCCTTGAAGTTCTAGTCTTACTTCTGTATTTGTGATGTAAAGAAATTTTAGTTGCTTTCAAAGTTTCTTTTTTGGGGTTCACGTGCAGTTATTTTCCCTAACTCTTGAACCTTTATTTCTTGGATCCTTTGAATAGAAAATTCTTACCAACCTATATAATATATATTATATACGAGAATAATTAATTATCGAGGTTATGAAATTTTGTTATTTGCTTACTGTTTAAAAGTCAATCACAGAATGTGTTTTGGTTTGCTTCATGTCTACTGTGAAACCGTGTTGGATTTATAGTACAGTTATTAACTTAGCTGGGTTTTATTTGTTTACATGTACCAATTGATATGGTTTTGGATTTGGATTTAAAACAAATTTTAAGGTTTTCTAAATTCAGTTATTGATTCCTTATTTTTGTATCATATAGTTGATAATTATTCATCTGCGGTTCATTTTGCTTATTCTAGTTTTTTTTAAAAGCAAATTTTGTTATTATTGAATTCTATTTGGAATTTGAAATCACCGGAGTTGCTTAAATTGTGGCAGTTTTTTTTTTTGGCACGTTATGAGCAAATATGGGTTAAGAAGATTTATCGTGATTAATATCAAGGATTTCGACATGATAAATATTAGGTCCAATTTTAAATTCGGTGATTTGTTATAGAAATTAGAAAGATTATAAAATCAAATACTTCGGTTTGGCATAACGTTGTTGCCATGTGATTATGTTTTGATTCACATTTTTTTTATCCTTAAAAGTGTTATTTTGAGGAATAAGGCAAATATAATTTTGTTATATATATTTGGTTATTATATATACTTGTGGAAGATTTTTTGCCTTTTAATAATGAATCACAAAATATTCTTGCCCTCATTTGGTAAGTACATAAAATAAGGTTTTGATTCTTTAAATTTTGAAAATATTGATTCTAGTTTTGTTTATTTATAAATAGACATATAAAATTTGTTTCCTTTATTTAGGAAAATATTTATTCTAAAATTATGTTTTATTTTGTTTAAAGAATCATCCAGTATATATGTCAGTCAATTATAACATGAATATTTTTTGGCATATAAAGATTCAATTTTTATTTGATTCAAGAATGAATATTTAGTTTTTAACATGATTATGATGTTTGAGTTTATTGTTATTAAGTTTTATACAATAATATTTTGTCTTAATTATGCATTTTGGATATATTTTATGCTATGTTTGTTGTTGTTACTTTATGTGACATCCTATAAATGTATTGTCATACACACATTGGTTTAATTTTTGACTTGCATCTTATTTTGAATTCATGTGAGTTTGTCTTCACACTTAAGGGTTGTCGAGTGACCTTATGGTTATTCAACGACATAATAGACTAATTCGGCCTACATTATGTCGGTAGTACCTTGTAAATTTAAGATCATTCCCATTGAATTTATTGTGAAATGTCTAGTAATTGCAGTTGGGTTGGTTGAAACAACATGTTGCCAAAGTAACCTTTGTTGCATAGATTTGATTCAACTAAACTTACAAAAGACGTAGCATGAAATTATTCATACGAGTTGTCGTCGGCCCCAAGGAAGGCACAACTTGGCCGGATAATTACATCCATGTGATAGTAAATGCGTGGTGATTATAAAGTAATATTCCATGTGGATAATAGATGCTCGAAAGTGACTATTATTTGACAGGACTTATCACCCCATTTAATATATATTAAAATTATCTAGTAATTACGGTTGAGTTGGTTGAAACAATAATGTTACCCAAGTAACCTCTATTGCGTAGATTCGACAAAACTGTATTTACAAAAGATGTAGTGTCTAATTATTTATGCGAGTTGTCGTCAGCCTCAAGGAAGGCACAACTTGGCCGAATAGTTACATCCTTGTGATGGTAAATATGTTTTGATTATAAAGTAATTTTCCATGTGGATAATAGGATGCCCGAAGGTGACTATTATTTGACAGGACTTATCACCAATGTTTGATCATTGCATTAAGAGTACCGCTTGTAGTTAATTTTTTACAATCCGAAGATTGGAAATTAATGATGCTCTTGGTATCTTATTTAGGTCTTTTAATTTACAAATAAAGATGCACATGTCTCTATAATATTTTATTGACATGTGTAATGATTTTGTGTGAGTGTATGCTTATTTATATATTTAAGAGTTTACATTCACATATATTATGGTAAACATGTGACAATTATAATAATTTATTCTTTGTCAAAGTAAATTGTCATTGTTTGATCATTACTGTAAAATACCACTAGCAATTGATATTATTGTTTAAAGACTTGATATTAATGGTGCACTAGATGTTTTGGTCAGTGCTTTTGCTACTCTTGTTCTCTTTAAGCTATTATAGTTATGTATCTGTTAATTTGAGTTAAATTTTTAACTCTTAAAAGTTTTAACTTTTAGGAATTAAAGAATAATATTAACATTGTTCTTGGATCTAGACCTTATATAAGGGTGGTGAAACTCACATTCTCACAAATTCAGCATCTAGTGTGAGAATTAAGTTTGACAAGTGAGTATACACCAAATCTCACAGGTCACATGTGATCATAAAGCTAAAATATCATAGATCTTATAGGTGTTATTTAAGTTGACAAAGTTTTTGTCGTATTTTTTTTGCTTAAACTAAGGTGCTTTTGAAGCAATATAGAGAAAGACAAGCTCTCATTGGAGACTGATTATTTCATTAAGATTACTAGGCAAAGAAAATATTAGGAGCACATTATGTAAATATTTAATCTTGTTGAGACACTATAATTTCGACTATCAGATGACTTGTTCGAAAATTCAGTAATTTCGACTATCATATGACTTGTTTGAAAATTCAGCATTTAGTATTCTCTTTGCACAATTAAGTTTATAACTGTTACAGTTAGAAATGATCCTTTAAAGGATCAATTCATAAAGTGTGCAAATAAAGAAAAGCTGAAGCAAGAGAAAATAAAATAGTGCTCATTCGGAAAATACCTCAAAAGATAAGGGCGATAAAGAAAGGTAGCATTGACTGATTTATGTCTAATAATGTTGAAAGATATATCAATTTAGAATGAACAAAGTAGATAAAGATTGTTTTATTCATTTTTGAACTATTTTTAGATTGTCATTACTAGCTTATTTTTGTATTTAAAAGACAATTTGGTGAATCATTATTTGAATTAATTTGTTGTTTTAATTTCTCTTTGAATAAATCAAGATATTTTGAGTTTTATTTTCAAATGATAATTCAATGTGTCTTTTAAGTTCAATTATTAGAGTCAATTTAGTTATGACTTGTGGCATTCTATATTGTTTAAGAGCGTCCCACAAATTAAGGAAATTTTGAGACATAAGAAATAAGATATTTAGCAGCGACTTTTTTTCAGCGACAATTAATTTGTTGTAAATAATATACTTATAGCAACGACTAACTTAAGTTGTTGTATGTAATATCCCGCTTAGGACTCGAATATTTATTAATATTTAGACGATGTATCAGAGATGTTTTGAGCAAAGGACAATTTGGTAATTTGACAGTTAATGGATTTAATTATATGGCAAGTGTGTATATATATATATATATCTCGCTTAGAAGTAACAGTTATCGGTGTTAGAAGATTGTAGAGCAAGCAATGGCATTTTCGTAAATAAAGGGAAGGATGAGTTTATTTAAAAAGAAGGGGGAAGATATTTTCTTCACTCTTCTCTTCCCTCACTCTCTCCAAATCTGGTTTCTCTCCCTCCTCCCCTCACTCTCACGCCCTCCTTCACCTAGCCATCACCCACCAAGTTTCATTCAATTCTTGTGAAGTTTTAGCAAGCAAGCTTATTTGGAAAGTTAGAGCAAGAGAAAGAAAAGGAAGAATAAGGAGATTCAAGAGAAAGTGATAGAGTGAAGCCAAGGCTTTGAGAATCGGAGATAGCAAGCACCAATAGGAGGTTTAAGGTGAGCTCCACAGGGTTTTAGAACCCGCTTGAGTAAGTTTAGGTTAATTTTACAATTTGAGCTAAGTTTAGAAATTTTGCCCCAATCTCATATGCTTGCCAATTCCTTGATGAATCATGTTTAAAACTATCAATTTGTATTAGAAATTCATTCCTTATATTGTATGATGCCTGGATATGCTTAGATATGTCAAAATGGTGGAAAAATCACACTTTTAACAAGTTTTAAACTGTCATTTTCGCCCGGCGAACTCGGGGCGAGATTATAGCGATTTTCAGCATTTTTCCCTGCTTCATTTCGCCTCCACTTCGCCTCAGGGTCGCTCAGCGAAATCAGGCAGACAGCTCAGGTCTGTTCTGGTTCGTTCTGGGTGCTGTAAACGCGTTCGGCGAGGCTTTTACTAACCGTTTTCAAAGAGAACTCAAATTTCTAAGAAAAACACCATTCTTGACATATCCGGAAGGTGATTTCAACATTTAAGGAATGGATGAATTAAGGATTGGACAAAGCATTAGATATGTAAGAATAAGGTTATTTAAGTTATGGAATGTTTCCAATAACCAAGCAATGGCTTATGAGAACGATGAGCCTAAGACTATAAGTTTCTAAGTTAAGTATTGGGAGGTTATCCTCCTTAAGAATGCATTGATTATGCCAATTTATAGTGAAGTGATAGAAGTACTCATAGGTACCTTAAATAGGACTGATTTAATGTTCTAAGTTAAAAGCCTTTTATAGGTTAGCATTATAAGAATGATTTACTCAAAGAATGCATCAGATATGCATAGATTCAGTTGGTGTATCAGATATACACATATCAGTTAAATTAATTATCAGAATATGTATATTATATACAACAGGAATAATAATTAATAATCAGGATAAACTTTGTGTCTTCTGTGCTCTCGACCAGTTAGAGAGGACAGGGGGTTTCAGCATTGCTGGAACGGGCAGGAACTTTCCGCGAGGATAACCACACAGAGTTATAGTGTGTCTTCTGTGTTCTCGCCAGTTAGAGCACAGGGGGTTCCGGATACAGCTGGAACGGGCAGGAATCTTCCGCGAGGATAACCACAGACTAAGGCAAGAGGAGTCCGGTGATTAGCCTGATATGATAGGAATTTTCACCGGTTATCAGGGGAATGTGCTTCGGGGTTACTCCACCCGGGGGCATTCCGTAAAATGAACTCAGATAATATTGTTTGTTCAACGCTAACAGCTAACATAAAGACATATATCAGTTAATATTTATTTATGTTATCAGACAGAGAATAGTTATCAGGCAGGTATCAGATATCAGGTATCAGTTATCAGGCGGTGATCCTAGGTTTCCCCTCGATCACCCAGTTAGCAGGATATAGTCTAGATCTCATGACTATTCAGTATCAGACTCAGACAGTGATCCTAGGTTTCCCCTTGATCACTAGTTTAGCAGGACAGTCAAGTAGCCCTCTATGGGTAAGGTTAAGACTTGGCGATCATAGGTATCCCCAAGATTGCCGAGGTAGGCACGGCGACCCTAGGTTCCCTGTGGTTGCCCACAGTAGGTAGGGTAGGAGCTCACTGAGATATTATGTCTCATCCCTATCCTTCTGGTGCAGGTTTTCAGGTAAGCTAGTGATGTTCATGAAGATTTTCATCAGGAAGACGCTGGATGGAGTGCAGTTGCTCGTCGCGGAGAAGCTCAGAAGGTTATCAGGATATGTTTATGTATTTATAGATGATGTTGGGATGAATGTATTAACGAGACAACTTGTACTCATTCAGATGTATTCATTATTATTATTGTAAATTTTAATGTACCCAGTATCAGATTAATACACATGCTAAATATTCTAGATAATTTAGTATGGGTGTTACAATTGGTATCAGAGCAGGTCGATTCAGACCGTGCCTTGGGTCATTAAAGTTTCAATAAAAGTAGCGGGACCATTGGGTTCCGGATATTGTTCTAAAGGTCACATCTAGTTGAGCCTGATCAACTCAGTCTAGTATATGACAGTTAGGATAAATATCCGAGAGCTGAATGTGACCAAGGAGGAATGAAGTGTATGAAGGGCGAAGATTAAGGTGATAGAATTTTAAGACGGAGTTGGCGAAGAAGTATTCGACGCCAAATGGTGGCCATCAAACCGTAAAGTGACTAAGCCTATTTATGGCAGAGTTTAGGAATGTCAGAAATATTTAAGGATAAGGTGAAGCACCTCAACCCAGTTGGACTCGACGTTAGACGATGCTTCGTCTGCGGGAGACATAAGGATTAAGGAATCATGGGATACTATAAGGAATGACTTGGAACAGCAGTTTGAGAAGTTAAAGTGAGGTGTAGACTAAGAAACAATTCAGAGTACAGAGTTAGGGAATTGCAGTACCAAACCTAGAGACTCAAAATGAGGAATTATCGGTCGGTTTTGAAACCTCTAGACTCCCAGCAAAGATAGAGTACTGAGAATCAAACTCCAATCGGATGAGATTTTAATGTCCAGATAGTTAAGGGAATTAATTATGGATTAAGTGAAGTACTTGGGCAGACTAAGTTTACCCCTCAAAAGTGGTCATCGAGCGTGAAACGCAAGTTGGTTTAACCCCATCAGATCAGCCGCACCTCCCGAACCATAAATGCTAGATTTGGGAATTAAGAAAAGAAGTTGCTAAGCAACCTAAGAACTAAGATGGATGATTAAGAGGTGATAATAAGACCTGTTGCATATCGAAGCGTGAATCAGATTTTCGGATATTGTTTTATTAGTAATAAGATTGGAAATAAGTTAAGTTTAACTGAAGTTTTATAGGGTCAGCCATTGGGATTTAGTGAACTGATGGACGAATAAAGTTGAATTTCCTTGATTGGATGAAGAAGGCAAGTTCAAGATGACACAAGACTATAGTAGACCAGTTTTGAAAGATAATGAAGAGGTTTTGAAGCTCAAGATCAATTAACCGGAGGGATTCGAAGGTAATTTAAGAAGTATGGTAAAACCATAGAGACCGTAGCTGTCTCGGAAAGATTATGGGTATGAAATCCTTATGGATAGATATAGAACGATTAGTAATGGGACTCAGATCCTCAGTGGAATCCAGTGAATGAAAGACGTGAACCTTCCGAAATCATAGGTCATTTTAGAAGTTGCCACAAGTGATTTAAGTTTAAAATTTAAACTACTCCAAGTGTACCTTGAGGTCGGTTTCTATAATGTTAAAACGATAATACAAGTTGGATGGACCATGAGATGGTCACAGGAATCAGGACATGGAGAATAAGTAAGAATCAGAGTATGAGCCGTTGATAGGAGCTTTGTTAGGCTCGTAACAGTTGCCGAAAACCGTTTACAAGTTTTGGCGTATTATTGTGAAGGTAAGTATATGGTTTATGTCCAAAAGGAAACACAGTGTCGAGTGACGACCAATCAGTAAGTTCAACAGGCGGTTTAAGCCATAAAAGAATCAGCGAATGTAAGGTGATTTTGTTGTGACAGCTATAAGTCATTAAGGAACAAGTCAGCCAGAGGATTTGAGCAGGGTGTATCACCCCTCCTCCGAAGTGAATTGTTTAAATCAGAGTTGCGCAGCGGAAAAGTGATTTAAGGGTGAGTTAATGAACGATTCTAAGCTGAAGCTTAGAGAACAAGGATGCTTGTGAAGTCCTTGTCAGATGAACCACAGAAAGGCAATAAACGCCCAAATTTTTGAACCACGGAATATCAGTGCGCAGTGACGACTCGAACTTGTTATAAGTTCTAGGAGGAAATTCTAAAAGTAAAGCTGAGGGACATTTCAAACCTCGAGACACAAGAGAATTGAAATCAAAGCAGTTTAAGATTATGTGATAAGAATGAGAAGAATATGCTTTTAGCGCAATGAGTCTAGAGCAAGGAAAGTCACCGCTAATACGGTAAACTAGCTAATTTAGCCCGGTAACTTTAGGTGGACTTGAAGAGTAATGTTTAATCAACAGGATCAAGCATAAAGTAATATCAGTAAAGGTTGTACTTGCAAGGTGATACTTTGAAATAGAAGCGTTGATCAGAAAACGTCCACGCAGTGACATATGAGTTTAATCCATGATGTATTCCGTTATGTCAACATGTCACATGTATCAGAATATGTTAGTATTATATATGCAGTACTCAAGCTACTCAGATAGTAAAATAACAGATTTTCAACTATGGGACGTGTTTTGGCATGAGTGGTATGCAAACAGGAATGTTTGAGTATGAAGGTTTTTACCGGAACAGGATTGTTGATATCACCATAGCTTGGCAGAAGAGTTCGGAAATGAATGTACTTAATGTTCACTAGTAAAAGAAGAAGAACTTTTATGTAGATTAAAATTCATTCGTAGTCTACAGTAAAGAGGCTACGTAAGTTCAGGTTTTGATTAAAGAATTTAAAGTGTGCTATTTTGGTAGTACTCAAGTGGGGCTTTCTTTGAAAACAAGGATCTTGAAATTCAGCGTCTAGATTGAGAAAATAAGTTTGAGATGCCGATAGAATGTAATAATAATTTACGAATTGATGTATACTCAAGTGATAAATATGAGTAACATTGGCGGGGCAAACCTAGCAAGCCAGTTGAAAGGCAAATCCCGGATGTTACAAGATGAATTAAAAGAAGAAAGATTCCTAATTGGTGAGGTAGTACCTCAAATATGTTAAGATTAAGAATGATGTCCCGTTAGTCGGACAAAGATGAGGTGATGTATTGGGTACCCGTCAGTAGTGTACACGTGCTCGCTTATATATGCAAACTATATGCTACGAATTATACTATGTGATAAAATGTAAGATGACTTATACCACTCATCACTTGGGCTAGACTCTTATGAGTCCTGGACTATCGACACAGAAATATTTACGTTATGGTTAGAACTCGAGATAGTAAATGGTTATGATTGCGATAAGAAGCACATCGGAATGTTAGAAAGAAAGGAGCAGGTGTTAGAGGTGAAACTTCCTGCTTATACTTGGAATATTAAACAAAGTTAGAATACTTCTTACATTTGTATGTGCGAGTATAATATCAGATGTTTTCGATGTAATGATGATTCTATATGGTGATATAAGTCTATAAGTACGTTGTCGTCGTAAGAGACGAAAGTTAAAGATAATAATTCATGGGAGTTAGATGCAGTGCCGTGACCCCTTAAAAGTGGAAATATTTGAGGAGGATAAGATTATCCAGTAAAGTATTTGAGATTTGGAGACCTTAAGTTGGTTTGCAAGAAGTATTAGCACCAGGACCAAAGTCAAGCGAATTGGATATAATGATTCAGATAACTTTACATCCTACTACGTAAGAATTGTACAAATTCGCCATGAGCATTTTAGTTAAAGGAAAAGTTGTCGGGTATATACGACGTATAGATTTGGAAATCCAAGGGATTCCGATAAGCAAGACAAACTAGAGTGTCGGGCAAATCGAGGAAGTAGTGTGAGAGATTCTTTCATGTATGATAGTGGATTCTAAATTTCGAGGACGAAATTTCTTTAAGGGGGGTAGATTGTAATATCCCGCTTAGGACTCGAATATTTATTAATATTGAGACGATGTATCAGAGATGTTTTGAGCAAAGGACAATTTGGTAATTTGACAGTTAATGGATTTAATTATATGGCAAGTGTATATATATATATATCTCGCTTAGAAGTAACAGTTATCGGTGTTAGAAGATTGTAGAGCAAGCAATGACATTTTCGTAAATAAAGGGAAGGATGAGTTTATTTAAAAAGAAGGGGGAAGATATTTTCTTCACTCTTCTCTTCCCTCACTCTCTCCAAATCTGGTTTCTCTCCCTCCTCCCCTCACTCTCACGCCCTCCTTCACCTAGCCATCACCCACCAAGTTTCATTCAATTCTTGTGAAGTTTTAGCAAGCAAGCTTATTTGGAAAGTTAGAGCAAGAGAAAGAAAAGGAAGAATAAGGAGATTCAAGAGAAAGTGGTAGAGTGAAGCCAAGGCTTTGAGAATCGGAGATAGCAAGCACCAATAGGAGGTTTAAGGTGAGCTCCACAGGGTTTTAGAACCCGCTTGAGTAAGTTTAGGTTAATTTTACAATTTGAGCTAAGTTTAGAAATTTTGCCCCAATCTCATATGCTTGCCAATTCCTTGATGAATCATGTTTAAAACTATCAATTTGTATTAGAAATTCATTCCTTATATTGTATGATGCCTGGATATGCTTAGATATGTCAAAATGGTGGAAAAATCACACTTTTAACAAGTTTTAAACTGTCATTTTCGCCCGGCGAACTCGGGGCGAGATTATAGCGATTTTCAGCATTTTTCCCTGCTTCATTTCGCCTCCACTTCACCTCAGGGTCGCTCAGCGAAATCAGGCAGACAGCTCAGGTCTGTTCTGGTTCGTTCTGGGTGCTGTAAACGCGTTCGGCGAGGCTTTTACTAACCGTTTTCAAAGAGAACTCAAATTTCTAAGAAAAACACCATTCTTGACATATCCGGAAGGTGATTTCAACATTTAAGGAATGGATGAATTAAGGATTGGACAAAGCATTAGATATGTAAGAATAAGGTTATTTAAGTTATGGAATGTTTCCAATAACCAAGCAATGGCTTATGAGAACGATGAGCCTAAGACTATAAGTTTCTAAGTTAAGTATTGGGAGGTTATCCTCCTTAAGAATGCATTGATTATGCCAATTTATAGTGAAGTGATAGAAGTACTCATAGGTACCTTAAATAGGACTGATTTAATGTTCTAAGTTAAGAGCCTTTTATAGGTTAGCATTATAAGAATGATTTACTCAAAGAATGCATCAGATATGCATAGATTCAGTTGGTGTATCAGATATACACATATCAGTTAAATTAATTATCAGAATATGTATATTATATACAACAGGAATAATAATTAATAATCAGGATAAACTTTGTGTCTTTTGTGCTCTCAACCAGTTAGAGAGGACAGGGGGTTTCAGCATTGCTGGAACGGGCAGGAACTTTCCGCGAGGATAACCACACAGAGTTATAGTGTGTCTTCTGTGTTCTCGCCAGTTAGAGCACAGGGGGTTCCGGATACAGCTGGAACGGGCAGGAATCTTCCGCGAGGATAACCACACACTCAGGCAAGAGGAGTCCGGTGATTAGCCTGATATGATAGGAATTTTCACCGGTTATCAGGGGAATGTGCTTTGGGGTTACTCCACCCGGGGGCATTCCGTAAAATGAACTCAGATAATATTGTTTGTTCAACGCTAACAGCTAACATAAAGACATATATCAGTTAATATTTATTTATGTTATCAGACAGAGAATAGTTATCAGGCAGGTATCAGATATCAGGTATCAGTTATCAGGCGGTGATCCTAGGTTTCCCCTCGATCACCCAGTTAGCAGGATATAGTCTAGATCTCATGACTATTCAGTATCAGACTCAGACAGTGATCCTAGGTTTCCCCTTGATCACTAGTTTAGCAGGATGTAGTCCAGTTTATGACTACACAGTTTAGCAGGACAGTCAAGTAGCCCTCTATGGGTAAGGTTAAGACTTGGCGATCATAGGTATCCCCAAGATTGCCGAGGTAGGCACGGCGACCCTAGGTTCCCTGTGGTTGCCCACAGTAGGTAGGGTAGGAGCTCACTGAGACATTATGTCTCATCCCTATCCTTCTGGTGCAGGTTTTCAGGTAAGCTAGTGATGTTCATGAAGATTTTCATCAGGAAGACGCTGGATGGAGTGCAGTTGCTCGTCGCGGAGAAGCTCAGAAGGTTATCAGGATATGTTTATGTATTTATAGATGATGTTGGGATGAATGTATTAACGAGACAACTTGTACTCATTCAGATGTATTTATTATTATTATTGTAAATTTTAATGTACCCAGTATCAGATTAATACACATGCTAAATATTCTAGATAATTTAGTATGGGTGTTACATTGTATTAAGTCTTTTTTTCTTCCGACGATTTAATTATTGTTGGGAAAAATGACTTATCGCAATAACAATTATTCTCGTTGGAAATAAGACAATTTTTTGATATGCATATAGCAACGACTTAGTTAAGTCGTTGTAATAAGTTGTTTTTTTTTTACAACAATTTCGTCATCGCTGGGAAAAATGACTTATCCCAACAACAATTATTATCGTTGGAAATAATATAATTTTTTTTATATGCATAAAACAACGACTGATTTATGTGTTGTAATACCCTTTTTTTCTCAACAATCTCTTTATCATTGCGAGAAATATAACGTTTTGGCAACAACATACTATATTGTTGCGAATAATTCAATATTTTGGCAGCAACATAATTTGTGATTGGGAAAAATACAACTTTTTGCAACGACATAATTTTTGTTGGAAATAATACAATATTTGGCAGCAACATTGTAAAGTTGGGAATAATACAATAATTTTTTTTTGAAAGAATACAATATTTTTTTTAAGGGACAATATATATATATATATTAGAGTTCATTATATATGTTTTATGAATTAAAAAATATATATTTATGCTAACAACTTACCTTGTCGTTGGAAATATTAATTTTCTTTGAATTTTTTAGTATTTACTTTTACACATTTTTCTTAAGTCTGTTAAGAAATATATTAAGATAACAATAAAAAAATAACAAAGTCGATCACAAAAAAAATTATTCCTATTTTTTATTATTTTATTGTATTTAGTTATAATTTTTTTTGCATATGTCACAATAAATAATTTTGGTAAATCAGATCATAATAAGTCTCTTTATAGTGTTTGATATTGTTCTTATTGATTTCTGGAGTATTTTAAAGGAAAAATGGATGGAGCAAACTGCAATATAAGTTTGTACATTTGTTGGTCTATCCAAGTTTTAAGCATATTTACGTAAGATTTGTAAAGTCCGTTAGTTTATCCAAATTTGTAGGTTTGTTCATTGCCACTTTTTTTTTTTGACAAATTGTTCATTGCCACTTAATTTTAAACTTTAATGTTGTTCTATAAATGAGGATTTGGAGGAAACCGCATCACATATCTTGCAACTAATTAGTATTAAAAAAATAATAATCAAGGAACACCAAGTATTAGAAAATAAAGAGAAAAATTAACCGTTGAGAAAAAATGTTTCAGGTGACATAAGAACAAAAGAAAAAGAGGAGACACTGGTGGAGGAAAAACAAAATCAACTTTTTAAAATTTGTTTGGGTGTAGATGTTGGCATGGTTCGGTTCGGGATGAAAATTGAACTGAACCGAACTGAACTATTTGTTAAATTTAAAATAACTAAATCGAATCGAATTGTTTGTATTTCGAACTGAACTGAACCAGATTGAACTAATTGCTAAATTTAAAATAACTAAACTGAAACGAGCTGTTTGCATTTTGAAATGAGCCGAACTGTTCCAAACCGAACCGAACCAAACTGTTATTATTGGTACCTTTGAAAAAAAATATAAAAAAAAACAAACAAACGAAATTGAATTTTAGTCATCGAACTGTTATCGAACTGAACAGAGGTGTTTCGAATCGATCCGAACTGTTTTGAACTGAATCGAACCGTTTCAGTTCAGCTTCAAAATTGTTAGTAATGGTTCAGTTTTTTTTGTTTGGTTCGATTCAGTTCAGCAGTTCGGTTTGATTTTTTGTTTTTTTTTTTTCCACCCTTATTTGAGAGTAATTAGGTAAATTTTCTTGTCTCATGTCACGAAATCTTTGACTCTTTCAATTGGATCATTTAGTTGTAACAACCCAAGAATGATTGGGAGATAGTAACTTAGTTATTTTGAATGTGAAGGTTATTGTGGTAAAAATTACATTTAGTGGCATAGTTGTTGTCTTCTCCCTCTTTCTCTTCTTCCTCGCCAGCCACCTCTAACCCTCAACCCTCAACCCACTCAAATTTCTTCATGCATGTCTTTTATTCAAGCTTCTTCTCCACCTAATTGAAGGAATCAAAGGGTAAGTTGAAGGAATTTTTCTTTCCCCTTTTCTTCTATCATGTGGCAGAATTTTCTTTCTCCCTTTCTTCCCTTAAGTGGCCGAGCCACTTCCCTTCCATCTCTCTCTCAACTTTTCCCTCAAAATCTCATGATTTTGTGTTGAATGTTTGTTGTATTAACTGAAAATTGTGATGGCAGGGATCAATATAGAAGGAATTGGAAAAGGCAAGGAGGTTTTAGAGAAAAAGTAGAAGTTGGAGGCCTTAGACATCAAGAGAAGCTAATTTGAGGTGAGTTCCCTAATTAGGCTTAAATTTCTTAGTTAGGGGATGTAGATTGGATTATGATCAAGAGATATTAGATTATGTATGATAAGTGAAATCTCATGAGCAAATATTCATGGTTGGTAATTTGGGTATGATTTAAGTAATTATTTGGTGATGGTTATTTAAGATTTAATACTTTCCCTTTGTGAAGGCTAGAATTAGTTCTTTGTAACTATGTCCGAAGACATGGGTTAGATAATTAGTTCTTTGTACCATGAGGAAGTAAATCCTTATGTGAATAATCCTTACATTTGAAGCCTTGAATCAAGAAAGTAGACAATTATTAGATAATTGGTGATTGGAATATAATTTAATTTCCTGGACTATATATGTATATATAGTGAGATCTTTAAAAAAAAATGTATATATAGTGAGCTGAATTAATTGTCTGGAGTGTTGTATTAATCATCACATCAATATCGAGATTTGAACTCAGGTTGATGTAGGATTTGGGTTGAAACCTTGTAAACTGGAGTAATATAAAATTATTTTATGAGAATTAGTTTTGAATATTTTAAGTTAAATTTATGATTTGTTTCCATTAGGTTTATAACGCACTGAAATAAAAACAAGCTTTGAATGCATTGAATTTGTCACATATTTTTAATGCCGTGCATATTTTATGAGAACTGTGTTTTGTATGGTGAATTTGTCACATATTCTTATGAGAATTATGTTTTGTATAGTCAATGTTTCATTTGTCACATATTTTTAATGTTGTGAATATTTTATTTTTGAATCGCAGGACCGTGTGATAATGCCTAAACAAAAGAAAAGATGGATCAACCTTAAAGATAGAAGTTTACCGGAGTATTTAAAAGGAATGGATGACTTTTTAGATTTATTAGTGTCGATATCACAAAGTTATATTACGCAAATGATCCATTTGTCCTAGGTTCTCAAGCTGAGTTGGTTTATTATGTGAAGGAGAATGACAATAAAAATTGGTATACAGTGGTAAAAGTCAAACCCAGAAATTTTTTTGATTTTCCACAAGAAGAAGATGACTCAGATGCATATCAATTGAATGAGTTCACCAATACAGATATAGCAATAGAAGCATCTTTAGTGGACCAAGGAGATGTTTTAAATAGAGATGATGTTGGTGGAACATGCTTAGATGAACATATTGTTAGAAAAGAAGAAGAGTCCAAAGAATTAGTCAATGCAAGTGATTCTGATAGTGATGATTTTGAAGTTGAATATTCCACGGATGAGGATGATTACTCAGAGAAAGTAGATTCTGACTCAGAATAAAAATATCTTTTTACGCAATAAGAATTTTTTCAGGATTATCTGTTTTGTAAATCTTGTATCGCTTAATTACATTTTCAATTGACATGATTTATGTATTACTTATTTCTTCAAACAAATATTATGAATGGCATAAACCATAATAGCAAAAGGAGGTATAGGGGTGGTCATGGTTCGGTTAATTTGGTTATCGAAATAATGGTTCGGTTCAAGAATTAGTAAAATGGTTCAGTTAATTTTGGTCCGGTTCGGTTCGGTTCAGCGATTCAATTTGAAATTTGGTTATTTTTGCCCACCCCTAATGAGGTATATTTGCAATGACTAAAATTGAAGAAATGAATATATATTTTTGGTTGTTTCATAACGCTCGTTGCTGCGTTCATGTGGCTTTGGGAAGGAGTAATCAATTAATCATCTATTTATGGAGTGTAATTTTTACAGGAGTGTTTGACATTTCATCTTTAGTGGTTGTGGATTTCTACCGTTCATCCTTATGATATTGGTTTTTGAAATTCTGGCACGCGGTGGACAAATGTCCTACAAGATGTTCTGGACACTCGGATGCGATGTTCTGAACACGTGGTTATGACATCGTAAGACAATAAACAATAAATAGCAACAAAGTAAAGTGCAGGAAAGTAAGAATACAAGATATTTGGTAACCCAGTTCGGTGCAACGTCACCTATATCTGGAGGCATCCATGCCAAGAAAGGAAATCACTATGATAGTATCAGTTCAAAGTCCTATGTGAACAACATCTGGTTCACTGCCTTCTCGCCTAATCACTACCTGTGGTATTTCTATCTAAGACTCCCCCTAGATATGAGAACCCTTCTCACTTTCTCCTCAATCACACAACCCGTGATTTAACAACTATTACAAACGGTTTAGGAGAGACACTCCAATAAACATTACTTACTCTATGCTAGATGCACTAGAGAAGTTTACAAAACACAGAGTACAATTCAACTAAAACAATCCAGCTCTATGCATCAAGGTGATACAAAGAGTGGCTCACAAAATCACAAGAACAGACTCGAAACCCTAATAGACACTTTTCTCAAATGACGGCTTCAGTGAGTTTCATGTGGTCAGTCTGAATCTTTCTTTATATAGTCAGAGAATGCATGGGCTTAGTTTTTAATCGGGCTAAACACAATTGTTGATCCAATAGAATTTTCAACAGTAATCTTCATAGCAGCATATATAATGTTTCCTAAAATGCTTAGGACATTAAATAAGGAAACACGACAAATCCCAAACTGATATGCACGCTTCTAAAACCACACGCTTCTTGGAACACAATATACGTGAATCATATATATGGTCAAACCTTCAGAGATCTCACACTAAAACCAAATCTTCCAAGATTGCGAAATAAAATACAACACCCTGAGTCAAGATGTCGTACTAACATGTCTAAAACATCTGGCCCAACATCTTGCTAGAACTTCTTGCTTTAACAAAATGCAGCCAACACAATAATAAAACCCAACAGTTTTCACACGTTGCAATTTGGTGGCGCAAGTGTATTCAGGAAGGAGACCCGCTTCTATTTTCAGTTTTGATTATTTGAAAAGAGTGCATCAAGATTTTTTTGTAGTAAATAACTTTCTTTGTTACCAATTAAGTCCTTTAAGTTATTTAGCCCTAACAATTTGGGAGATTCCAAATCAAAAAAATGTAAGTTATTAGATGTTTAAAAGTTACAATTAAATTGATTAAATGACCTAATTGATACGAAAAAAAACTTAAAGGGCCAACCTATTACAATTAATTAGCTTAAAAGACTTAAGTGACACGAAAAAAACTTAAAAGACTAAGTTGTTACAATTAAACAACTTAAATGACCTCTAGTGTAATTTTATAATAACCATAAACTTATTTAAAAAAAATTATATTGAAAGAAAAAAAAAAGGGTAAATTACACTTTTGGTCCTTTAAATATTTTTCAGGTTTCATATTGGTCCCCTAATTAATAAAAGTAACGTTTTGGTCCCTTAAATCCTTCTTTGTTGTCACTTTGGTCCCTTCCGTTAGTTTGTGTTAAAAAACGTTCACTTTTTGTCCCTTAAATATTTTTCAGGTTTCATATTGGTCCCCTAATAGAGGACCAATCTGAAACCTGAAAAATATTTAAGGGACCAAAAGTGAACGTTTTTTAACAAAAACTAACGGAAGGGACCAAAGTGACTAACATAAAAGATTTAAGGGACCAAAACGTTACTTTTTATTAATTAGGGGACCAATATGAAACCTGAAAAATATTTAAAGGACCAAAAGTGTAATTTACCCAAAAAATTAATAGAATTATAATTTTAACAAAAATTTGGCGGTATTGTTTAGCGCTAAAGTAATTTGGCAGAGCACTTTCTCTTGACTTTTGAGTAACTGATGCCCATTATCTTCTCCAACTCCAAACATACTTACCCATTTTCGTTTATGGAAAGTAAGAAATCCTGCACAATGGAGGTTACGAGAGAGACAGAGCAACGGTAAAAGAATCAGACATTAACCTTCAAATCTCTTTCAATTTCTTTGCAGATTCAGAGATAGCACTCAAATTTCTTTCAGAATCAGAATTCGAATTTCTTCCCCAGGTAAGTTTTTTGCTGCCTCCAAAATATAGTTTGATTTCATGAATCGTTTGCATGCTCCGTTTTTCCTTTGATCTATTTTGGTAAAATGTTTGATTGAATGAATGACTTGTTTATGGGGTTTGTCATTCATGCCTTATAAACAAGAGTGAAGAGAAGCGAGGTGAGTGTATTTTTTTTAAGAAATAAGGGTTGTGATGTTTACGAAATAGATAAGGTGTGTGTTATTTAAGCATATGTCTGGGAGTCAGGACAATTTCTCTATATGTTTATAAAACAAATGGAATGGACAAATTGGAAGTAACAATTGATAATTTTTTGTGATGATACTCGCACTCTTTAGTAGTGAACAACTTCAATTGGCTTTTTGCTGTAGGATGAATGACTGGGTAATGTGCATATGTAGCATCGAATCAAACATTTGACATTCTGTCCTATCTAAGACAGCGTTTTAGTTACCTTTTTTTTATGTGGAAATAAGGTGTCTTGTCATGTTTTGTTCTACACTTAATATACATTGAATATAGAACAAAACTCATATTAGATGTTCTTGTTCTACTTGTTAAGAAAGCTGCACATTTTTACCATTTGTTGTAAATATCCCAACTGTTTTTAAGCTGCAAGTTTTCAAGTGTGCTTTGCTGCTATTCAGTTTGTTATACTTAACTGTGATGATGTAATGTGATGAGTAACTCGAATTTATAATTTATAATCTTAATTTACATTGTGAGTGCATGGCATCGTGATTGTAGAAGCTATACATAAGAAGTATATTTGGTTGATACTCGAAAGAAATAGGAATATAGATTGTTTTAGATTTCACATTATTACGGTACCTTTAATTAGTTGGTGTTGGAATCCTCGAGAATGCTTACTTAGATAGCCTTCCGGTGTTGCATTTTGGGGCTGTTTCATAGAGGGCAGCGGCGGTGTTTGTTGGTGCTGTGTTTTTCTCACTGTTTTGCTGCTGTCCAGTCCTTGGCAGCTGTGTTTTTGGGGAGATTTCTGATGCCTGGACAGCAGGGGCTGTTTTACCTTGGTGTTGTTTTTGGCTGGCTTTGCTTTAGCAGTTTTGCCACGCCCTTTTAGTGTATGCGTTGGGGTGTTGTATTGTGTTTTTCGGACCAACTTTCGTCTTGAGAGTTTTGGTTTCTAGTAATAATATTGGCCGTTCAAAGACAAGTTATGCTGACATGGTTTTTTTTGTGATAATTATTTTATGATTTAATATATTTTGTCATTTATTTTATTTAGTTATGGCACCCCCAAATCATGATTCAGAGATACAACTTCCAAATTCTTCAAATAACAATATAAGTCAACATCAAGAAGGTACTTAATTAATTTGCTTGACTTTAATTTTTCTTATTCATATACTATTTGTTCTTATAATTTTATCTTGAAAATTTCACATTATACTTCTCTTCACTTTCTTTTTTGGGTAAAAATGCTATAGAAAGTTCAAATGCACAAAAAGTTGGAAGAGGAAGAACTATTGGCTTAAGTGTCGCAAAAAAGAAAAAGAGGAGCACTACTGGAAAATTGCATGTTGTTATTCCGACAGATAAAATGGTAGCCGTTGGATCAGGAGCTGCTGATTTTGTGACTGAGATCTCTATTGTTGTCCTAAAAAATGCACCTTTTAATGTCAAGAAATGGAGAAAAATTCCACAAGAGACAGAAAACAAGATAGTAGCAAAAGTTTTGGTAAATCGTAATCTTGTGCTCTTTTAATTTATTTGATTGCTTCTACATAGTACTTACTATAGTTTTCATTTTAATTGATGAGTGCAGGATACTTTTGATATTGACAATACAAAGCATAATAGAGATGTCATTATTAATACTGCTAAAAGACTATATCGAAATCATAGATGTAGATTTCATAAACACTTTAGCCAATACAAGACAAATGAGATAGCTTTGGAACATAAACCAGATGATTTAAGCGAAGCAGATTGGAAGTACTTGGTAGATTATTTTTCAAGTCCTGAATTCAAGGTATGTTTGTATTAGATTTACTATATAAATATAGGTAATTTAATTTTATACGTAAACATCTACTATATTTGTACTTGTGTTATTTACAGGAAATTAGTAAAAGGAACAAATCAAATAAATCTAAACAAGTTATTAATCATAGATGTGGAAGGAAGTCATTTCAAGCTGTTAGCTATGACGCGGTAAAATATAAAATATCAAATCTCCCTTTTTTTGGTATATTTATCATTGACTTGATAACTTATATGTATTTATATTTTGTGATGATGAAAATTTGCTTTTAGAGAGATCCTGAAACCGAAAAGGAGCCCAACTATAAGGATTTATGGAGAATGACTCACACAAACAGCAATGGAGAATGGATAAATGATGCTTCTAAGGAAGTTCATGTATGACATCCTTTTTTGATTTGTTAAACATATATAACTGCGATTAGTTTTTTATTCTAGTTTTAATTTATAATTTACATTTTTAAATAGATGAGGGTTGAAAAAGCTTCTTCAGATTTCTTAGAAGCTGGATATGGGGACACTGATAAAGATGTGATTACAAATATTGCTTTTAACTCAGTTGTGGGAGAGCGATCGGGATATTGTCGTGGCTTAGGAGCTGGAATTAAACCACTAAAGGGAAAGTCTGTTACAGGTTTGCAAGAACAATTAGAAAAGGAGTGTGAAAAAAGACAAGATATAGAAATGAAGTTAAAAGAAGTAGAGACTCAACTCGAAAAAGAGCGAAACATGAGGGAAGAAATGACGGCAAAATTTGAAGAGAGTCAAAGGCAACTAGGAGAAAAGATGGAGAAACAATTTGAGGAAAAAATGGCAAATATGTTTAGTCAAATGATGAATTTCCAAGTAAGTATATAAATAACCATAGTTGGTACAAAAATATAATAAAATTTTAATTTTGTATTATTGAAATCTCTTTGTTTATTTTACTAAATTTGTCATGGGTGTTATTTTGAATATTTTTATAGGGTATCGGTGGACAATTTTCTAGTGCACTTAATATAATGTCTGAACTTGTTCACAAGGATAATAACACGACTTCAGAGAAATTGTAAGTAATTTTTCTTGATTTTTAGCATACGATTTTGTCCAAATTTTATTTCGAGTTGAGATGGATTGATGAAGACACGACTTGATGCATTTGTGAGGATATTCTAATTGAGAATTCGTTTTAGCAATTAGTGTAACATCCTGCCTAAGACTCGAATATTTATTAATATTTGGACGACGTATCAGATATGTTTTAAGCAAGGGCAATTTGGTAAATTGTCAGTTAATGGGTTAATTTATATGGTAAATGTGATATCCCACTTATAAGTGTCAGTTATCAGTATTAGGGGTAATTAAGAAGCATGGCAATCTTGTGATTATGGGCAATGGCATTTTGGTGATTATTTTGAAAAGGAGGATTATAAGAAAAAGAAAAGGGAAGATATTTTCCATTATTCATTCCCCTTCCATCCTTCCTCTTCTCTCACGCCACCCTCCCTTCCTCCTCCTCCCAATCTTCACATAATCATCCATTAACATGGCCAATTCATGTGAGAAAGAGCTAGTAAGCTTGTGTGGAAAGCAAGAACAAGAGAAGAAACAAAGAGAATTGAAGAAGTATCAAGAGAAGAGCTAGAGCTTTGGTTTTCAAGCTTGAGTTTAGTGATTAGAAGCTTGGCAAGGAGTAAAGCTAGCATCAAGGTGAGTTCCTAGGGGTTTAGAATCCCCTTTGTAAGTTTTGAAGAGTTTTGTTTATATTGAGCTAAGATTAGAAAATTACCCTAATCTCCTATGTTTGCCAATTCCTTGATTATTCATGCTTTAAATTGTTAATTTGTGTTGGAAATTCATTCCTTATACTGTTGGAATGCCTGGGTAACCTTAAATGTGTCAAAATGGTGGAAAATCATACTTTTAGCAGGTTTTTGAACTGATATTTTCGCCGGGCGAGCTCGGGGCGAACGTGAAGTTACTGTTTGGCAGGTGCTCACTGCCTATTTTCGCCTCCACCTCGCCTCCACATCGCCTAGCGATTTTGGACAGACAGCATTTGTCTGTTCTGTTTCGTTCTGGGTGCTGTGTACGTGTCCGGCGAGGCTTTTTAATAACTGTTTTCAAGTAAACTTTAGTTTTCCAAGATAAACACCATTCTTGACATGTTCAAAGGATTACACAACATTTAAGGAATGAATGATTGGACAAGGAATTTGGTAAAGCATTAGGAATTGCAAAGTAAAGTTATTTAAGTTATGGAATGTTCCCAATAACCAAGCAACGGCTTATGTGAACGATGAGCCTAAGACTGTAAGTTTCTAAGTTAAGTATTTGGAGGTTATCCTCCTTAAGAATGCATTAATATGCCAAGGCTAGAGAAAATATTAGAAGTACTTACAAGTACTTAATATGAGAAATAATGTTTAAGTTAAGGACCTATTTATAGGTTAGGCAATTAAGAATGAATACTTAAGAGTGCATTAGATATGCACAAGATTATGAATGTATAAGATATGTATATGAATTTAAGAATCTATGAAAAAGAATATGATAACGTGTTCATCAGACTCCGGATTATGCCGGATGGGATTTCTCCGAAAGGGCTATCCACACGTAATTTATAAGACGATGTTAAACGTGTTCATCAGACTCCGGGATTCGCCGGATGGGACTCTTCCGAGAGGATTGTCCACACGTATGTTAAAAGATTTAAGCATGTCCAGCAGGCTCCGGGATTCGCCGGATGGGACTTCTCCGAGAGGGTTGTCTACATGCAAGATGTGTCCAGCAGGCTCCGGATTATGCCGGATGGGGCTTCACCGAGAGGGTTGCCTACACAAAGATAAGAGGAGTCCGGTGTTAGCCTGATATGATAGGAATTTCACCGGTATTATGGGAGATGTACTTCGGGGTTACTCCACCCGGATGCACTCCGTAAAATGAACCAAGATAATGATTGTTTGTTCAACGCTAACTTCTAACTTTATGACATGAAAAGATGATACGAATATGAAATGAATACGTATATTTTATATGTAATACGAGACATGAGGATTAGTTCCTAGTGAACGCGATGTGATCATAGGATGTCCCCAAGATCACTACGTATAAGACTAAGATAAGAATAGAGTATGAAATGCATAAGATCATGTATATGACAAGTATAAGAAAGATAAAGTCATGACGCGATCCTAGGCTTCCCCTTGATCGCGAAATAAGTAAAGATAAGACTTGGCGATCGTAGGTATCCCCAAGATTGCCGAGGTAGGCACGGCGACCCTAGGTTCCCTGTGGTTGCCAACAGTAGGTAGGGTAGGAGCTCACTGAGACATTATGTCTCATCCCTATCCTTCTGGTGCAGGTTTTCAGGTTGGCAAGTGGTTTTCAGATGCAGATCTTCAGGAAGACGCTGGATGAAGTGCAGATGCTCGTCAAGGCAAGCTCAGGAGGTTGACGGATCTTATATATGTATATGAACGTGTAATATATATTGTATTTGGATATTTATGTAAACGAGCAAAATGTACTCATTCAGTGATTTGTATATATATTATTGTAAATTTTAATGTATCCAGTATCAGTTTAATGCACATACTAATATACTAGTTAAAGTTAGTATGGGTGTTACAATTGGTATCAGAGCAGGTCGATTCAGACCGTGCCTTGGGTCATTAAAGTTTCAATAAAAGTAGTGGGACCATTGGGTTCCGGATATTGTTCTAAAGGTCACATCTAGTTGAGCCTGATCAACTCAATCTAGTATATGACAGTTAGGATAAATGTCTGAGAGCTGAATGTGACCAAGGAGGAATGAAGTGTATGAAGGGCGAAGATTTTGGTGATAGAATTCTAAGACGGATTTAGCGAAGAAGTAATCAACGTCAAATGGTGGCCATCGAACAGTGAAGTGACTAAGTCTGTTTAGGGCAGAATTTCAAGAAGGTCAGAAATATTTAAGGATAAGGTGAAGAGCCTTAACCCAGTTGGACGCATCGTTGGACGATGCCTCGTCTGCGGAAGACATAAGGATTAAGGAATCATGGAATGCTCTAGGAAATGACGTAGAACCTTGACGGGAACCGCAGTTTGAGAAGTTAAAGTGAAGTGTGGACTAAGTAACGATTCTAGGTATAGAATTAAGGAATCGCAGTACCAAACTTAGAGAAATGAAATGATGAATTTCCGGACAGTTAAGAGAATTAATTATGGATTACGTGAGTTACTTGGACAGAGGAAATTAACCACTTAAGTGTGGTTAATGAGCATGGATTACAAGTAAATTTAACCTCATCAGATCAGCCGCACCTCCCGAACCATAGATGCTAGATTTGGGAATTAAGAAGAGAAGATGGATGAAAAGTGATGATAATAAGATATGTGCATGTCAAAGCGGGAATCAGATATTCGGATGTGTCCTAATAGTAAGAAGATTAGAAACAAGCTAAGCTAGATTGGAATTTAGTGTACTAATGGACGAATTAAGTTGAACACCCTTGATTGGACGAACCGTATTGAATTTCCTCGATTGGTTGGAAAATGCAAGTTTAAGATAACACAAGAGTAAAGTAGACCAGTTTTGAAGGATAATCGGAATCTTAGCCGAGAAAAAAATTATATGATATTTATTATATGGAAGATCGTCCTTTATATGAAATGTTAAGATTGTGATTAGAGTAACGGCGTTATATGTTTTCAACTGAAGAGTTTTCTTCCGCGAATATGCTAGAAGTGTAAAGAGGTCGCCCCGTGTGGTTAAGTTCCGAGGGCGATAATAAAGTATAGAATTCGGGTGGTTCAACTATATGCGGAATTACTCAGATGTTAAGAATCGAGCTTTGGATTGTGAATCCAGTAACAAGTGACTGGAGGAATCCAATATATTATGGTAATGTGCAAAAGTTTAAGATCGTTTGAGCGGACACTTGAAGAGACGTAACTTATGTCTGGGCATTCTAGAGAACCGGTAAGAATTTGGAACTTTTCAGGACGGATTGTTCCGTAGAAACTCGAGGGTAACTTAAGGGACATGATAGAGCTAAGGAGACCAAAGTTGTCCCGGGAAGATTATGGATATGAAATCATTACAGATAAAGAAAGAGAGAATAGTAACAAGACTCAAATGAAAGGTATGAACCTTCAGAAGTTATAAGTGTTTTTAGAAGTTGCCACAAAGGGATGTACATGAATTTAAGCTGCCTCAGACATACTTCCAGTCGGGTTTCTGCAATGTTTAATGATTATACGTGAAGAGCTGACCAAGAGAAAAGGTAACGTCAGACAAATTTGTTACAGTGATTACAAAGTGATAGAGTAAAAAGAATTGATCGATGAAATTTTATATGACAATGGTGAAGTTTTCCTCCGATGCTAACTCGAGTGTTAAAATCAGAGTGGCGCAGCGGAGTGGTAATCTAAGAATGATATAATGATCAGTGTTAAGCTGAAGCTTAGAGTATGAGAAGATGTTAAGTGCTTAATTCCTATTATACGGGATAGTAGTAAGTATAAGCGATTTGAATATATCATGAGTTCTAATGGAAAGTTATGGAAGTTAAGTTGATGAATACTTTAGACCTCGAAATCCATGAGGAATGAAATATTTAAATTTGAGACTTTGATCAGAAACGACAGTGCAGTGGCGAATGAGTTTAATTCCATGTTGTAACCATGTCATGTTAACTTATATTAGCCGAGGATTTCAGAAGTTTTGAACTTAATGTTCACCAGTAAAGGAAGGAGAACTTTTATGTAGCTTAAAAAGTTATTCGTAGTCCACGGTAAAGGGCTACGTAATTTCATGTTATGATTGAAAGATTAAAGACTGAGTGTGCTATTTGGGTAGCAATCGAGTAGAGTTTCCGTTGGAAATAAGAATCTTGAATTTGGCATTCAGAACGAGAAGTAAGTTTGTGATGTTGGTAAATTGTAACCATAAATTTACATTATAGGTTGTTGTATGCTTAAGAATATATGTGAGTAACATTGGCGGGGCAAACCTGGTAAGCCAGTTGAAAGGCAAATCCCGAATGTTACGAGATGAGTTAAGAGTAAGAAAAGATTCTCAATTGAGGTGGTAGTGCCTCAAATATGATAAGATTAAGAATAATGTCCCGTTAGTCGGACAAAGAAAAGGCAATGTAAAGTGTACACGTGCTCGCTTATATATGTAAGTTATATGCTATGAAATATATTGTATAATGATATGTGATACGACTTAAGTCACTCATCACTTGGACTAAACCCCTATGAGTTGGAATTATTGATGTAGAAACATTATGCTACGACAAGAAAGCGAGACTAAGTAGTGACAAGAACGAGGGGAGATTGGCAAACTCCTAGTATGAATAATGATTTCTGAGTTATTGAGATAAGTAACGTCATAGACCCATCAAAGTAGAACGCGGGTAATCAGTAAGATTTCGCGAGTCCTTGAGGTATTCCGTGATGGAAGCAATGATTAAGATTAAGGAAAGTAACACATCAGGATGCCTTTTTCCTTGTACTTGTATAATGGAAGTAGTGTGGTAGTTTTACTCTCATTAAGGAATGGTATAATAATGGAAAAAAAACCATATATGTAGGATGCCGTTGTATAAGGCAAAGATCGACTATAAGAAATCAATAGAATCGTCGAGGATAATAAGAAAGCCCAATGTCGTCTAAGTAAGATTACGCGGACTATGATGAGATTATAATATTCAGCACAAGTGTTAGGATTGGATAACTCTAGTTTGGGTTACAAGAAGTGTATAAACAGGGATATGGTCAGCAAGTTGGATGCGATAGTTTGGATAGTCTCATATTCTGCTACGCAAGAATTGTGTGATGCACATCAAGTATTCCAGTCAACGAAAAGATTGTCGGATACATTCGACTTATAGAGTTGGAATCTAAGGGATTCCGATAAGCAAGATGAACTGGAGTCTTGGCTTATGAAGGAAGTAATATGTGAGATTAATTCATGTATGATATTAGATTCTAAATTTCGAGGACGAAATTTCTTTAAGGGGGGTAGATTGTAACATCCCGCCTAAGACTCGAATATTTATTAATATTTGGACGACGTATCAGATATGTTTTAAGCAAGGGCAATTTGGTAAATTGTCAGTTAATGGGTTAATTTATATGGTAAATGTGATATCCCACTTATAAGTGTCAGTTATCAGTATTAGGGGTAATTAAGAAGCATGGCAATCTTGTGATTATGGGCAATGGCATTTTGGTGATTATTTTGAAAAGGAGGATTATAAGAAAAAGAAAAGGGAAGATATTTTCCATTATTCATTCCCCTTCCATCCTTCCTCTTCTCTCACGCCACCCTCCCTTCCTCCTCCTCCCAATCTTCACATAATCATCCATTAACATGGCCAATTCATGTGAGAAAGAGCTAGTAAGCTTGTGTGGAAAGCAAGAACAAGAGAAGAAACAAAGAGAATTGAAGAAGTATCAAGAGAAGAGCTAGAGCTTTGGTTTTCAAGCTTGAGTTTAGTGATTAGAAGCTTGGCAAGGAGTAAAGCTAGCATCAAGGTGAGTTCCTAGGGGTTTAGAATCCCCTTTGTAAGTTTTGAAGAGTTTTGTTTATATTGAGCTAAGATTAGAAAATTACCCTAATCTCCTATGTTTGCCAATTCCTTGATTATTCATGCTTTAAATTGTTAATTTGTGTTGGAAATTCATTCCTTATACTGTTGGAATGCCTGGGTAACCTTAAATGTGTCAAAATGGTGGAAAATCATACTTTTAGCAGGTTTTTGAACTGATATTTTCGCCGGGCGAGCTCGGGGCGAACGTGAAGTTACTGTTTGGCAGGTGCTCACTGCCTATTTTCGCCTCCACCTCGCCTCCACATCGCCTAGCGATTTTGGACAGACAGCATTTGTCTGTTCTGTTTCGTTCTGGGTGATGTGTACATGTCCGGCGAGGCTTTTTAATAACTGTTTTCAAGTAAACTTTAGTTTTCCAAGATAAACACCATTCTTGACATGTTCAAAGGATTACACAACATTTAAGGAATGAATGATTGGACAAGGAATTTGGTAAACCATTAGGAATTGCAAAGTAAAGTTATTTAAGTTATGGAATGTTCCCAATAACCAAGCAACGGCTTATGTGAACGATGAGCCTAAGACTGTAAGTTTCTAAGTTAAGTATTTGGAGGTTATCCTCCTTAAGAATGCATTAATATGCCAAGGCTAGAGAAAGTATTAGAAGTACTTACAAGTACTTAATATGAGAAATAATGTTTAAGTTAAGGACCTATTTATAGGTTAGGCAATTAAGAATGAATACTTAAGAGTGCATTAGATATGCACAAGATTATGAACGTATAAGATATGTATATGAATTTAAGAATCTATGAAAAAGAACATGATAACGTGTTCATCAGACTCCGGATTATGCCGGATGGGATTTCTCCGAAAGGGCTATCCACACGTAATTTATAAGACGATGTTAAACGTGTTCATCAGACTCCGGGATACGCCGGATGGGACTCTTCCGAGAGGATTGTCCACACGTATGTTAAAAGATTTAAGCATGTCCAGCAGGCTCCGGGATTCGCCGGATGGGACTTCTCCGAGAGGGTTGTCTACATGCAAGATGTGTCCAGCAGGCTCCGGATTATGCCGGATGGGGCTTCACCGAGAGGGTTGCCTACACAAAGATAAGAGGAGTCCGGTGTTAGCCTGATATGATAGGAATTTCACCGGTATTATGGGAGATGTACTTCGGGGTTACTCCACCCGGATGCACTCCGTAAAATGAACCAAGATAATGATTGTTTGTTCAACGCTAACTTCTAACTTTATGACATGAAAAGATGATACGAATATGAAATGAATACGTATATTTTATATGTAATACGAGACATGAGGATTAGTTCCTAGTGAACGCGATGTGATCATAGGATGTCCCCAAGATCACTACGTATAAGACTAAGATAAGAATAGAGTATGAAATGCATAAGATCATGTATATGACAAGTATAAGAAAGATAAAGTCATGACGCGATCCTAGGCTTCCCCTTGATCGCGAAATAAGTAAAGATAAGACTTGGCGATCGTAGGTATCCCCAAGATTGCCGAGGTAGGCACGGCGACCCTAGGTTCCCTGTGGTTGCCAACAGTAGGTAGGGTAGGAGCTCACTGAGACATTATGTCTCATCCCTATCCTTCTGGTGCAGGTTTTCAGGTTGGCAAGTGGTTTTCAGATGCAGATCTTCAGGAAGACGCTGGATGAAGTGCAGATGCTCGTCAAGGCAAGCTCAGGAGGTTGACGGATCTTATATATGTATATGAACGTGTAATATATATTGTATTTGGATATTTATGTAAACGAGCAAAATGTACTCATTCAGTGATTTGTATATATATTATTGTAAATTTTAATGTATCCAGTATCAGTTTAATGCACATACTAATATACTAGTTAAAGTTAGTATGGGTGTTACAATTAGTTTTTGTGCTTTACTGTGATGTTGATTTTGGTGTGGTAGTGTTTACTGTTATGGTGCAATTGGTGATCCGATGCATTAGTTTGAGGCAATGAAATGGAATTATTTATAAACAATGGAGGATAAAGGAGTCTAACTCATGTGGTTTATAGGTGGCTAGGGCTCATGTCCATAATATTTGTCTCATTGAGTTTGGCCTTTGTATGAGTTTAAGTTTGGATTTGGTTAAGAGACACAATATGAATACATGCTAAAGTTGGTGGATTTGTGCTTCAAGTTGTTATTGTTTTTTGGGTTTTACTAATTTGATAGACACATTTGAAACATAGGCCAGATGATATTTGTTTTCTGTTTTTCTTCCATTCATCAATTGTATAGAAAAAGACACATTAAATATCGTTTATGTTAAAATTGCAGATCAAGTAAGGATGATTCAACTGCTTCACAAAAAAAGATTCAAAGAAAAGCTACAAAAAAGAAGAATTAATATTGTTGCTGGTTGGACCCACAATTTTATTTGTTATATTTGTTAATTTTTGGAATTTTTAGTTTTTCATTTTTATGAGAAAACCATTTATGATTATTAGTTTTTTGTGTTAAGAAGGATAATTTATTGCATTTTATATTTTTAATGTTGCAGTAGTTTGCGTGTACGTTAAACTTGTCCATTTTTACATTAAAAATATCGTGATTTATATTCTAATGTAATTTACTTTTGAATAGTTATGACAATTTAAATTACAAATGTGATTGATACTAATTTTAGAAAATCAAAGTTAAAGAATAATCATTTTTATTAAATGACATAAGTTCTGAGAAATGTAATTTATACCAACTACTCTGGTTGTTGCGATTAACAAAAAACAACAGCAATTTTTATTGTTGACAAAAAACAACTTATCGCAACAACTTTAGTTGTTGTGGAAAATACTTTATCGCAATGAATATAGTCATTGTGACATTAACAAAAAATAGCAACAATTTGTATTGTTGACAAAAAACAACTTATTACAACAACTTTACTTGTTGAGTAAAATACTTTATCGCAACGAATATAGTCATTGTGACATGTGACATAAGTCAACAATAATTTTCGTTGCAAAAGCATGAGTTTTCACAACGACATCAAATGTCGTTGCAAAAGTTTTTGCAACAGCACTTATACCAACGACATGCAACGATATTTTTTTCGCTGGAAAAAACACATTTTGCAGCAACTTTGCATTTTTCTCAACGACACATGTCGCTGTCAGAAACCTTTTTTCTTGAGTTTGGGGGAGAGATATGGTAATAGGACAAAATTGAATGAGGAAGAATTAGTTCTAAACTATTTCATATAGTTACTATTATTATAGTATATTTGGATCCTCATGTGGACATTATTGTTCTTCCTCTCAATCAAGTTAAGAAATTAATTAATATAGATTAAACTCAACACCCTCAAGAACTAGGGCTTCTAGTGTCACAAAGAATTGACTGAAAAGAGAAATTATATTTAGTTTAACTGAAAGACTCTATTAGGACAGTCATGATACTAGTTTGCTTATTATAATTTTGGAGCTGCATAAGATGGATTTCAATACAGTGTTCTTAATGGCAACATTAATGATACAATATGGTGAAACTGAGAAAACTTTTGTGTCAATTGATACAAAGTAGATGGTTTACAAAATCATGAAATCCACTTAAGAGTTAAGAAATTTGTCTCTTTATTGTTATCACAAATTCTCATAAGTATTTGTCTCATTTGGTTTTGAGATAATATTATGGAGAGTTGTGGATTTAGTAAGCTATGTGGAAGTAAATTTATATTCATATTTTAATGTGTCGATTTTGTTTTATTTAGTCAACAATGATATATATTAGTTATGTGAAACGAAGTAAATCTCTAACAAATTAGCGATGAAAGATCTTGGGGACACTACTTAGAGATTACTCTCAAGGTATCCTTCAGATGTCTCAAAAGATTTATATCAATAAAGTTAAAAATAAATTGACATTAAAGATAATTTTATGGGTGACCTCAATCACCGAGAGAGACTTTTCAATCTCAAATATTGCCCAATAGAAAATTTATATTCCGAAAATTAAGTATTTTCCTATGTTTTGTCTATACGATGCTTATGTATGATCTTATTTATACACATTTGGAAATAACGTATATAACCAAATTGTTTGGCAGATATTTGAGCAATTCAATGCTTGAATTGTTGAACAGGCAACCATACAGATTTTTTAAAGAGAACAAAATACCTTGTACTCACATCAGGGATCTGACAATTTAGAGATCATTAGTTTGTTTGACTCTGACTTTTGGATGTGTGTGTATAATACACATCTAGACTCAGAAAATGACTGTAAGTATTTATGTCACTTGGTTGCATAGTAAAAAGGTATTGAAAAACCATTTAAAATATATAGTGACATAATGTAGCCATATAATGTTTTAATAACCAAATTTATAAGGTTCATTACCTTATAAATTATTGTTTTTAAATGATAGAACGTTAGAAACAAACTTTATGCAAGGTGACCCACTAATCAAAGACATGACACATAAGGTCTTTCATATGGTTGTTATTATTAAGAATGTCTTAGATTAGTGGGAGTCTCTTTTATTCTATGTTCTATACTTTTGTTTTGGTATCGATACAGACTTTATGTTATGATTTTCTGCAGAAATAAAGTTCATGAGGTTTTTTATTATAACCATTTCTGTATCATTTTATGCAAATATTAAATTTGCAAATCTTCAATTTTGATCTCACTAAAGTTTTCAGTTAGACCAGTTGGAAATAGACATGATTTAGAGATCACTGTAGTACCCCAATTTTGTCCTAAGCCTTTTAAAACAAAAAAAAATCAAAGAGGGAGAAAAAGTCAAAGTCAACAAAAGTCAACAGAAAAGTCAACATTTCAAAAATGATGACTTCGCACTGCGAAGCTCCCTTCGCACTGCGAAGTCTGCGATTTTTCTGCAGATTTTTGGTGTTTTTGATTTAATTCCAGATTTTGTTGCATATCATTTCCATATTTATTTTAATCAGCATTCATGGCTATTTGGACCAAGCAAAACCTAAAATGAGAGACTTGCCATTAATGCCAAGGTTGGAAGCTTTTTCTTCCAACCTAGCATGTGACAAGCAAGTGGGCTTGACCTTGGGCAGCTCTTGTCCCTCCCAAGTGACCTGTTAACCACCCCAAGGTTGCCAGCCACCTGCTTGATGACTTTCCTCCTGCTTGCTCCCCCAAAACCAGTCAAACTAGCTGGATTTTTCACTTGAAAAAGCCATGAGTGCCTACCCTGTTTTGCAACAGCTTTTCACCCTCTCACACCAGCCAATTATAGCCTTTTGCATCCCCCAATCTCTGCACATCACAGTGCACGTTTTTATTGATCAACCATTGAGATTGCAAGGATTGATCCCCAAGCTTGGCCAATTGCATTTCAGCCTTATTTCATCATCATTGCTATCCAAAATCTTTGAATTTGTGGCTGAAATCAGGCTGAGTCTTGACCCTTGGCACAAGGCAAGGTTGCCTCTATCCATTAGCATTTAATGCAAAGGGATTCAGCCTGATCCTAGCCCACAAATCAGCTGGATTTTGGGGATTTCTAATGATGAAATTGATTTGGTTTTGGCCTATAAATAGAAGGCAATGCCCAAGGTTACAAGCACTTCTGATAACAGCATTCAAGAGCATTATACACACAAAAAAAAACTACTGATAACAGCATTCAAGAGCATTATACACACAAAGAAACACTACTCATTCCAGCTTACAAACACTTACAAACAACCAGAAAAAAAAAAAAGCAATCCAAACACAAAGCCTCACAAAGTTCAAAACCATCACCAACATTCAAAACTTTTGCAAGAACCTTCAACCAATTCAAATCCATTGCAGCTGGAGCTTTTCTAAGGATCTCTGTAAGTTTCCAAGCTTTTGTTTTGCATTTTCAATTGTGTTTGCATAGCAATTTTGGTCCAAAACCTTTTGGTTCTAAAAAACCCCTTTTGAATTTCAAAGAAATCCCAAAGTTTTCAAAACACCAAAACTGGTTTGTCCAGTCCTTTTCATCCCAAAAACTCAAAGCTTTTCACCCACCTAAAAGGTCCTGAGTGTGTTCAGAAGTTGTTTCTGAACAAAAGTTCAGAAACAGCTTCTGAATTCAAAAATTCGTAAACTTCGCAGTGCGAAGTCATGGTCGCAGAGCGACCATGACAGAACTCAGAATCTGAGTTTAGGTGTCCAAATGGCCAATTTTTGAAGTTCTAGCCCAAGAGCTCAGAACCTAAGAGTTTTTAAACCCATGTTTTTCAAACCATAACAAGGATTTTGCACAATTTTGACAAATTCACAAGTTCGTATGACCTTTTGTGGATAACTTGCAAAACAAGTTATGTTCCCAAACTTTCAAAACAACATGAACAAACAAGCTATGTTCATCATTTCAAATTAAACTTGAACAATAAATATTGTTCATGATTTTCAAAACTCAAGCGTGAACATACGCCAAATTTGTTCGCTTTTCAAAATTGTTCGCGAAATGAGCCGAACTTGTGCGATTTCTAACAATTTGCTAAAATCCCTTCATTTTGGGTTTTCAAACCAAATGTTTTGATATACCTTGGGATTTCTAAGAATTCTACCCAAAAACTTGAATGAAAAAGGGATGGTGTGACGTATGTCTCTCCATTGCCCCGATTGTACGAATGCGTGACGTATGTCTCGTCGTTCGGACAATCGTCATTCCCTTTTTCAATGTATCCAACCAAAACCAAACCAAATCTTGGCCCCTTGTGGTCAATCCGAACCTTTTGGTCCCCCGTGGCCATTAGATTCGATCCCTCGACTTGTTTAAGTCACTCGGTCAATGTTCGACTCGTCCGAGTCCATTGTACCTGTTCTTGATCCCAATGGATCAATCGAACAATCGCCCGACTCGTTGGAGTCCCCTCGGTCAATGATTGACTCGTTTGAGTCCATTGTACCTCTCTTGGTCCCATAGCGACCAATTCGAACCCTTTTACCCTAACGGACGTACCTTTTAACAATTCTAGTGCGATTCGTGAACAAACGCTTAATAAGTCTCCCAAGCGCGAGCATACAAGCTATACGCTTAATAAGTCTCCCGAGCGTGAGCATACAAGCTACGTTTTAATCGCAAGAATTCGGTTAAAACATCGTCCATTTAAAATTAACCAACACATGTACGTTTTTTCTACCAAAGAACTACGTACGCTTTGAATTCTCCGACTACCGGGAGATACGTAGGAGCAAGATCGACATCTTGTCAAGCGCAATAATAAAAACTTTCTTTTTCCCTTTCGTTTGTTTTTATCTCTTTTCCCCCCTTTTAGTATATTTTCTTTTGACATAAATAAGCATGCGCGCAAAACATTTAAAAACAATTTAAGCTTTAGCCAAATAGAAGGTTCCCGTTGAGTACAACGGACGTGAGGGGTGCTAATACCTTCCCCTTGCGTAATCGACTCCCGAACCCGACAATGGTTGCGATGACCATCCTTTCCTCATCGTCAAAGGGTTTTATTATCGTTTCCCTTTAAACAAAAAAAACTTAAGGGTTTATCAACGTTCCCTTTACACAAAAACTTTGGTGGCGACTTCACAAGGCCCTCCGAGCGTTTACGAACGACCTCGGAGGATTTGCGCGTTTTTTAAACGAGGTGCGCACAATCACATTGCATGAAATTTACATGTCACTCATCCATATCGATCTATGTCATCAAGTGCATTGATATGGTGGTCGTCGGGGTTCCGTCACATTATACGTCAGTGACGACAGCTTTGATTGAATACCACAAGACTTTTTTTAAGTTGCAAAGAGTGTTGATTGAATACCACAAGACTTTTTCATAATAAAAAAATCTTTTAAAATCTCTTAAAATCCTAATCCAATACACCATCCTTAATTGATTGGTGATCAAATTAAGTAATAAGGCTATTAGATTTCTAATTGGATAATTAATTAAATATTCAATTAGTTGATATGGACTCAATGAGTGGATGTCTGGATGGGCCATTAACGGAATAATGGGAAACCCTAATGGCCATCCAATATAAAAGAGGCTATGGTCCCCAATACACCGTACACGGCAAAACTCTCTTTTCCCCATCTAAAGAGAACTTGAGGCATATAGGTACCGGTTGAGGAAGAACCAAATCAACCGCCGCTAACTCTATGTTGATGTGTTTCAGATGAACACATCTTTTCTCTGTTTATCGTTGTTGAGAGGGCATCAATCAAAGCTTCATTCAGGTATTCCTAATACTTTAATTCTTAATATCCTTAATAAATCAAACATGTCGTAGATCCGATCATAATCATGTTCAATGTTTTGTTTGCTTCCGCTATCGATTCATAATTATTGAACATGTTTTATGTAATCTGTTTGTTAAGACCTAAATTTTCAACAAAAATGCCTAAAGGATTCCAATTTGAATGATGCAAAATAAAATTTAAAATATTTTGAAAACATGACAGAGTTATAAAAATTTGATTTTTCTATCTTCAAGTAACCCATTACACACATTTCTTGAAATTATGGCAGGTACTGGTTCTGAACTAAAAAACAGAGTATCTGGAGGATACCAATCCAGGAAGGAAATCCACTAAGTAGTATTAATTCTAAGACTCTAGACACAGCCCCCTGTTTTTCCAGCCTTATAACATAATCACTACCCGTATAGACTTCTACCTAGGAACTCCTAGATATAAGAACCCACTTACTTCCCAATCAAGTAATCACAGCCCATTGATTATCAGACACTTAAACAAAACAAATAAATTGAAGACACTCTTCAAAACATCAAAGACATCACTTGTGCTTAAAAGCTTTAAGTGAATTACAACTCAAAACAAACTAAACCAACTCTAACAGATGAGTGGTGTACAAAACAAAGCCTAAAGCTTACAGACTCAAAAACACAAAGACTCTTTTAATGTTAACTTCTGGTTTTTCAGTAAAGTCTTCAAAAGCATCGTTCTCCTTAAATAGTCTTCAGCAGCACACATAATTCTGAACAAAATAATCTTCAAGGATATAATTCTGAAATTCTTTAGAAGCTCATAGAAGGAAATATATTTCTGAAATATATTTTGCAAAGATTCCTTTGAAAATATATTCATAAACAAACGAAGCCAATCTTCAATAAGATCTTCACGTAAAAATACTCAACCTTCTAGAACCATTAGCCTGGATAAAACTTCAAACAAATCTTCAAAAGATACAGAAAGAATTAACAGAAAGAACGCAGAAATTCAGCTTCTGAAATGCAGCTTCTGAAGCTCAACAAAAGTCAACATCTGAAGGTAGCTTCTAACGTCAACAAAAGTCAACGTCTGAACCGTGCGTCTGATGACCAGTTCAGCTTCTGATGAATAGTACCAGCGTCTGAAGACCTTCGCAGAGCGCAGTGGCTTCACAGAGCAAAGTTATCAGCTTCTGAAGTATTGTAGCTTCTGACCTAGCTTCTGAAGATACACAAAATGAGATTTTCAGCTTCTGAAGACATACTGCTTGTATATTTGATTTTTGAAAAACATGTAGCCAACACTCAAATAACCAACATTCTCCCCCTTTGGCAAATTTTTTGGCTAAAATCAAATTGATCATAAAGACAAGTTCTTCACTCAACAAAAGTATTCAACCATGAAGAACTACACATATTTAAACATAGCACCAGAGTCATCAGCGGATAAAATGCTATGTTAACACATAAAAACTCCCCTTGCAACATACATCAGCGGTTTCTGAGGTACAACTTCTCCCCCTGAAACACATAGCCAGGAACTCCCCCTGAAACAGACAATCAGAAGCTCCAACTCCCCCTGAACTGTTGAACAGCTTCTGAAACAGACACATTATTTATCTCCCCCTTTTTAGCCAAACAAAGTTGACAAAATAACCAGCAATCACCAGGAGAACACAGAACAGCACAAAAAAATCAGCATCAAAACTAACAGCACAGAACTCAGCACAACACAAGCAACAGGTCAAAACCACACAGCATCCACACACAGAAGAACAAAATAATACTGCAGAGTACAACACACTTGCAAACCAGAAACACAAAGTGAAATCCAGAACATCAATCACCAACTTGACAGTCTTCAGACTCAGCATCAGAAGTTGCTTAGTCTTCATTAGACACAACATCAGATGCTGCTCAGTTGATGTGTGCTTCAGGCACATTCAGAGTCTTCTTCCCAGCAATCTATTTCTCAAGATCAGCAATTCTCTTCTGAACACAGGCCATGGTATCATGCTTAACAACATTTTCAGACTTATTAGGAACTACTTCTTTTCCTTTTAGTGTCTTCTGAACAGGGACTACCACCTTGCTCCAGACTCTAGATGGTCCAGCAACAGAAATCTTCTTTGCTGCAGGAGTGGGCCTGCTGTCAGCAGCAACAGCCTTTCCTTTCCTATCTTTCAGATTCTGGGCAATACTTGCATATTTTGGTCTCCATACCTTCTTGACATTGACTGCAACAGGTTCAGGCTTTCTTTGTTGAAAGTGCTTGGGGTATCCATGCAGCTTGTAACAAAAAGGCTTAATGTGTCCCTTTTTACCACAGTGATGACATACCCAAGGATGAGAAGCCTTCTTATCTTTAGATCCCTGAGGTTTGTTCTTAGGTTTGCACATAAGAGGAACATAAGTAGCAGCAGGTATGAACCTCTTAGCAGGATTTTGCTGTTTGATGCTCAGATTCTTATCAACAAATCTTATGCCATTTGGTTTTCCTTGATTCTGATTCTCCAAAATCTCTTCCAGCACATCAGTAGCAGAATTCATCATTCTAACTTGCTTCTTAATATGATCAAGTTGAGAATTCAGTTGAGTTACCTCATTATTGAGAACATAAATTTTCTCTAAGTGTTCACTTCTTTCAATCTGAAGTTGAGTGACAGTTTTCTTCTGTTCTTCCAGCTGCTTGCACACTTCTGCAAATTGAACATGCACCTTCTTGCAAAACTCAGCAAGTTATTTGTAATAGGTAGTCAAATCTTCACAGGATGATTCTCCATCACTTGACTCAGTATCAGATGATGTCTCAGAACCTGATAGTGCTTCTGAACCCATAACTTCATCATCAGTCATGCATCTTCCAGTAAAGGCAGCAACATGCCTGGCTGATTTATTCCCCACTTCTCCTTCTGAGTCATCTTCATCAGACCAAGACACAGCCAGACTTTTCTTCTGTTTCTTGAGGTAAGTAGGACATTCTGACTTGACATGACCATATCCTTCACACTCAAAGCACTGAACTCCCTCTAATTGATTGCTCTTCTCATCAGTTCTTGTCTTCTGCTTCAGAAACTTCTTAAATTGTTTACTCAGCATCACAAGAGCTTCTGAGGGGCTTTCATCATCCACATTTTCAGCATCTGCTACAAAAGCAACACTTTCCCCTTCTTATCAGTTCAGGCTATTTCAAAGTTCTGAAGAGAACCTATTAACTCCTCAACCTTCATGCTGGAGATGGCATGTGCTTCTTCAATTGCAGTCACCTTCATATCAAACCTCTTAGGTAGGGATCTGAGAATTATCCTTACAAGTTTCTCATTAGATACTTTTTCTCCAAGTGATTCAAAAGAGTTAGCCATGTCCAGAACATTCATGTAAAAGTCTTGTATGTTCTCATCTTCCAACATTCTGAGATTTTCAAACTTGGTGGTGAGAAGCTGAAGTCTGGACAGTTTTACCTTGGATGTGCCTTCATGAGTAGTCTTGAGAATCTCCCAGGCATCTTTAGCTATTGTGCACTGCTTGATCATTCTGAATATATTCTTGTTCACTCCATTGAATATAACATTTAAGGCTTTGGAGTTTGCAAGAGATAAAGCATCTTCATCATTGGACCAATCTTCTTCTGGTTTCAACACAGATGTCTTCTTTCCTTCTTTGTCCAGCACAACTGGATGTTCCCAACCTTTCAGAACAGCTTTCCAGGTCTTGCTATGAATAGATTTCAGGAAAGCACTCAAACGAGATTTCCAATATTCATAGTTGGTCCCATCCAACAGAGGTGGCATGTTAACAAATCCTCCTTCCTTCTCCATTATGCCAGAAAATAACCTCCCTGGAGCTCACCCAAATACAGGCAGGGTGCCTGCTCTGATGCCAATTGAAATTCTGGCAGGTACTGGTTCTGAACTAAAAAATAGAGTATCTGGAGGATACCAATCCAGGAAGTAAATCCACTAAGTAGTATTAATTCTAAGACTCTAGACACAGCCCCCTGTTTTTCCAGCCTTATCACTTAATCACTACCCTTATAGACTTCTACCTAGGAACTCCTAGATATAAGAACCCACTTACTTCCCAATCAAGTAATCACAACCCAGTGATTATCAGACACTTAAACAAAACAAATAAATTGAAGACACTCTTCAAAACATCAAAGACATCACTTGTGCTTAAAAGCTTTAAGTGAATTACAACTCAAACCAAACTAAACCAACTCTAACAGATGAGTGGTGTACAAAACAAAGCCTAAGGCTTACAGACTCAAAAACACAAAGACTCTTTTAATGTTAACTTCTGGTTTTTCAGTAAAGTCTTCAAAAGCATCATTCTCCTTAAATAGTCTTCAGCAACACACATAATTCTGAACAAAATAATCTTCAAAGATATAATTCTGAAATTCTTTAGAAGCTCATAGAAGGAAATATATTTCTGAAATATATTTTACAAAGATTCCTTTGAAAATATATTCATAAATAAACGAAGCCAATCTTCAATAAGATCTTCACGTAAAAATACTCAACCTTCTAGAACCATTAGCCTGGATAAAACTTCAAACAAATCTTCAAAAGATACAGAAAGAATTAACAGAAAGAACGCAGAAATTCAGCTTCTGAAATACAGCTTCTGAAGGTCAACAAAAGTCAACGTCTGAAGGCAGCTTCTGAAGGTCAACAAATGTCAACGTCTGAACAGTGCGTCTGATGACCAGTTCAGCTTCTGATGAACAGTACCAGCATCTGAAGACCTTCGCAGAGCAAAGTTATCAGCTTCTGAAGTACTGTAGCTTCTGACCCAGCTTCTGAAGATGCACAAAATGATATTTTCAGCTTCTGAAGACATACTGCTTGTATATTTGATTTTTGCAAAACATGTAACCAACACTCAAATAGCCAACACTTATGTTTTCAGTCTGAGGAAACGTTTTTTAAATCATGCCATGTTGCATACACGAGGATTACTATATAACAATAGTTTTCATGTAAATATGAAGTAAACCTACTTAAATTAATGTGATTGAAAAGATACTGCTAAGCTCACTATTACTCATAATTGCTTCTTTCATGGTTAGAATCAAAGGGCAACTTCAAATACTTGTAAAAAACCAACGAAAATCATAAGCAAAGGTACAATGTGTAGAAATACAGATAAAATATTTAGAAAAATGTGTTTTCCTCATCACTCATAATGGGCGTCATACTACACTAATACACATAGGAATGTTTCTTTGATATATCAAATCAGAGACATACAAAAAAATTACCGTGGCAATGCAGATTAAATAGTTCCATGAAAAAAAACATTCAAAAATAAAAACAAACAAATTGCTTGTGAAAAACAGAGTAAATATATATATATATATATATATATATATATATATATATATATATATATATATATATATATATATATATATATAAACTTATCACATGAGAGATTAAAAAGCATACAATGAGGGAGTTCCGATCTAAGGAGAAGAAAATGGGAAAATAAATTACCTTCAACTAAAAGGATGAAAATCAAGATATGCCAGTTTCAATCGTTGGATCTCATACTCCCATAAAGATGCATACACAATGCACCATTGTTAGCATTTCAATGGCAAAACTTACATTTCCACTTAATTATCACTGAAAAAAATTACCTTCATATGAAAATCCCTAAATTGATAAACAAACTAAGCCCAAGGGGTTGTTACCTTTATTTTGGCTCTCTACTGTTTCTGCTCTCCTGTTGTGTAGAATGACAGAGCTGGAACAATAAAGAAGAGGAGTTGAAATCAAAATCATGTTCAATATTTCCAAGTCTTTGTATTATTACTATTTGAAAGATACCAGAAGTAATCAAAAACCAATTAAAATTTCTTCTTAACAATAAAAATACACGGGAAAGAGGTGTAAATTAGAATAATTGATCAAAAAACAATTAGAATGTTCTTCTTAACAATAAAAATATTCATGTTAAAAAGAACAATGTTAAAACAGAAACTACAAAACTTAAAACAATGTGGAACCAAATTTTTTTAGTACGCAATTATGCAGTGTATATTTTCATGGAGTCAACTCACGATGATGTACATTTCTATATTTAGAAGATTGGATGTTTGATGAAGAAGAAGCCATTGTAAATAGACACCATGGATGTGATCTTAGACTAAGGCTGATACAAATTTTAAAAATAAAACTAATAAGCAAGCATTGCCTACAGTTAGTAATATCACAAAGTGGCGTTTTGTTACTTGCTTCAGCAGTATCTTCATGTAAACTAATGCACTCATTGCTTGATATATCTCTACCTTTTTTGAGAAATTTGTCTTCTCAATTGTGTCAACCATAACGAATTGAAGGTAATAATTTCGAACTTTTTTTTTTTACTTGAGTTGCTTTGTACTTAGAAGAATATATCTTTTTGTTTGAGGCAGTGGGTACTAATAACATAAATTAGCCAAGTCTCAATTGCCTCCCAAAACACAAACAACATGGGTACTAATAACATTAATTCTCCAAAACTACATTGATAGATTTTTTGTCTCAAATCTCAATCAAGGGGACCTATTTTCAAAAAATTATACTTCAGGAATGAAGTTCATAAGCTACTTTGTTAAGGGTCAATTTCTTTTTCTTTTTAACTCAATAAGGATCAATTTCATAAAATCTAAAAAATAGAAACCTAATGTATGAAGAAAAAACAAAAACAAAAAAATAGCACCATCGTACCTTCACAAAAATGCAAGTTACGGATGTGCCAATGACCCCATAGCAGCATGCACCACTTACTAAGATCAACATGGGATAGTGCTGGTGCAGATTTAAAGAATAGATCATTGAAATCATCTACTTGGAGCCAAACACCTCCATCGCAACCCATTACCTATGTTATTGCCATATTGAATTAGAAACAAGACATTTTACAAACAGACAACGTATATAGAAAAAAAAACACAAATGATATCTATATATGATTTGGGTCTGTTAGAATAAAGTTGATCGATCTGTTATAACTTCTCAGCATGGAATCTATTAACTGGTTAAAACAACTATAAACCATTTTGAAGACATGGTAGCCAAAACCTTACACCCTAATTGTCACACCCTTAATTTAGAATATCAATAACAAATTTTCATGCACTTAATTAGAAAATGCATTTCACACGTCTCACCAGTTAAAAAACTGTTTATAACAATTGATCCATCATCAGAGCAGTTTCCAATTTATTTCCCTTCTAAGTCAAAGCTAAGATCATCAACAACAATATCATGAGCAGAGAATCATTTCAATTGTAACGTAACAATGTCACAAAATCAGAAGCAATAGATTGGGCATGACATGACAACAACTACAATTGTTTAGCAATATATAAATTTTGACTTTTATAAAGCATTGGTTATAGAATGTAATCAAGTCTGACTTGAAGAACATGTCAAGAGTTCAAAATATTTTAGTAGCAGCCAAAAGCAAAACAAACCTTCAATGTCATCTCTAAACATTGCACTTCAAACAAATAACCTTATGTAGAAAATATCAATCAAATAAACTAAACCAAAATAGAATAGAAAGGTTAACCAAATGTGTAAAGCACCAAAAGCAACTTTGCTATTATACTTGAAAGAAGTCGAAATAATCATGGATATAATCAAACTAAACAAAAAAAAAAAGATAAAGAGAAAAATATTTTAGCCAAAATTCAACATCAAAACTCAACACTTTAAAACTGAATTTGCTAAGGCTGAAAAAAATATATAATAGTTGGTGGGCAAAAGTAAGAAGAAAAACTGATTCACAAAGAGGAATTTATATTTACCTTTTGTAGCTTATGTCTTCAACATCTAGTTATTGTTGCTTGTTCTCGTGAGTAATTGCCAAGGCTGAAACAAAACAAAAAAACGGAACACATATGTGTTGGAACAAAATGTATGAACAAGACTCTTTTGAGTTTTGATGATAACAAAGTATTAAAAAGAAAATTGGATATACTAATACTTGTTCTAAGTGTGCAGGACCATATAATTAATTGTTGAATCTAATGGTGGTTCTGAAAGATCAAGTTAAGAGCAAAAGGATAATATTGAAGCTTAAGGTGCATCTGAAAGACCAGCTACTGAAGATTGCGTCCGAAGGTGCGTCTGAAGTCTGCTTCTGAACACAGCGTCTGATGAACAGTGCATCTGAAGGCAGCGTCTCATGACCAGCTTCTGAAGACAGCGTCTGATGAACAGTGCGTATGAAGGCAGCGTTTGACGACCAGCTTCTGAAGGCAGCGTCTGATGAACAGTGCGTCTGAAGACCAGCTTCTGAAGAGTGCGTCTGAAGACCAGCTTATGAAGAAGTGCGTCTGATGAACAGTGTCTGAAAGACCAGCTTCTGAAGAACTGCTTCTGAAGAACAGACTGGGAGTCTGAGTCTGAAGGAAACGCAGAAGTTAATAGCTGTCACTGTCAACAGTAACGTACTGTACAGTCATAACAACTCTTTGCAACAGTTGTCTCCTTGGACGAAACATTCTCCCTGTTTTAAGGAAACAATTCAAAATTTCATTCCATTGTTCCTCAGTTTCGCACACAATGTCAGGAATGAATTAATGCTGGATATAGCTTCTATTGCAATGCCTCTTTTGATGAATCTGGCTCTTCTCAATAGCTCTTAATTCCTCTATAAAGAATTGAAGTTTTGAAGAAGAAGAAAACGACTCAAAAGTGACTACTATTGAGGAAGCTAAAGATCTAAATACTCTAAGTATTGAAGATCTTATAAGCTCTCTCAAAGTGCATGAACTAGGACTCAATGAAGATGAACCTGTTAGAAAATTTGAGTTTATAGCACTGAAATCTAAAGGAAAGTCATTAAAAGCTCTAAAAGCTATAGAATCTGATGAAGAATTTCCTGAGGGAAATTCTGAAGAAGATTCAAAAGCTGAGGAGCTGGAAATGCTTTCTAAAAGAATCCAGTACTTGATGAAGAGACAAAAGAAATCTTCTAACAGGAGCAGCAACTTCAAAGGATCTGGTTCCAAGAAGGAAGAACAGAAAGGTTGCTTCAACTGCAACAAGACTGATCATGTCAGAGCTGAATGTCCTGAGCTACAAAAGGACAGATCAAAGGATAAATTCAAGAAGATCAGCTCAAAATCAAGCAACTTCAAAGACAGATTCAAGAAAAGTCTTATGGCTACATGGGATGAGCTTGACAATGAATCTGAGTCTGAGAATGAAGATGAAGAAGAAGCAAATATAGCTCTGATTGCTACAACATCTTCTGATGAAGAGTCAGGATCAGACTCTGAAGAAGAAGATGAGGTATTTTCTGAACTTACTCGCTCTGAACTTATTGAAATAGTTAAAGATCTTATGAACCACCTCAGAAGCAAGTTAAGTCAATTAAAATCTTTGAAAAAGAAACATAACTTGCTGGCTGATGAGAATCTCCAACTTCAGAATCACATCAATGAGATTGATGAAGAAGTTAGAGAACTCAGAGAAATGGTTCATAAGAAACCTGATGAAGTTCCAAGTGAACATGAAATTGCTCTTCATGATTTTAACCTAACTTGAATCAACAAAAGTAAAGTTTATTCTATGATTTATAATATTAACAGAAACAGAGGAGAAGGAATTGGTTTCAAGAATGATCCATTCAATCATTCAATAGAAACAATTCTACCATTTTCTAGAGATATTATAAAAGGCACTGAGGTGTGCTCATCTGACAGTTTTGAGAAACTGAATTCATCAGAAACTGAGATTGCTGAACCTGAGGTTCTGAACAACTCAGAATCCAAAACTTCTGAACCAAAGGGAAAGATGAAGGCAGAATCTAAAGATTTGCCAAAGTCTAAACCAAAAGGTTCTAAGTCTAAGACTATGAGGAAAACAGACTTTAAATCTAAAAAGGTTCAAAGTCTGAAGAGTTCAGAACCTATGGCAAGCAAGTCTCAGAATCTGAAAAATTCAGATTCAAATTTTCAAAAGGCTGTGTTTATGAAATCTTCAAAAGATATTAAACCAGTTTATACAAAACCTTTTAAATCTCAGAATGTTAGACAAAGGATACAAAAGAAAGCCAATCTGTCATCTGATTCTGATTGTATTAAGAAAGGTCTGAAAGTTTGCTTTGTGTCAGGAGCAGGCAAAACTGAAGTTCTTAACAAATCAGAACTTACTACTTCTGAATCCAAGATTCTGAACAAATCAGAATCAAAGACTCTTAAGTCTAAAATTCTAAAGAAAACAGAACCAATGTCTTCAAAGGTTCAAACTCTAAAAAACTCAGAACCAAAGACCTTCAAGTCTCAGGTTCTGAAGAAATCTGAGTCAAGACCATTAAAAGCTCAGGTTATGAAGAACTCAGTGTCTGATACTAAGACTTATTCAAGATTAAAGGATTCATATCCAAGGTATCTGAACAAGTCTGAGTCTTATAACTCCAGACATAAAGTGCAACAAAAGAGTAAACCTTTCAGAACTAACCCAAGAGGACCCATAAAGATATGGGTACCTAGGTCTGAAATTATTTCTGTTGCAGATATGCTTAAGAGACAAAGAAAAGGAGAAGTCTTGGTACCTGGGCAGTGGCTGCTAGCATTATATGACAGAAGGAAAGTCTATGTTCCAAACCCTGACCATGAAAGAGGGAGGAACTGCGGGATTTAGAGAAAAGCAAAAAGGTAAGATCACTAGTACTAATATTCAGCTTTTAGAAGATGCTTCAGAACCTGATCAGACTCCTGAGTCTGAGAAAAGTTCAGAAGCTGAAAATCTTTAAGAAGCTGAAAATCCTCCTGTAGCTGAAAATCTCTCAGTGGCTGACACTTCTCCTTATGCCAATCAAGAACATTGTTGGAACAAAATGGGTATTCAGAAACAACCTGAATGAACAAGGAGAGGTAGATCAGAAGCTCAACAGAGGTATGATTTGTTCTCTGTTATACTTATCAACTTCTACACCAATGTGAAAGACTATCAGATTCATGAAAATAACATACCCATCTTTGTGATAATTCTGCTGCAATCTGTTTGTCTAAAAATCCAATTCTACATTCAAGAGCCAAGCATATTGAAATTAAACATCATTTTATTAGAGATTATATTCAGAAGGGAGCTTTGGATATTCAACTCATTGATACTGATCATCAATGGGCTGATATATTTACAAAACCCCTCACATTAGACAGATTTAATTTTACTAAAAAGAATCTGAACATGCATTTCATCTCTTGAAAAAATTGCTTGACTCTGAATAGAAACTGAGAATCTGAAGTTCATCAGAAGCTAAGACTTATCAGACACTCACTTTGAGAGTCTGAAGAAAGTTCAGCCTCTGAAAACATCAGAGTCTGAGTTTCAGAATCTGATTTTTTTTTATTTCTGATAAAAAGTCATTATAAGTGGACACTTTACACGTGGCCCACTAATGAGAGTGAATCTGAACAGTTGTCTAACACATGGTCAGAGTCTGATAAGTTATAACTGCTGGGCAGTGATGAGTTAAGCTTTGAAAGTTGTACTTTGTCCCTCCTAAAGTCATCAATGTGCAGTTGTGTTTAATGTTTTTCTGTTTTCAGTTTCTGAAATGTTTTAAAAACACTCAAAACACAGTCACACTTTCACTTTTTCATCTTATATGTTCAGTTTTCAGACCCATTCAAAAACTCTCAATTCTGTCTGGAAAAGTTCAGCAGTACTAAACCATATGTTCTGAACAATTGTGTCTGAAAGAGTTCAGCAGTACCGAACCATATGTTCTGAACAATTGTGTCTGAAACAGTTCAGTGGTACTGAACAAAATGCTCTGAACATTTTTATCTCACGTTTTCACTCTCTTAAATTCTTGAATTTTCTTTTTGTTGATGACAAAAGGGGGAGTAAAAGTAACAAGTATTTTAGGCTCTGAGCTTACAGAACATAAGTTAATTTCTGATATTTAATTAACTTAGGAGAACAACTTCTCATCTCTTAGCCTCTGATTAAATTCTGTGAGATAATTCTGAGTGATTTTTTACTTAAACTGAATTTAATTAACATGGATAAGACTCAGGGGGAGCTTACAAACCTCACCTTGTGAATTATCAGACTCAGGGGGAGCTTACAAACCTCAGACCCTGAAGTCAACTTGTCAATTAAATTATGAGTATCACTCTTTATTGATTTAAATTGAATTTAATTAACCTGGATAAGACTCAGGGGGAGCTTACAAACCTCACCTTGTGAATTATCAGACTTAGGGGGAGCTTACAAACCTCAGACCCTGAAGTCAACTTGTTAATTAAAATAACAACAATTTTCTTTTAATACTTGTGTTTGTCATCATCAAAAAGGGGGAGATTGTTGGAACAAAATGTATGAACAAGTCTCTTTTGAGTTTTGATGATAACAAAGTATTAAAAAGAAAATTGGATATGCTAATACTTGTTCTAAGTGTGCAGGACCATATAATTAATTGTTGTATCTAATGGTGGTTCTGAAAGATCATGTTAAGAGCAAAAGGATAATATTGAAGCTTAAGGTGCGTCTGAAAGACCAACTTCTGAAGACTGCATCTGAAGGTGCGTCAGAAGTCTGCTTCTGAAGACAGCGTCTGATGAACAGTGCGTCTGAAGGCAACGTCTGATTACCAGCTTCTGAAGACAGCGTTTGATGAACAGTGCGTCTTAAGGCAGCGTCTGATGACCAGCTTCTGAAGGCAGCGTCTGATGAACAGTGCGTCTGAAGACCAGCTTCTGAAGAGTGCGTCTGAAGACCAGCTTCTGAAGAAGTGCGTCTGATGAACAGTGTCTGAAAGACCAGCTTCTGAAGAACTGACAGGAAGTCTGAGTCTGAAGGAAATGCAGAAGTTAATAGCTGTCACTGTCAACAGTAACGTACTGTACAGTCAGACAGCTCTTTGCAACACTTGTCTCCTTGGACGTAACATTCTCCCTGTTTTAAGGAAACAATTCAAAATTCCATTCTACTGTTCCTCTGTTTCGCACACAATGTCAGGAAGGAATTAATGCTGGATATAGCTTCTATTGCAACGGCTCTTTTGATGAATCTGGCTCTTCTCAACAGCTCTTAATTCCTCTATAAAGGATTGAAGTTTTGAAGAAGAAGAAGAAAAAGACTCAAAAGACTCAAGACTCTGAAAACGCAGTACTCTGTTTTCTGGAACGCAAAACTGCCAAACTTGAAAGTCATCAAATAACTTAGAAATTCTTACAAACCTTTTTATCTTAGAATTTCTTAAGTATAGAGTCTAAATCTGTGTTGTATTTTGTGAACACCACTGATAGTATATCAAGTGTTCAACTCAAACAAATTTCTTTGTAATTCTGTTTTATTAAAAGTCTCTTGCTTGTGTGCTTGAGCAACTAGAAGTCTCATACTTTGTGTTTGAGCAAGGAAGTCTCATACTTTGTGTTTGAGCAAGGAAGTCTCATACTGTGTGTTTGAGCAAGGAAGTCTCATATTGTGTGTTTGAGCAAGGAAGTCTCATATTGTGTGTTTGAGCAAGGAAGTCTCTAGTTGTGTGCTTGAGCAATAGTAATCTTTGTGATTATAGTGAAAAATCTCTTGTTAGTAACAAGGGGACTGGACTACTTCCGGGTTGTGGAAGTTGCAACACCCTAATACCCCGTCTTTAATTTAATAAATACCGAAAATATAAATAAATGAGATTAGGTGTTACGCATCCTCATATATTATCATTTCGTAAAACAAGTCATAAACAATGCAGCGGAAAAATTCAGCATTCTTATTATAACAAAACTCAAGTCTCAACATCCATAATTAATTCATAAACTTAAAAATACTTCAAACGTCAAAATGTAAAATCGAATAGCCAACCCGACCCTAGTGTTACATATCAGAGCTCGTATCGACTACATACTTATTCGACTACTAATAGAAGGAAGAAAACAGAATATGCCTCTGCCGCCACCTGCTGAATCGTCCCGCAACTAGTCTTCCTCAACCTGAGTGTCTGTACCCCAAGAGTACAGCCACCAAAACATCACAACAACAAGGAAGGGGTGAGAAAATACAACCATACATAACATTAGGAAATCATGTGTAATAATAGGAACATTAGTTATCGCATTCACCGTCATAGAACATCAACAATATTTCATTCTTCATAGATTCTACATCTCATCGGCTCACGTTTATTACTCCTTTTTAAACACCAAAAACAAGCATCATCAATTAATATGCATATGGACACTTTCCTAAGACCTACATGAATGTGGTACCACACCTATCGTCGTCATAATTTGCCAGAGTTATGTTACTGGACTTTTCATCGTCATTGCGTCTTCATAATTTCCTAGACACGACCCTATATGTATGCATGAGGACAGACTCATCAAGTATTTAAATATTAACAAACCAACAACAACTTACAACCATAGATGCAAACTCTTCCTAATATGCACGACACCGGGACAAAACATATCGTCGTCATTCACGTCATCATCATAAGAAAACATCGTCTTCATGAATATACATCATCACTCACATCATTATTATTCTCACTCATCATCATCCTCATCATCAGTAAACATAGACACCGTCAAATATTTTATTATTGACACATCGTTAAATAACATATCAATTACATCATTAAATATTCATCTTTACACATTGTTATTACTTATCAATCAGGGTCTTACAGCTTACAATAATAATAACTACCATTTCATTATTCATAAAGTATTTTAAATATCAAAGTCAATTGTCTAAAAGCCAACACAGCAAGACATTTTCATTTTAAATAAAAATCTGGTGCACACGAACATGCAATGACATGACCAATTTAAATCAAAATATGAACAGTAAATATAAGCCACAAGCTCAGAAACAAAGGTTCACCGTTAACGAAATTCACTAACAAAAACAATCTGATTGTAACACTAGCTAATAGGCATTGATCATGGCAAACAGGTAACTAACTTAATTTAAAATTCTAAATGAATCTTCTAAGAACAAAATTTGCACGGATCAATTATAACAGATCAACTCTGATAGCATGCAAGATTAAAGCCACCCATATATGAGACATATTTCTTATTTTAAATTAATACCATGTCAATTTGAAACCAAAACAAAAATCAAATCTTTATTAATTATTAACTGCTACTAATTTCATTTTGTTTCATGTGTAAACAAGATCATGGTAACAAGGAATTTCAAAATCAACTACTTCCAAATTCACGTACGAATTTGGAATTCATTGTAACCGATAGGTAAATTGTTATTTTTTTGGCAATTTAGATTGAGAAGCAAAACAAATCGGTCCAAACAATAGGGCAAACAGAATTAAAAGAATTTCACCAAAGCAAATTCATACTAGTATATATGTCAATTTGAAATCAACGATCATAAAATCAAAGAAAAAGCACACAACCCCCTCACTACCCAAATATTCATACATCCCTTATGGTGAATAGAGACTCCCCCTTACCTCGATTCCTCAAGTCTCCGGTTTGGCTTGATTTCCTGAAGCTAGGTTTCCTCCCTCTGATTGCCGTTTTCCTCTTATTTCAACGCTTAGCCAAAACTGATTTCCTAATTTCCCAAAACCCTTATTTATATTTTTGGCCAGGCACTCTTCATATAACTTTCCTCGTCTATTCACTCTTTTTTTGTTTTTCCCCTCCCCCACTTATTAAAAACCTATTTTCTACACCTCCTACTCTTTTCTACTTGTTTTTCAATTCTCTTTCTTCACTATTTTAATTTCTCGTATCATAAATTAATTCACCAATATAATTCCACCATCTCAACATTCACATCACACTCAAATAAAACAACATTAATAATAATATTCACCACACTACACCTATTAAGCTATATTGGATTATTTAAAATAAAAAGTTGGGGTGTTACAGAAGTAACCAGGATAAACTGCTTGTCTCTCTCTCTCTCTCTCTCTTATTTACTTTTTATCCGCTGCAAAACAGCTCTGAAAATAGTTTCAGAATCTGATCTATATCTGATTCTGAACTAACCTAAGTTTTTGAGAAAGAAAAGAAAAAGCCAACACAATTCAACCCCCCTCCCCCTTCTTGTGTTTTTCTCACCTTCAATATGTTATACAGATTTGTTGAGAAAGAAAAATATGGAAACAAAATCATTCACACGTTATACAGAGTGTCTCCATCTTTGTTTGATTTGTTAGAGTCTGATAATCATTGGGGCAGTGATTGACTGAGGGAAGTGAGAGGGGTCTCAGGTCTAGGAGTTCCTAGGTTGAAATCTATACGGGTAGTGATTAAGTGAGAAGGCTGTGAACCGGGGCTGTTCACATAGGACTTCGAATTGATACTATCATAGTGGATTTCCTTCCTGGCTTGGTAGCCTCCAGATGTAGGTGTGTTTGTCACCGAACTGGGTTAATAAATCACCTGTGCATTTTACTTTCTGTCTGTTTTATTCTGCTTCTGAACTACTGTTTTGCATACTCTGTTTTACTGCACCAGTACTCTGTTTTACGTTCAGAATCAGGTCCTGCCAGGAATTTCAGATTTGGTCACAATACTTCACACACATTAAGTTTTGAGGATAACAAAGCAAGTCAAGCAAAGGAACATCATTATCTAATGTTATAATTACAGAGGAATAATTTGTCTACTAGTTGTATGTTCAGTGTGTAGGACTGAAGTGTCTTAGTGTTGGATATTTGGTTGTTGCCTTCAGACGTTGATTGGTGTTGACCTTCAGAAGCACTTCTTCAGAAGTACCTTCAGAAGCTGGTTTTCTGTGTTCCTGTGTTCGCGCCTTGGAGTGTTTATTTTCTCATGTTATTTGTTGAAGATTTAATTGAAGAATTATCCAAGCTGTGTTTCTAGAAGAAAGAAGATTTTCGCAAGATATTTTCTGAAGATTGGATTCAATTATTTGTGAATATATTTTCAAAGAAATCTTTGGAAAATATATTTCTGGAAAATAAATTGCTTCTATATGTTTCTAAACTATTTTGGAAATATATCTTTGAAGGATTTGGCTCAAGTTTATGTTGCTGCTGAAGCTATAAATAGAGGACGCTGTCATTGAAGAAAATTATCTCAACCAAAGCTATCATTGAAAGAGTCTTAGGTTTTGAGTCTGTTAGTTGTGAGTTGTATGCTCTGTTTTTCTGTACACCACTCAATTGTTTAGAGTTGGTTTAGTTTATTGAGTTGTAATCACTTGAAGCTTTTAAGCAAGAGTGTCTTCATCTTTGATTTGTTAGAGTCTGATAATCACTGGGGCAGTGATTGACTGAGGGAAGTAAGAGGGGTCTTATATCTAGGAGTTCCTAGGTAGAATTACCACGGGTAGTGATTAAGTGAGAAGGCTGTGAAACAGGGGCTGTTCACATAGGACTTCGAATTGATACTATTATAGTGGACTTCCTTCCTGGCTTGGTAGCCTCCAGACGTAGGTGTGTTTATCACCGAACTGGGTTAACAAATAACCTGTGTTTTTACTTTCTTTCTGTTTTTAATTCTGCTTCTGAACTGTTGTTTTGCATACTCTGTTTTACAGTTTAGAATCAGGTCCTGCCAGGAATTTCAATTAGCATCAGAGCAGGCACCCTGCCTGTTTTAGGATGAGCTCCAGGGAAGTTATTTTCTAGCATAATGGACTCAGAAGGAGAATTAACTTATGAAGAACTTCTTGTCTCCTTCAAAGAACTATACATCCGAAGTGAAAAAGTTTGCAAGATATATATAAATCAGAAGAAGACTATTAGTCAACTGCATGCTGAAAGAAGTGACCATGTAGCACAAATTTCTGATCTCAAAGATGAGGTAACCCAACTGAAATCTCAACTTGAACACTGGTACTGATGTGCTAGAAGAGATATTGGAGATTCAGAACCAAGGGAAACCAAGTGGTATAGGGTTTGATTATAGGATCTTGATCAAACAGCAAAATCCAACTAAAAAGGTCAGTGCAGTGGTTGAAACATTTGATCCAATGATGGGCAAACCTAAGATGGAACATCAGAACAAACCTCAGGGAGCTAAGAGCAGGAGGAAATCTCATCCTTGGGTATGTCATTACTGTGGAAAAAGGGGCATATTAAACCGTTTTGTTTCAAACTGTATGGATATATACAACCTCATGTTCAACCAAAGGTCAGCCATACATGTGTTCAAGTTAGAAAAGAATGGAAACCCAAGGTTATTGATACTAGTCTTATAGCTCACTCCTCTCTAAAAGCATCATCAAAAGGAGAAGAGATTAAGTTGTGGCACCTGAAGCTTGGTCATTTAAAACTAAGAGGAATGAAGAAAGCCAGTCAAGAAAAGTCTCCTGGAAAGTCTGCCAGTAAGTCTGTTGTTGTGTCACCTTCTGACAGTTCACAAGAGAAGGAGACTGATGAGCATTCCCAGGATGATGTGTCAGAGGACAAGTCAGTAAACAGTGAGAATGACAAAAATGCAGAAGAGTCTGAACCTGTGTCTGATCAAAAAGTTCAAGAAGTTAGTACTGATATGGTAAAGGATCAATCTACAATTGCTGTTAATATAGAAGAAGAAGAAGAAGAAGAAGAAGAAGAAGAAGAAGAAGAAGAAGAAGAAGAAGAAGAAGAAGAAGAAGAACCAGTGTAGGTGTTCCCAACACCAAACTTAAAAGAAAAAATCTTTGTCTAATTGAACGAGAAAATCAAGAAATTAAAAAGCTAAAAGACATGATTTATGAACTCATTGTAAGATCCTCACTTCTAGGTCACGATATAAATAAAATCAAGTAGTCGTAGTACACTTGAATTGATATAGACTTTCTATATAATATCATCTATTACAAAGTTATCATCATAGCCACAACTTTGTATCAGTCAGATACAAACTCAACCCCATTCATATAGACATGATTTATGAACTCATTGTAAGATCCTCACTTCTAGGTCACGATATAAATAAAATCAAGTAGTCGTAGTACACTTGAATTGATATAGACTTTCTATATAATATCATCTATTACAAAGTTATCATCATAGCCACAACTTTGTATCAGTCAGATACAAACTCAACCCCATTCATATAGACATGATTTATGAACTCATTGTAAGATCCTCACTTCTAGGTCACGATATAAATAAAATCAAGTAGTCGTAGTACACTTGAATTGATATAGACTTTCTATATAATATCATCTATTACAAAGTTATCATCATAGCCACAACTTTGCATCAGTCAGATACAAACTCAACCCCATTCATATACATCCCCCAATAGTGACACCCTTGGAATAATCTAGAGAGACGCTGAACACTTTGGGATAGTCTAGAGAGACTCTACTTGGACCTTGTGGATTTGAAAAGACAAAGCAAACTAGTCTAGGTCAGGATAATTGTTGGATAAATCATCGTGGTTGGATAACCGAAAATGGTGGGAGTAACAGACTTAGAAGAGATTGATGCTTTGTGGGAACTCAGAATATAGTTAGGGTTGGCAGGAGATATTTTGATTTCTATAATAAGATGATTATAGTGGATTAGAGTTCCTCTCGTGGAAAAGGCAAAATCACTCTGGATATAGTGGATTGAGCTAGCCATAAAGTTGATTGTGAACCTATATAAAAATATCGTGCATTTTATCCATTTCTCTCTCTCTATGTTTTATTGTATATTTCATGTGATATAGAGTTTTATGGTTTAACTTCTCGATGTTTTACTTGTCTAAAATAAAGTTAATTTTTTTATTAAAGAACCTTGATAGTCTACTAAATGGTCAAGGAAAATATTTTCATAAAAAGACTTTAAGTTGGACTGGTTAAAGAAAATAATTTTTCAAAACTAGAAAATAGAAAGAAATAAGTCATCAAAGGAAGAGAAAATAGATTTTTTTGGGTGAACTAGGAGCGAGGAAAACATCAGGGAAAAATTTGAACATCCCAACAAGGTTATAACCTCCAATAAACATTCATCATCTGCCACTCATTCATAAAATATATTATTAAGAAAAAAAATAAATATATACAAGATGGGGATCAAACCAAAACCCTCAAAAAGTTCAAAAAAATAAAATAAAAATAGAAAAGAAACAACTCAAAGGTTGAATGTTGCTGCTCAACCACCCTTGGGTTCCCCTTGGACAGAGTGTTATATGCATCCTTCCGAGCACTTTGATTATTCTTCTGATTCTTAGTCAAATATGGGATAAATGGAACCTCTTTCTCTTGATCCTCATCCCAAGCCTTCTCAATCAAATCAATATCTCTTTCTATTACGGCTGATGGATGGGGATGATCAGCAACTAAAGTCTCAATAAGTTGTGTTTCATGAACGGTTTCATCCAGTTCAAGGGGCACTAACATGACCATGCACAATTTCATCAGTCACATTGTGAACAAGAAACCGGTAACCTTTCGTAAACCACCTCCAAGTTGAAGGCAAAACCCTCTTTCTACCATAATTTCATCAAAAGTGCATCGTGATAAATCTATAACCACCAAAATGCGGGCATAGTTTTGGTGAAAACTATGAGAAAATTGATCGAAATCGAGTTCATCTTATGATGAAACTAGATTCCGATATACACCAGAAAGACCGTAAATAGTTTTGAGAATATGAGAAACTGTCTAAAGTAATTTTTATTAAAACTTATGATTGTTTATTTCTCAATAACAAGTTGTGTACTTTCAATGCAAACTCTCTGGGCTTATTCCAAATTCCCCTAATATATTTTTTATTTCGTTCACGTGACTATAGTAATATGGCGCACAAAATCTGGAAAAAAGAAAATTAGGCATTTGAAGTTTGTTTTTATATTTCTTAAGTTTTTTTTACTTAAAATAATAATAATATAAGAAATCAAAACCAGTGGATCGAGTCCAAGAGTTCAAAAACTTAAACTCAATAATCGAACCATACTTTGCGGGTTATAGTGAGTTGGGTCGGTTAGAGCCCTAAATGGTCAGGTTCGGATAATCAGTGGGTTGTGTTGGTTTAAGTACTCTTATTTATAAATTTCGCTTAAAAAAAATTGAGTTTTGTTTTTTTTAATTAATATTGCTTTTATTTTTTTAGGGAAATAGAGTTTTGATTATTGAATTTATGTTTTTAATTAGTTGCATAGCACAATCCGACATAAATTGATTGAAATAATTATACCATGTAGTCAGGGCAGACCCACCGTATGACTTAATGTGGCTATAGCCATACCAGAATATTACCTTTTTTTAATATACTAGACCCAAAACAATTAATTATAAACAATATATGTCGCTATTATAAACAATATATGCATGGCCTAGCGGCTGGTTACATGGGTTAAATGGACATGCCTAAACCATTTTGTTGTAGTGCTTAACTTGACAAAATTTTACTTTATTAATATATACTTCTTTGAAATTTTAGTCACGCCAATATCATAAGTTTGGGTGCGCCCCTGCATGCATGCAGTGACATATTAGAAATGATATGTGTACAACTATTTTATGATAATTTTTATGATAACTTTCTCTTTTATACTCTCATTAGTTTTTACTTTATCTTTCTATTGTTTTGATTTTCGTGTCAATACTTACTTTTCTATGTAAATCTATGGTTGTGTCATAAGTTGTCATACAAATGGTTGTTCAAATAACACACTTCCATACATTAACATATACAAAACCATTATAAATCTTAGACTAGAGCATCAATTTGCATTCATTCAACATTTCACGTACATGCAAAGACAAATTTTAGCTGTAGTTTATAAGCATCTCATAACCATATCTTATTCTAGATCTTGTTATATTATAGTTAAGAGGCGCTAAGAATTCTTTCATAACATTGAATTGCATTGAATACTCAGGGCTCATATCCACCATGGCCGCCACCTTCACCACCTCCAATACCACCACCATATGCCCCTCCATGTACACCTCCGCCGCCTCCACCAAAGCCACCACCTCCACCACCACCCCCAGGTGATCCACCCCCATATCCACCACCGGTTCCTCCACCACTACCGTATCCACCGCCATGTGCTCCACCAGCACCACCTCCTCCACCACCTCCACTTCCACCTCCACCTCCGTATCCTCCTCCATGATCTCTGCCATATCCACCTCCTGCTCCACGTCCTTCTCCACCTCCATAACCACCACCAGCTCCCCCCGCACCACCACCTCCACCTCCACCACTTCCACCTCCCCCTCCACCAGCATATCCACCACCATGTGCTGCACCTCCACCATATCCTTCCCCAGCTCCTCCACCATATCCACCACCTTCAGACCCACCACCACCGCCTCCACCTCCACCAGTTCCACCTCCCCCTCCACCAGCATATCCACCGCCATGTGCTGCACCTCCACCATATCCTTCCCCACCACCTTTCCCAGCTCCTCCACCATATCCACCACCTTTAGACCCACCACCACCGCCTCTGCCTCCACCAGTTCCACCTCCCCCTCCACCAGCATATCCACCGCCATGTGCTGCACCTCCACCATATCCTTCCCCACCACCTTTCCCAGCTCCTCCACCATATCCACCATCTTCAAACCCACCGCCACCGCCGCCACCTCCAATTCCTCCTCCACCACCTCCACCACCACCATCACCTCCATATCCTCTACCACCTCCAGCACCTTCACCACCACCAGCTCCTCCCCCATGTCCATCTACACCACCGGCAGAACCTCCACCTCCACCACCGCCATAACCTCCACCACCACTCACACCAATGTCACCATGGAAACCTGCACCAATGCCATGATCTACACCAAAGGTGAGGAGTGTTCTAGCGGCAGAGCAAATGCCGAAACCTAACAACACAAAGAAAAAAATGCTAAGAACTTTCGAAGTTGCCATTGGGAAAATGTTTGATATCCCACAACTAAGGTTTCACTATCCTTGAGATGGCTATTTATAGGAATTCAGTTGGGCCAATAAGATTGCAAAAGCGCGTTTAATTGGTCCTGTCCCATGTAGTAGAAGTAATGATATAGACACATTGAATGATATCTTTTAAATTTGTTTCTAATAACTAAGAAATTCTTTGTGCCGAGAGTGGCCCAAGCACATGCAGAAAAGAGAAATGTAATTGTCCCCACAAGATGGCATACAAACAAGTACATACCCTATTACACCAATTGTAGTGTGATTTTGCTGTTTCCCATTAGCAATATCTTATTCACATTTTGCTGCGCAAGATCTTTGTTATTTGAAACCTAATTTCCTTTATCTCATTTAGCACTTGCTTCCTAATCCTTTGATCTTAAATATCAGTAAGAAAAGCTTCAAATATAATTAAATATACCTACTTTAATTTGATGAAATTATTTCTAAGATATTTCTCAATTGATGTAAGTTTTTTCCATAAAAAAGAAAGAAAAAAAAATACCAGGATTGTGAGTGCACGTTCCCTTCAATAGTTAGGATAGACTGAATTTGATTAGTTGCAAAACTAATTTTATTAGAATTGAATCTATGAGAATCGCTAAAAGTTTATATCATCTAAGCATAAGTAAAATAAACCTATGCATAAAAAACCTTCAAAACTTCATGTTTTTTCAGTGTTTGCCTATAGTGATTCCACTAATCACCATACTATGTTGATTGAATCATAACTTTCAAATTGTATGAAAAACTTTCTAGTGTGTGTGAACCGATTCAATGATTTGATTCATGTTTTTAAAATGGCTTGGGAAACTTTATGGTCCTATTGAATCGATTCACAATGTTGAAAATCACTTTCAAGAAAGTTTTTGGAGTGAGTGAATCGATTCATAATATTATATGAATCGAATCACACGTTGAAATTTTTTTAAACCCACTTTGTTTTCAAAACACTATATAAGTTATAACCCACACATTTTTCAAACGAAACTTTCTCATATTCTTCTCGCAAAACACTCAAATCCTTTGTGTAACTCTTAGAACTTCAATTGTGATAGAAATTCTTGAGGGATACTTTTTAGGTAATCATTGTAAGAATAGTGAGATTTTTAAGGTTCTTCAATTGGATAATTAGCAGGGTTATCCCCGACAATTCGGAGGCCCCGTTATAATCTTGACAATTTTTCGTTTAAAAAGAATTGAAAAAAAATTCTAACACCACTTATAGTGACTGACATCTAAATTGTAGTTAAATGTGAGCAATAGTTCAAACATGACTTTTACCTACGAATAAAGGACATTTAGTGACGGATTTTGGATGTAGGTATAAGTTTTTTCCTTTTTTAAATTTGGAGGTCCCTCTAAGTTTGAGGCCCTGTGCCAAGGGCCTTGTTACACTTACACAGAGCCGGCCCTGATAATTAGATACCTAAAGTAAATATTCAGGTTAATCTTTCACCTCTAAAAGTGGGTTTTCAATCTTGAAGGTCATGCATACTTGTTGGCGAGGGACAAAGATAAGAGAAAATCAAGGTGTTGATTTGTCCAGGATCAAAGATTTTGCAAGCTCAGTGGTGAATTCAAGGTATTCTTGGGGTCAAGAATAAAATTGTTGATTCAACAAACACTACTAGAAAAATTGGGAATAGAGACAGGTAAAATCCGTCTCAAAAACGAGAAAAATTTGTATCTAAACATGTTTGAGACGGAATCAGACAAGGAACTAAGTATGTTGTTATCTTCATTGTCACTAAGCCTTTATTAAAATTCATCGCTCATGGGTTTAACGAAAACTGAGATAAATCTGACACTGTTGGAGATTGTAACAGCCCGATTTTTAGGATTTATTTATTTAATTGTTTATGTGTGTTTAATTGTTTATTTTGGTGATTTATTGAATTTTGGGAGTTGAAGGTTATTTTAGTAATTTGAGAGTTAGTGGCATATTTGAAATATGTTAGAGGTTTAGAATTTGAATATTTGAAAATAGTGGTGTATAAGTAATAGGGGGTTTAAGTGAAGTAAAAGTGTAGAGAAAAAAATATTGTGAGTTAATCGTAACAAACCTTATTTTATTTTGAAAGGTAACAAACTTTGTTTTAAAAGATATATTTGAAATTGTAACAAACCTAATTAGTGGGATAACAAACCCTAGAAACCTATTATAAGTACATTAGTTAGTGGTGAGTGAATGAGATTATTCATTATTTACAAAACTTTTGAGAGACAAGAGAGATAGAGAGAAGAGGTTGGAGAAGAGGAAAGCTAGAGAATCAAAGGGGAAGGAGAGGATTGCACTAAGAATAGCAAGAATAGCGAGGAAACTAAGGTAAGAGGGGAGATTATGATTAACATATGGGTTTAAGAAGCAATTGCGTGTTTGGGAGCTTTTAGATTATAGCTTAATTTTATGAATTATGATTAATTGTGTTGATTTTAGTGCTCTTTGTTGATGAATGAATTGAATATGTGTTAAGTTTTTGATTTCATGTTTTTACTTCGTCAAAACTCATGTTTGATTTTGTTAATTATGAACTTTATGAAATTTGGTGAAATTAATGAATAACATGATAATTGGTGTTGTTTATGATTAATTGAATTGAATTTGAGTATGATTATGTATTTGGGTTATGAAATTATGAGGTTATATTGTTTGGGTTAAGTTGGGATTATGATTGTTGTTGTTTAAGTGAAAATTGCTTAAATTGGTGAATTTGAATGAATTATTGACATAATTGATTTTAAGTTGATTTATGTTGTTAATTAAGTGCTTATGAACATGTTGATGTGATTAGAAAGTTGGAATTGTTGTTGTACAAATATGTTTGGGATTTTAAGTTGTTTTGGGGAAAGAATGGGTTTTTGAGACGAACTTTGAAAATTAACCGAAAATCTTGTGAAATCGATATCAATTGATGTTTTGCTGTGTAACCATTGTTCAATTTGAGTGTATTGATCATGTTTAATATATGTAAATTGATTTTGGGTTGATGGGGATCAAATATGGGATTTTTGGGTGAGTTTTAAGTGATTCTCGTAGCCGTAGCAACCACTGACAGCAACAACTTTTTCTGTTACGTCTTTTTTTTCACTAGTTTCTGTTTTGAAATGGGTTTTTGTGTAAACATGAAAGTTGTAGATATGGATGTTAGCTTTCAAAAGCCGTTGGTTGGACTTAATTTCGATTTCTAGAACCTGAGTTATGATCAAAATACTACACATAGGTCATGACACATTTTTCGTGAAACTTTCGCATACTTTTTTCAATGAATCTTAAAACATCCTTAAAATTAATGACGAGTCTAAGGAATCATTTAGAGTTAATAAATGAGTAGGTAATTATGAAGTTGCGATCTTTAATGATGTTTGGTGTAGTTTGTGTGAATAAATCATGAAACTTAAATTATGAGAATGTTGAAGATTGTAAATACTTGATGTTGTGATGGTTGTGATGTGTTGCTGTTTACACATGATATTAATGATGTTATTGATGATGATATTTATGATGCTATTGATGATGCTATTGATGATGCTATTGATGATATTGAATGATGTGTGATAATGATACATGTTATGTGTTAAGTGACGATGTTTGAGTGAATGATGGTGATGTTTAATTACTTGACTTGATGTGTGGCCTTAGTGATTTGATAATGCGTTAGGTGATGATTTGGTGATGATATGTTATATGACGGAGTGAATTGTATAACAAATGGAGAGTGTATTTGGTGAGCATTGTCGAGTCTCTTTGTGGGTCCATGCATTCATATGTCAGTCCGGTGTGGTGTACGGTGATTTCATTGCGGGGTTTTAGATCTCGGGGATTTCATTGGTGATTGTATGGTGAATTCATTGCGGGGTTTTAGATCTCGAGGATTTCATCGGTGGCGGTACCGTAAAACATATAGAGTCATGTTAGGTGCATTACATTCATAGAAGTCGTGTTTGGTAATGTTTTGGTGTGAATTTGTGCATTAAGGTGGTAAATGCTTAATTGATGAGTTCTCGTGATTGTGATTGAATTGTAAATGATTTGATGATACTTAATGAATCTTGAGTGTTTGATATATGATTGGAGATTGTGATTGAGATTATAATTGAATATGAATATGATATAAATGTTGAGTTATGTAACCATGTTTGCTTATTTAAATGTATATGTGATAATTGTTGATATGGCTTGCCTGATATACATGCGTTTATTATTCCCTTATGTTGATCATATATCTTACCCTCCAGTGGCTTTATTGTCGCCTCATCCTTGGGTGAATCCCTCATGGATGTAGACTTGCAGGTTGAGGGATAGCTTTTTCGTGAACATGACGAGGATGCCGTTTGCCTACTCGAGTTTATCTGCTTTGGAGTCTAGATTAGGAGCTCTGATTAGGACTAGGGGTTTATTTACGTTATACTATGAGATCTTTGGATTGAACCTTGTTGAGATGATATGTTAATTTATATGTTATGACCGATACATAACAATTGCTTTAATGTTAATAATGTTTTATTCCGCTGCAATGTGATTTAACTGATGAAGTTTTTATCATAAATATTTGATATGAGACGTATGTTGAATTAGTATAGTTCCAATGTAGGATAATTAAGTGATTTATCTTTATATTTATGTTCTCGGGGATTGGGGCTTTACAGAGACGAAAACCACCGTCTCTAATAAAAAAACTATTCCATCTCTAAGCTTCGTCACGAACTCTATAAATTCCATCTCTAATTACCAATATTTTGTCTCTACAGAGACGGATTGAAGTTTCGTCTATATATATATATATATATATATATATATATATATATATATATATATATATATATATATTCTGCCTCAATATTCCCAATATTTAGTGCTAAAACAATGTTTCAAATATTCATTGTATTTGTCATGTCTAACTCGAGAACATAATATGTTTGATCTAACAAAAATATGATAAATAAAAGTAACCAAACTAAAGTTCATCTATCTCGTCGTTACTATTATCACTCTCTCCTTCTGGTTGAATTAAAGAGTTCATATTAGACACAAAATTCCCAAACATTTGTTCCAAGTGCTCCATCTTCTGTTTTATCATTTCTTGTTCAATATTTTTCTTTTCAAGTTCAACTGTGAATGCTTCATTCTTAGCCTCCATAGCAGCAACTTTTTCCAAACAAACTACGTAGAAATTGAAGGTGATGGTCTCGAAGATTCTTTAACAACAACACCTTGAGATCCTAATCCAAATATGTGCCCCTTCTTGTTAATGCCTCCAACAATTTCCATGTAAATACCATTGTCAATCTCATCGGTTGGTTGTTAGCTACTATCCTCACAACTGAGAGTGTTTCTCAAACATTTGAATTTGGTACATTTCCTGCAAAAAAGAGTTACTATTAGTAATATAATTTAGATTTATGAAAGATAAAAGAAAATACAAGACTAGTGTATACAGACATCTATCTTAGCTTGTGTTTTATTAAACCACTCATCTGGTTTTCGCTATAGTATATGAAGTCGGTCATAAAGCTCAAACCATCACTACAAGAAATTTGACATTTAGTGACAGGCAAAAATCGTAGGTAAATATCCATTCTCTGTAGGTATAGCCCAGAATATCTATACCTACGGCCATTTTTTTCGTGGTTGATGCTTGTCTTAAACCTACGGATTTGAGCCGTCACTATAGCCTATAGTGACGGGATTTTACCGTTGGCCAAAACAATTAGGTTTTACCTACGGATTTGGGACGTAGGTATAGAACCTAGTCTGAAACTACAAAAGTTTTTTACCTACGGATTTGGGACTTGATACTATATTATTTTAAATTTATATTTTATGAAATTAATCAAATTACAAACTAGGCAATTAATTGGATATATTTAGAAAGTAAAAAATATTTTCACACCATACATATTGAAGATTAACACCAATTATTCCATACATGTAAATTAATAAAAGCTAAATCATGTCAATCCTATTGTACTTTAGAGCATTAACCAAAACAAGACAGAACCATATTAGGCATACAAAGCCTTATATATAACAATGTCAATAAAGAAAAGAACCAAAACAATGTCTAGCCTAGTTTCTAATTTCAAACTTCTATCTTCAAGTCTCCATATTAGGGTCCTCATCTTCACATGCAAGAAATAAAAAGAAAAGATGAATAATAACACAATTCAACATTGAGAAAATCACTCCTAAAAAACAGAGAAAATATTAACAACTTTAATTAATCCATCCATGTCACAATTCATCCATGTCATGCATGAAAATATTGACAATGCTACTAGAAAACATAGATTGACCTTTATTTAAACCATACTTGTTTGTTTACCATTCTACAAACCGAACGCTCCAAATCTGAAACCACCTGAATGAAATGACAAGTTAGGAGCCACAACCAGATGGATGATTCGATTGTTAACACAAAAATATCAGAAAATATCACAGTACTGTAGTATGTATTTTCATTAGCAGAGCAGTAAGATGACTATTTAAATATACAAATTTCTTAGCACTTAGAAATTGACATTTACAAAGTTAATAGAAAATACAATGAATGTACATTAGGCTATGTACTGTACCTTTGCCATGGAGGTTAAAATATCAGCCAAGAAAAAGTCGGGAAAGGAAATTGGTTGTATGAAGAAAAGAACTGTTATTTGTGAATCAAATAATAAGCTTTATGTAATCCATAAGAACATCAATTAAACAAACTTACAAAATCTAATGAAATAAAATACATCTAAAATATCAACACCATTGAACCAAACCAGTGGCTCTCAGATTACTAACATCATGTCTTCACATCAATAAACCTAAAGGAACCTATTGGAGATTTTGAATGTGATTTACAAAAACCAAATGAAGATAAACACTCAAAATTTGATATCTGGCATGATAGTCAAGAATCTTACCTGCAGAGGGAAAGCTATCTGCAATAGTCTCCTAAAAAAGAAGTGATTTAGACGAAAAACGGTTGCATTGACCGCCTCGCGGCTGACAAGATTAAAGTGTATGCCGTGTGTTGTATTAAGAATGGTGTTGGGATCACGGAGATTGTGTAAGTATATAGCTTTTTTATTTGGACTTTTCGGGTGTGCTGTCTACTTTTGGTTGCGGCTATGGGACTGTTGTAAGGGTCGGGACTGTTAGAGAAGGGCTTGGACAGCAGCTACATCTAGCTGTTGCAGGTCTGTTAGAGTATGGCTTGGACAGTAGCTACCTCTGCTGTTGCGGGTCTGCTAGAGTATTGTCTGGACAGCAGCTAACACTATTGTTGTGGGCCTGATGTGCAGCCTTTTGGGTCTATTTTTTGTGGGGTTTTGGTGCAGCTCTTGTGCAGTCCTCTTGTGGGTTGCGGCTGGCTTTTGTGTGTCTTACGCAAGGGGAATACTAACTAATAAGTTGGCTGTTTATAAAAAAAATATTCATTCCCTACAGTCCCAATCACATCCAATACACATTAACCATGAACTCGAAGTGATAAACATGTAATGTTCAAAGCATCAAAATTGACAATCAGTGCACTATTCAAAGCAAAGAGCAAATTCAAACTAACGCAACACAACTCATATGATTAAATGTTCAAATTAACACAACACAACTCATAGATTCAAAATAACACAACAATTATTAAAATGAAGCAATAACAAAAATCTGAATCAAAATCGAATAAAACAAGAAAGAGAAAACAAAATATACCAGCAATTCGTTGATGAAGAGCAGGGCTAGGATAGAACTGGAACGCGAGTCACAAGCAGGAATGAATAAGTCACGAACTGGAACACGGATCAGTTCTACCTTCTATTTGCAAACGAACTAAAACAAATCATTAACAAACGAGTCCTTAACTCTATTAAGATGTGAAGTTAGTCCCTATTTTAACTACTTGCTATCAACTAGGTCTTTATATTTCAACAATTTACTATCAATTTGGTCTCCATGTATTCAACCACTTACTATCAATTTAGTCCCTAAAATACTCTCAGAATACTAATTAATAAGGAGTAAAATATGACAAATTCAGTGACCCTTTGGTAATACTCATAATCTTAAGGACCTATTTGAGTGCGGCCTACAAAATCAGATACCATTTAGCGGTTTACTCATTTAAATTCCCAGTAGCTTCTTGATTTAAACAAAAAGTAAATCATCAAATTAGTCTCTAACTTTGTAAAGCGCTCTCAATTAGGTTCCTAACATTATGATTATTTCAAAAATGTCACTAACATTACTATCGAATTCGATCCAAAGACTAATATGAGTAATAAAAATCTATAGAAGCTTCAAAACTAGTTCCACATATATATTTGATTCAACAAAAGCCATATAAGTATACAATAAAGAAACAAAATCAATGGTTAAGAATAAACTCACCAAGTTGTTTCAACTCACGAAGCCTGCAGTATATAAAAAAAAACATATTAAAAAAAACCATATTAAATATACAATAATGAAACAAAACAAGATTTTGAAAATAACCCATTTCATAGAATCATAAAAGGTTTCAACCTTGCCTTTGAAACTGTTCAGTGTCAATGAACTTCAAACTCAGCGGCAAAACGAAAACAAAAAAAATTAAAAAGAATAAAAAATTAAATTGAATCAACATTGTCACAAAAAAAAAGTATATACAGAATCGATGAAGAATAAAATGAAAAAAATTGAAAAAAATATTACAGAATCAACATATACAAAAAAAATTGAAAAAAAATGAAAAATGAATGAAAAAATTACAGAATCGATGAAGATGTTGCCATGAGCGATTTGTGAACGAGGAAGTGGATTGAACTGAACTGGTGAACGAGGAACTGAGATGGTCTTTTGATTTGGGAATGAGTCAATTTGAAAATGTTATTTGGGGTCGGTGAACAAGGGTGAAGAATTAGATTTTGGATTTGAGAACGTGATTTCAGTCGATTTGGGATTGGAACAAAGAGATTTTGGATTTGGGTCGGTGAAGGGTGAAGAACGAGGAACTAGAACAAGGATTTGGGGTTGGGATTTGGTTAGTGAAGGAGAATTGGGATTTTGTAGTGTTTTTCAATTTGGGATCTAAGATTTCATCTTTGCAACAAGATTTGGGATTTGCTTAATGTCTTTGAAATTTGGAGGATTTTTTTTTTTTTTTCAAGCAGATTAAGTTTGTTTATGGGATTTGGTTTTCATCTTTCCAATTTGGAGGTGGGGAAATTTGGTAAAGGTGGGATTTTTCCCAGTCTAAAATTTCATTGGGCGCCATTTTTCATTTGCACACATTCATTACGCGGTCTATGTATTAATTCTTATATTTTTATTTTACTTTTTTTAAAATGTCTATACCTACGGCCACTTCCGTAGGTAAATCTTTTCTATACCTATGGTTTTTTGTCCGTCAATATAAACCTCCGTTGGTATATGGCATTTTTCTTGTAGTGCATGTTGGTTCTCTATCCAATTCTACTCTCTATAACAATAACCAACATACAACAAGATAGTATAGACATATTTCAATTGTAATTTCAACAAAAAGAATTACTAACCATTTTTTTTGTTATGTTCTCTAGCACATATGGATCCTCCACTATGCGCATTGTGTCCAACTTTAGACCGCCTATTTTGTTTATTATTCATATAATTTTTTTGTTGTTTCTCTTCTTCCCATTTAGCTTCCAATTGTTTCAAGTTGTCTTCACCACTCCAATCACCTTTATCATGACCAATACGCACTTTGAACAAGACATTTTTCAACGCCAAAGACCCCGTACTATTAAAGATCTTTTTAATGTTAGCTTCATCATTTGCAAGCCACTTACATTTAGCCTACAAACAAAAAAAAGTATCATGAAGTTATGTATTTGAAAAGGTAGATCAACTTTCAACCTAAGTAACAATGAAGATTCATATTTCATATCTTATAACGCAAATAGGTTCAAAGAGGAACAATTCCAATAGAATCATATTGCACATGTAAATAGCTATATTTTCCTATTTGTGTAACTTCCTCTGTTTGTATATCCCCTATGCTACCATATACTATCAGATTATTATACTAAGTACTAACACAAAAATGCATGACTCAATCTATAGTATATCATATCACGATATTCATTCACAAAGATACAATTGTTTCAACCTATTGATGTAAATATCTCTGCTTGTATATTCTCTATGCTACCAGATAGCAAATTTTAAACAACTTATATCACAAAAATACCTTAAAATCATTAAACCAAAGTAATGGTACATCCTCCTTTTCTTTCGCATCACTCCAGCATGACCATGCCCCATCAAAATTATCCTTGAAGATTATTGTTATAACACCTCCAACCGTGGCTTCTAGATAAAAACGGAAAGTGTAAGAAAAATAACTGACATTAGGAGTGAATTAGCCAACTAACAAGGATGGTGTGGGTGAACCACTATAAAGAGATAGCGCGTCGATCTTGTTTTTAACTTATCTATTTACAATTTAGTATATTTGATTCAATTTAAGATTTGTGATAATTGTCTTTTTCAAAAGATTTGTGATAATTGTTTAAGAATTTGCTTTCTTTGAAGAAGTTTAAGAGCCCACTATTTAAACCGATAATCGTATATCAAAGAGATTCAATCTTTTCAAAAAGGTGTTCATAAATTCTCTCATAAGAAAGAAAATATCTTATTTTCTTAGTTTGTGAATTCAGCAAATTTCTAAATGTTAATCTTGGGAAAGAACTGTGTTAATCCTTTGTGTTAATATATTTATCTTGATACAAAGTTCATGTAACTTTAGTGCAGAATTGACAAACAAGTTTTTCTCAACAAATCGATTTTGAATCAAGTTTGTATTTGGTCAATTTCATAGCTTTATCTAAATTGGTTTCTATCTAGTTTAGATATCGGTTTATCAGTTACTTGTTATAAAAGTGACTCTTCTACATGTTAAAAATTGTTGAATACACTTTCAAGTAAATATGACAAGTTTTTTAATACTCTTTCTACCTTTTGTAATTTTCAGTCTAGTTCTGGAGCACATGATTGTGTGTTTCTTTTGCATTCCTTCCTAGAAAGTGGATGTGATTAATACATGTGATGTTTTAGCTAGACACTATTAATAAAAAATCTAGCATAAAAAAAAGTATTTATCTCTTATTCAGATCAATTAATTATGGCTAAAATATATGACTGGTCCCTGCAAATATACCTCATTTGGCTTTTAGTCCTTGTAAAAAAAAAATTTCAAATCCGCCCTTGCAAAATTTTGTTTTTTAAAATAGTCTCTGGGCCCATTGAAGCTGCTAGGTGGCATACTGATGCTGACGTGGCACACGCTGACTGTGCATAAGTGGTCAAGTGGCATCTGACGTGGCAATTAAAAAAATTAAAATTAAAAAACACATTTTTTAATTTTGAAAATGATTTTTTTGTATTTAAAATTAAAGTAAAATTTGGAACTTAATTTTGGAAAAATTAGAAAAAGTCAAATTTTTTTCGAAAATAAAAAGTTTTGTTTCTAAAAAAGTAAAAAATTCAGGAACTTAATTTTCACAAAAAAAATCGAAATTAAAAAAAAACAGATTTTTTTTCAAAAAGATAAAATTCATGAAAGATCATCTTCGTAAATTAAAAAATCAGATAATATTTTTCAAAAATTATAAAAATTTATCTTCAGATTTTTCTTCCGAAATGTAAGAATTTTTTTTTAAAAAAAATTCTAATAATCTGGAAATTAATTTTCAGAATTGAAAAAATCGATAAATTAGAAAAATATTATTTTCAGTATTTTTTTCGAAATTAAATAAAAATATTCCTTCTAAAAAAGGAAAAAAGTCTGGAAATCAATTTTCCAAAATTAGAATAAAAAAATTCGAAATTAAAATTTAGAAAAAATATCTTCAGATTTTTTTTAAAAATTAAAAAGTTTTTAAATTTTTTTTTAAATTTTGATTTTTTTTAAAATTAAAAACCTTTAAAAAAATAAGAAATTAAATTTTCAAAAATTATATAATCTGAACTTTTTTAAAATTAATTTCCAAATTTTACTTTAATTTTAAATACAAAAAAATCATTTTTGAAATTAAAAAATGTGTTTTTTTATTTTAATTTTTTTAATTGCCACGTCAGATGTCACGTGGCCACTGATGCACAGTCAGCGTGTGCCACATCAGCATCAGTGTGCCACCTAGCAGCTTCAATAGACTCAGGGACTATTTTAAAAAACAAAAATTTTGCAAGGACGAATTTCAATTTTTTTTTTTTACAAAGACCAAAAGTCAAATGAGGTATATTTGCAGGGACCAATGATATATTTTAACCATTAATTATTGATAGCATTTAGAGGGAATTGCTTTTTGATTGGTTTGCAACACTAAGTGCAATAAGCTGCGAATTCCATTTGCATTCATACTATTAAAGCATAAAGATGAACTTAAAATATGTACAATTCCACCAATTGCTTGCCACTTTCATTTCCACCATTTGTACTATTGTTTAATTTAGGGATGATTATGGCAGTCTGTGGAAAGGATAAGTGCCGACATAATTAATAAGTGTGCGGATAATAGGCTGCTTAATGTGGTCAGTTATGTTTTCTAGCAGAAATCAATCAATGATAAAATAAATTTGGTGGAAGTTTTCAAAAAAAAAAAAAAAAACTTAACTCATTTCATTCATCAATACAGTTTCAATATATTATGAGATATAATTAAATTCTCTTATTAAAAAAAAAAATCAGATTCTTGACGACTATCTAGCAAACGACAATGACCTCTGATTAACAAATGAAAACATTATTGGCTAGTCTCCTAATAAAATTTATCCTACAGTGTTGTTGCAATTTTAAAGAAGCTTTACATGCACACAAGATAACACCAGATTCATATTGGGAATTTGATTTACCGACGACTCCATAACTACTAGTTTACAATCTAGTTCAATAGACACATTAAAATAACCCAAATTTCGTTGCCAAATTAATGTTTGAATGACATAGGTAATTAATTTATTCGAGCACGACAATTTAGAGATATGGCAGTCATCTTCCTCATGATACTTCACCCTTATATCATGGTATATCAAACAAAAATATTGTTGTGAATCCTTATGATATCATACCAATGAAAAACAAAGATGTGTGGAGCAAAGGAAGTGGTAATCAAAGAGCTAAAGAGCCTCAAGCAACAACAACAACAACAAACATACCTAAGTCTTAGTGTAAAACAGCACAACAAGCATAAACAAAAGCAATAAAAGTAAGTAAACAAACACACCAAAGATTGTTTATCCAGTTCGGTCCAATATGACCTACTCTGGGGGAGAGAGCAGCTCTCCAATCCACTAAGATGAAAATGATACAAATGAGTTACAAGAAATTAGCCTCACAAGAATAAACTTTAATTTCTACCCATTTTTCAATCACTTATGCTCACAATGAATCCTAAGAGATAAACACAAAAGGAAGCTTTTTGGTCCTTCCAATTATGAAATCTCGCTACCCAAGATGATTACAATGTTTCCAAACCCAAGATAATCACTCTAAACAAAGACACTCAACCCACAAGTTACCTCCATTGTTCTCCAAGATTGACTTCAAATTTGTGATTCTGAAGAATCTCAAAATCGTGACACGATTTGGTAGGCATGGAGCATGGTGTTTTCTGGGCAAAAATCGTGACACGATTTGTGGATAAGATTTGTGTACCTTGGGTCGTACGCAAGGAATCATGACACAATTGGTATAATCGTGACACGATTGTGTTTGTTGCAGGCTTCTATAAAAGCTTTTTAGTTCAATTTTTTGAGAAAAAGGCTTAAGTTAAAGGAGGTAAGGTTTTAAGTCGCGAGGGAAGATACAACGGCATCGATTTGGGCTAAGTTAAAGCCATTGTACATGACGAAATCTTTGGCTCATAGGAAACTTTTGAAACAACAACTCTACTCATTCAAGATGGTGGAGTCTAAATCAATCTTGGAGTAATTGATGGAATTTAACAAAATTCTTGATGATTTGGCCAACATTGAAGTTAATATGGAAGATAAAGATAAGGCTTTGTTGCTACTTTATTCATTACCAAAGTCTTTTGAGCATTTCAAGGATACCATCCTTTAAGGTAAGGAGGGCGCCACTACTTTGGAGGAGATCCAAGCAGCTTTGAGAACCAAGGAATTGACCAAGTTCAAGGACTTGAAGGTTGATGAAGGTGGTGAAGGCTTGAATGTTGCAAGAGGAAGGAGTGAGCATAGAGGAAAAGGCAAGGGGAAGTCGAGGTTTAAGTCTAAGTCCAAGGGGTTTGACAAATCAAAGTTACGATGCTTTGGTTATCATAAGTCGGGTCACTTCAAGAAGGATTGTCCTGAAAAGGGGGGCAATGGTAGTCCTTCCGTTCAAGTTGTGGTGGCTTCTGATGAAGATGGTTATGAGAGTGCGGGTGCATTAGTGGTCACAAGTTAGGAACCGGAGAAGAGTTGGGTTATGGATTCCGGGTGCTTCTATCACATGTGCCCTAGGAAGGAATATTTTGAGACTTTGACTCTAAAAGAAGGAGGAGTTGTTCGACTCGGAAATAACAAAGCTTACAAAGTCCAAGGCATGGGCACCATTCATCTAAAGATATTTGATGGTCGTGAATTCCTTCTAAGGGATGTGAGGTTTGTTCCCGAACTTAAGCGAAATTTAATTTCCCTAAGCATGTTTGATAGTCTAGGTTATTGCCCTAGAATTGAGCATGGGGTTTGTAAAATTTGGCATGTTGCATTAATTACTGTTAAAGGGTTTAACATGAATGATTTATACATTTTAGATGGTTCCATTGTAATTGGTCATGCATCAGTGGCTAGTGTAGCACCTCATAATAATTCTGAATTGTGGCATTTGAGATTGGGGCATGTTAGTGAAAGAGGTTTAGTGGAACTAGCTAAACAATGTTTGCTAGGAAAAGATAAATTGGACAAGCTAGAATTTTGTGAGCATTGCATACTAGGCAAGCAACATAGAGTAAAGTTTGGAAGCGGTATGCATCATTCTAGTAGGCCCTTTGATTTTGTGCACTCGGATCTTTGGGGTCCTTCTAAAACACTTACTCATGGGGGAGGTTCATATTTTCTTTCCATTATTGATGATTATTCTAGAAGGGTATGGGTCTTTGTTTTGAAAAACAAAAGTGACACCTTTTAAAAGTTTAAGGAATGGAATACACTCATAGAAAACCAAATGGGAACTAAACTGAAGGGTTTGAGAATTGACAATGGCCTGGAGTTTGTTTCACAGCAGTTTAATGAGTTTTGCAGGTTGAAAGTGTTGGATATTTGGTTGTTGGCTTCATGTTTGCTAAAATCAAATATACAAGCAAGATGTGCGTCTTCAGAAGCTGGACCTCAGAAGCTAAACTTCAGAAGCACTGTTCAGAAGTTGAACCTTCAAAAGCACTATTCAAAAGCTGAACCTTCAGAAGCACTGTTCAGAAGCAACCTTCAGAAGCTGAATGTTCAGACGCAGAACTTGAGACGCAGAAGCAACCTTCAGAAGCTGAATGTTCAGACGTAGTACATCAAACGCAGACCTTCAGAAGCACTTCTTCAGAAGTACCTTCAGAAGCTGTTTTACTGTACTCCTGATTTCGTCTGAAGATTTCATGTTAGTTGTTCTCCAAGCTGCGTATGTTTCCAGAAGGAAGTTATTTTCGCAAGATATATTTTCTCAGATTGGATATTTTTATTTGTGTGAATATATTTTCAAAGGGATCTTTGGAAAATATATTTCTGAAGAATATTTGCTTCAATATATTTCTGAAAAGAATAATTGATACAAATAAGTGTTTTAGCCTGAAGAAATATTTGATTATGCAATATATTTCTGAAGAAAAATTCAAATATTTGTTGTTGCTGAAGGCTATAAATAGAGGGCGCTGCTATTGAAGAAAATCAACTCAACCAAAGTCATTATAGAAAGAGTCTTAGGTTTTGAGTCTGTAAGCTTTGTGCTTTGTTTTTGTACACCACTCAAGTGTTTAGAGTTGGTTGTTTTTTATTAAGTTGTAATTACTTGAAGCTTTTAAGCAAAAGTGGTGTATTGAGTTTTTTAAGAGAGTGTCTCCATCTTTGATTATCTGTTTAGAGTCTGATAATCACTGGGGTAGTGATTGACTGAGGGAAGTAAGAGGGGTCTTATATCTAGGAGTTCCTAGGTAGAAATACCATGGGTAGTGATTAAGTGAGAAGGCTGTGAAACAGGGGCTGTTGTCATAGGTCTTTGAATTGATACTATTTTAGTGGATTTCCTTCCTGGCTTGGTAGCCTCCAGACGTAGGTGTGTTTGTCACGGAACTGGGTTAACAAATCACCTGTGTTCTTTACTTTCTGTCTGTTTTATTCTGCTTCTGAACTACTGTTTTGCATACTCTATTTTACTGCACCAGTACTCTGTTTTACGGTTCAGAATCAGGACTTGCCAGAATTTCAATTTGTATCAGAGCAGGCACCCTGCCTGTTTTAGGGTGAGCTCCAGGGAAGTTTTTTTTCTAGCATAATGGATAAGGAAGTTGTTCAATGTGAAATAGATACTGAAGAAAGCATCTTAGATGCAAGTGTGCTTAGGCAATTCAATAAAGTTTTGAAGAGATTGGACAGAAAGCCAAGACCTAATGTCAAAAACATGAGGTTCAACATCAGTAAGCAAAACAATGACTTGAAGAAGACAATATCTGATGATAAAGTTAAGGCTTCAGAAGCATCATCAGGTTCTGAAGCACCATCTGATACTGAATCCAGTGGGGAAAAATTGTCTTATGAAGAACTGGATAACTCTTACAAAGATCTGTATACTAGGAGTGAGGAAGTGTGCAACCAGCTGGAAAATCATAAGAAAACTATCAGTCAACTGCATGCTAAAAGAAGTGACCACTTAGCAAAAATTTATGATCTCAATGATGAGGTAACCCAACTGAACTCTCAACTTGAACACTTAAAGAAGCAGGTAAGAATGATGAACACTGGTACTGATATGCTAGAAGAGATATTGGAGAGTCAGAACCAAGGGAAACCAAAAGGAATAGGGTTTGATGATAGGACCTTAAACAACAAACAGCAAAATCCAACTAAAAGGTTCATTGCAGCTGTTGGAACATATGATCCAATGATGAGCAAACCTAAGTTGGAACATCAGAACAAACCTCATTGATCTAAGAGCAGGAGGGCATCTCATCCTTGAATATGTCATTACTGTGGTAGAAAGGGGCACATAAAGCCATTCTGTTTCAAGCTATGGATATCCCAAGCACTTTCAACAAAGAAAAGTGGAACCCATTGTAAACAAAATCAATGTGAAGAAGGAATGAAGACCCAGACTCAAGATTGTTGAAGGCAGCAAAGGTCCAAATATTAGAATCCAAAAGGATCATCCTAAGGACCTGATCATAGGGAATCTGAATGAAGAAATTACCAACAGATCCAGAGATTGTGCCAAGAGTAAAATGAAGAATTTTGCTCCTATGAATGCAAGACACAAGAGAACATCTGATGCAACACATGTGAAGATAATCAAAGATGATAATGTTAATATTGAAATGGATGTTGATGATGCAACTGTGTCCCCCTCTAAGGTTGTTGTTGATAACCCTGAATCTACCCCATCTAAGTCTGATGGTGGTTCTGATGTGGGTGCTGATGTGGAGTCTGATGATGAACCCATTGGAAATAGGCTTGAACAAAGTGTAGCAAAGAGACTAAAGTCTAGGAAAGGAAAAGTTGTTGTTGCTGTCAGCAGGTTTACTCATGTTGCTAAGATGAGTGTTGTTGTTGGACCACCTAAAGGGAGGAGCAAACTGGGCATTTGTCTTTTTTAGGAGTTATAACAGAATCTGAGGACAAAGCAACTTCTGATGCTTTGTCAGTTTTTGTTTCATGTGTGAAGACTTTGCTGTGTAATTGTGTTCTTCTGTGAAGACTTTGTGTGTGGTGATGTGATATGCTGGTCTATATTGGATGTTTATAGCCTCTGTTGAAATGTGTTGCAGATTTATGGGCGTGTTCCCTGTGTGTGTTTTTCCTCTGCTTGTGTGCATGTGGTTTGTAACATATGCTGGTTCTATTCGTTCTACTCCTGGTGAATGCTTGGTTGTTTTTTTTTTGTTTGGCTAAAAAGGGGGAGATAAATATGTCAGATTGATTTTTGTAGTTCAGAAGCAATACAGGCAATTCTGTAGTTCAGAAGCAATACAGAGCTGATGTGTTTCAGAGGGAGTCTCTTTTTCAAGGAGAGTATATGTGTTTCCTGTCAGAAGCTGATCTGTTTTAGGGGGAGTGCTTCGTTTTGTTCCTGAATGTCATGTTTCAGGGGGAGTGTATGTGTGGAAACGTAGTGTATGTGCTGCTGCTGACTCTGTTGATTTTTGGTTGCTACGTTTAATTTCTTCATGGTTGCGTACCTTAATGAGTGAAGATCTTGCATTTGTTCTCAAATTGATTTTAGCCAAAAATTTGCCAAATGGGGAGATTATTGGCTTCATGTTTGCTAAAATCAAATATACAAGCAAGATGTGTGTCTTCAGAAGCTGGACCTCAGAAGCTGAACTTCAGAAGCACTGTTCAAAAGCTGAACCTTCAAAAGCACTGTTCAGAAGCTGAACCTTCAAAAGCACTGTTCAGAAGCACTGTTCAGAAGCAACCTTCAGAAGCTGAATGTTCAGACGCAGAACTTGAGACGCAGAAGCAACCTTCAGAAGCTGAATGTTCAGACGTAGAACTTCAAACGCAGACCTTCAGAAGCACTTCTTCAAAAGTACCTTCAGAAGCTTGTTTACTGTACTCCTGATTTCGTCTGAAGATTTCATGTTACTTGTTCTCCAAGCTGCGTATGTTTCCAGAAGGAAGTTATTTTCCAAGATATATTTTCTCAGATTGGATATTTTTATTTGTATGAATATATTTTCAAAATGATCTTTGGAAATATATTTCTGAAGAATATTTGCTTCAATATAATTCTGAAAAGAATAATTGATACAAATATGTGTTTTAGCCTGAGGAAATATTTGATTGTGCAATATATTTCTAAAGAAGAATTTTGGTAATATATCTTTGAAGAATATTTGGTTCAAATATTTGTTGTTGCTGAAGGCTATAAATAGAGGGCGCTGCTATTGAAGAAATCCAACTCAACCAAAGTCATTATAGAGAGAGTCTTAGGTTTTGAGTCTGTAAGCTTTGTGCTTTTTTGTTGTACACTACTCAAGTGTTTAGAGTTGGTTGTTTTTATTAAGTTGTAATCACTTGAAGCTTTTAAGCAAAAGTGACGTATTGAGTTTTTTAGGAGAGTGTCTCCATCTTTGATTGTCTGTTTAGAGTCTGATAATCACTGGGGCAGTGATTGACTGAGGGAAGTAAGAGGGGTCTTATATTTAGGAGTTCCTAGGTAGAAATACCACGGGTAGTGATTAAATGAGAAGGCTGTGAAACAGGGGCTGTTGTTATAGGTCTTTGAATTGATATTATTTTAGTGGATTTCCTTCCTGGCTTGGTAGCCTCCAGACGTAGGTGTGTTTGTCACCGAACTGGGTTAACAAATCACATGTGTTCTTTACTTTCTGTCTGTTTTATTCTGCTTCTGAACTTTTGTTTTGCATACTCTGTTTTACTGCACCAGTACTCTGTTTTACGGTTCAGAACCAGTCCTGCCAGGAATTTCAGAAGGAATTAAGAGGCACATAACCGTACCGAGAACACCGCAACAAAATGGTCTTGCTAAACGGATGAATATGACCCTTTTGGAGGGGGTGAGGTGCATGCTTCTAGGAGCTGGGTTACCAAAGAGTTTCTGGGGTGACGCAGTGACAACTGCGGCTTATTTGATCAACAGATGTCCATTAATGGGAATAGGCTTCAAGACACCTATGGAAGTATGGAGTGGGAAACCGGCAAACTTCTCATCTTTGAAGGTTTTCGGAGCCTTGGCATATGCACATATCAAGCAAGACAAGCTTGAAGCTAGGGCTGTGAAATGTGTCTTCATTAGTTATCTAGAAGGTGTGAAGGGTTACAAGTTGTGGAAATTGGATTCTGGTGGAGGATCAAGAGTCTTGATTAGTAGGGATGTTACCTTTGATGAGACCCGTATCGGGATGAAGTGTAAAGACCTAGAGACCTTAGTACCAAAAACAAGTGTGGAGGAAACTCAATTTGAGGTGGAGCTTCCAGATGAAGAGAAACAAGATGTGGAGAATGAAGCTCCAGCATCGGATACAAGTGGAACTCAACCAGTATTGGATCATGATTATCTATTGGCTAGAGATAGAGAAAGAAGGACCATTACGGCACCTAAAAGATATGGTTATGCGGACTTAGTGTGTTATACTCTAAATGTGGTTGAAGAATTGCAAGACTCGGAACCAAGAAACTTCAAGGAGGCATTTGAGAGCAAAGAAAGCAAGTTTTGGTTGAAGGCGGTGAATGAGGAGATTGATTCATTGAAGAAAAATCAAACTTGGAAACTTGTGAAGCTACCTAAACACCAAAGGGTAGTGGGATGCAAGTGGATCTTCAAGAAAAAGGAAGGTATTCCAGGAGTTGAAGGTCCTAGGTATAAAACAAGACTTGCGAATCAATTCAATCTTGAGTTGGAACAAATGGATGTAAAGACCATTTTCTTACATGGTAACCTTGAGGAGGCAATCTACATGGAGCAACCGGAAGGTTTTGTGGAGGACAATTCTAAGGTATATCTTTTGAAGAAATCTTTGTATGGGTTGAAGCAAAGTTGTAGACAATGGTATCGTCGGTTTGATGAATTTCTTTTGAAGATCGGTTTTGTGAGAAGTGGGTATGATTCTTGTGTGTACATGTTAAAGAGGGATGGCAAAGTCATTCTCTACCTTCTTCTATATGTGGATGATATCTTGATGGCAAGCTCTAGCAAGGATGAGATTGTGAAGCTCAAAGAAAAGTTAAATGGTGAATTTGAGATGAAAGATCTTGGTCCGACAAAGAAAGTTCTTGGAATTGATATCTTGAGGAAATGTGACAAAGGAGAACTTTTCTTACCTCAACTTAGTTATTTGAAGAAGGTGGTGGAGCGCTTTAGAATGTCTAACTCTAAAGTCGTTAGCACTCCCTTGGGTCACCACACAAAGTTGTCCATAAAACAATGTCCTCAATCCGAGGATGAGTAGAAGATGATGAAGAGTACTCCTTATGCTAGTGGGGTTGGAAGCATCATGTATGGAATGGTTTGTAGTAGACCAGACTTAACTTATGCAGTTAATATTGTAAGTCGGTTTATGGCAAATTCGGGTATTGTGCATTGGCAAGCTTTGAAGTGGGTGTTGAGGTATTTGAATAGATCGTTGAAGGGCGGTTTGAAGTACACAAGAGTAGCTTAAGAGAAAGAGGTTTTTGAGGGGTATGTAGATGCGAACTATGCGGGCAATGTGGACACTAGAAAATCTTTATCAGGTTTTGTGTTTACTCTTTATGGCATGACTATTAGTTGGAAAGCAAATCAACAATCTGTGGTGGCATTATCTACAACTCAAGCGGAGTACATTGCCCTTGTTGAAGGGGTGAAGGAGGCCATATGGTTGAAAGGTATGATTGGTGAGTTAGGAATTACTCAAGAATGTGTGAAGATACATTGTGATAGCCAAAGTGCCATTCACTTGGCGAATCATCAAGTGTATCATGAGAGGACAAAGCACATTGACATTCATTTGCACTTTGTGAGAGACATGATTCAATCAAAGGAGATTGTGGTGGAGAAAGTTGCATCGGAAGAGAATCCGGCGGATGTGTTTACCAAGTCATTACCTAGATCAAGATTCAAGCATTGCTTTGACTTGATCAAGTTTGTTGAAGAGTAGTTCCAGATTGGAGAGAGCAGCATGGTGGTTGATGGTTATATTGACATCATCACAAATTTATAGTCAAGGTGGAGAATGTTGTAATTGACTTCAAATTTGTGATTCTGAAGAAGCTCAAAATCGTGACACGATTTGGGCATCGTGACATGATTTGGTAAGCAGGGAGCATGGTGTTTTCTGGGAAAAAATTGTGACACGATTTTGTGCACCGTGACACGATTTATGGATAAGATTTGTGTACATTGGGTCGTACGCAAGGAATCGTGACACGATTGGTATATTCGTGACACAATTGTGTCTGTTGCAGGCTTCTATAAAAGCTTTTCAGTTCAGTTTTTTGAGAAAAAGGCTTAGTGAGAGAAACTTGGAGAACAAATGAGGTAACTTTAGGGTTGAGTGTCTTTGTTGAGAGTGATTCTCTTGGGTTGGGAAACATTGTAATCATCTTGGGTAGTGAGATTTCATAATTGGAAGGACCAAAAAGCTTCCTTTTGTGTTTATCTCTTAGGATTCATTGGAAGGACCAAAACATTGTAATCATCTTAGGATTCATTGTGTTTATCTTGGCGATTGAAAAATGGGTAGAAATTAGGGTTTGTTCTTGTGAGGCTAATTTCTTGTAACTCATTTATAACACTTTCATCTTAGTGGATTGGAGAGCTACTCTCTCCCCCAGAGTAGGTCATATTGGACCGAATTGGGTAAACAATATTTGATGTGTTTGTTGCCTTACTTTTATTGCTTTTGTTTATGCTTGTGGTGCTGTTTTACACTAGGACTTAGGTCTATTTGTTGTTGTTCATTGGTGTGATATCATACGAATTCACAACAAATATGCCTTCTCCTTCTTCCTCTTGACCTTGTCTTGTTAACCGTGGTGCCTCATTTCTCACTCTCTACATTGATTGGAGTGAAGGAAAAGAACAAGAAAAAAATGATGCCTTCTCCTTCTTACAATTTATGTCTTAAAAGCATAATTTTTTTCCCTTATTGCTTTCCTTCTCATTTCCTTCTTACAATTTATCAAATTCTGATGAAAGAAAAAAAATTACTGTTGTTATTTGCTCTTTCTTCTACTTTTGCTAAACTTCCATTAAGCTAACTAGACCATCGATCCATATCAATTGTAATATATAAGAATAAAGTATATTACATTATAGATTTGACTCGTAAATACGAAATAATTTAATGGAGATGAAATGGGAGATTTAAAGAGTCGATTAAAAATGTGATTTTTAGATTCTAACCATTACCATAGTAAAATTGGTTGTTTACAAAAATGTTAATTTAAAATTTAGACTTAATAAGGTCTATATTTAGGAAGAAATAAATACAACTCACATAAGGACTTATATGTAAGAATAATTTTTTTTAAAAGGGAACTTTTTTTTAGGGATTCAAAGGGAACTTATAATTACAAAATGTGGAATATATCACATCTATTTAACATATAAATAATAAATACAACTCACATTTATCTATCCCTTGAAAACAAAAACAAAAAAAACTCCCATAGGAACTTATATGTAGGAACACAAATTTTTTTCAAAGGAAACTTATAATTAAAAGTGTGGAGTATATTACATCCATTTAACATATGTTTTTTCTAAAAAGGGGTGATCAATATATAGGAAGAACATAAACCAATATACATATAGGAATACCAATGAACTAAAAATTACTCCAACTAAGTAAAATCCTCATATGCAAAGGGATTGACGTAAATTTTTTATGCACGGGTGAATCACGTGCAAAAATAATTATGTTTGTGCAAACTTTTCATTTACTTGTTGATTTAATTCCACCAATTTAGTCTTTAAGTGGATCAAGAGTAAAAAAGGACTCCATTTGCTCTTCATGCTGAATGAAAAAGTAGCAGTGCCTCACTGACAACAATGCAGTGCCTCACTATTCTGCAAAAACCCTTGTCAGGAAAAAAAAAAAAAAAAAGAAGCAAATGAATGTAAAAAATTAACTTAAGCATGATTACCTATCATATATTTAGAGAAGTTTTTTTTTTTTTTGAAGAATATATTTAAAGTTAGAAACACTAAAACCTCAAAATAGGCTCAACAGTATAAAAGTTTAGAGTAACACTTATCAACTCAACAATATAGCAGACAACTTAAGCATTATTACCTATTATATATTTAGAGAAGTTAGAACCACCAAAAGGATCCTCTATGAGCTGTACATAATCCAAAGAGTATCAAAATTATTGTTTCACCTGTAAAATATGTAGAAAGGAGGAAATTAGTTGCACTTAGAAGGTAAGGAAAACATAGAAAAGATTTTCCCCAACCAAAACTAAATAAACCTTTGAAGAATACCATATATAATGAAAGACAATCTATGATAAGATTTTGTTTCAAAGCAAATTTTAAGTCACCAAAGAGAGGAGTGAATTCGATTGTGTCTGTAAGATAAATTATTTGCTTAGTCGAATCATATAATAAAAAGTATAGCGATGCCAAAAAATAAGGGCCAATAATATATATTCAAAATGTGCTGCTCATGTGAAGAGAGGAAGATTTACCTTTAATACAATCAGACCCAATCTCAATAACGAGATCAGCTTGAGAGGAAGTTGTACTATTTATACAATTATTAGTTCTATTGATATAATGTGAGTAGCTACCTAACTCTATGAAATTAAGATCAATGCCTTTGCAAAATGAGATCCATATGCCTCTACTATATTCTATACATTGTGATTATGATCACACATTGGCCAATAGACTACAATAGCCAATTATAGAACATGTTTCTTCTTTTCAATGAAAATTGGTTAAAGAAAATATCACTTTAGACCTCAAACCAAAAACAATTGTAGTGAGACCTACAAAGTTGGAATATAAATCAAGGCGTTTAAAATTTGTGTATAGACATAAATTTTATATTTCAGGTATTCTAAACTTTTGCCTTAACCAATGATAATAATTTATAAGTGTTGCTATAATCATTATCAAATTTTCGTAAAATACTTTGGTTAAAACTAACTGTTGCTTCCTTCCACTTCCCCGTGGTTGTCCTCTCGGCCGTTTCTTTGAATCAGGAGTGGAACTACCATGCTGATGCTCTACTAAAAATGCAGAACCATCAGAACCACCATGAGGATTAGACAAAGCTCTAAACCCAGGAGGTGGTTGTTGAAACACTCTTTCTCTATGCATGTAATATGAACCAGACCCATCAGAAAATGACATAGCTTCTCTCTCATTCATGCATTAACTGTTTAAAAAAAATCCGATGTATCTAAAATACCTCAAAGGTGGGGAAATTAGTCATGGCAAGAAGGAAGCTTTTGATTCCAGCTGCGGGTGTATCATTATTTCCCTCTCATAAACGATTTTGATGTCCGATTTGAAGAATCACTAGAGGGTGAAGATGATTTATGCTGAAAAGTGAAAAACTTAAATTGGAAAACCCATTTTTCTCTTTTCAAAAGCAAAAAAAAAAAAGATACAGTTAGACGTGTTCCAAATCTATAGTGAAGACAACCTTCAAAAGACGCTTGGAGAGAGAGAGAGAGCGCGCTAAAGAGCTTATTAACAAAGATGAAGATGATATGAGAAATGAAGCAATAGAGAGAGATAAAGAGCTTACCAACTAATTAATGCAAATGCTTTGTGAATAAGTTGTGGAAATGTTGTAACCTGGGAAATCACATAGTAGGCAGAGTAAGTACTCTATAACCTTTGGTAATCCACACATCTATTGAGTATGCCTTGATATGCATTTGGAAAGAGAATGACAATTTAATGTGGATGGAAGAAATGTTAATGATTATGTTGGAATTGATCAAAATGGGTGGGAGGTAGGGGTGTGCAAAATATTCAGTTAACTGAACCAAACTACTAACTGAACTGCACTGAACCATATTTTAACTGAACCACTTCATACAGTTTTGAACTAAACCACTTTTTACAAACCAATTTAAATTCAGTTTAAAACCAGTTCAAAACCGGTTTATATATATGAATTGATTTTTGAGTTCAAAACAGCATATATATACACTTTTCGTTTCTCAATTCCAATTCCAAAGAGATAGTAGCAGTAACATCGAAAGAGAGAACGAAGAGCTAAGCACTCCTCAAACTCTCTGAGCAACAACAATGGACAGAGAATGGGGTTCAAAACCAGGAAGCGGCGGAGCCGCCACAGCTCAAAACGAAGCAATAGACCGCCGTGAACGACTCCGACGACTCGCTCTCGAAACAATAGATCTAGTAAAAGGAAATCATCGGTGACAACGAAAGCATCTTCATCAGTTCAAGATGAGATCGAGATAGAGATTGCTGAAGTATTATACGGAATGATGAAACAACCACAAAGTCAAGTTCCACCTTCAAAGCAAGAAATAAGCGATTCAATTAAGATGGATTCTCGAGAAATTAATAATAATAAATCTTCGGCTAGTGATTCAAAGTCAAGAATTTCTTCACCGCCTCAAAATTCAAGTTCTTCTGCAACTCCAGTTTCAGCTGTTGTTGGTTTGTTCTTAATCTCTTAATATTTATTTTAATAACCACTTTTTCACACTAATAATTGAATTTGATTTGGGTGTTTTTATTATGATTTAGCAGCACCAAAGAGGAAAAGACCAAGACCAGTGAAGCATGAGGATGAAAATCCAGCTATATTCGGTGTTCGTAGCAGTCCGGTTTAATTATACTGGATTAATAAGTTTTCGGTCATGTTTGGATAAACAACTTATTTTGTACTTTATAGCATAAGTGTTTATCATATAAGCAAGCTCAGATAAATAAGCTATTTCTAAGATAAAATAAAACTGTTTTTGGATAAGTTATTTAATTATACTGGATTAATAAGTTTGATCTCAAAATTGTGTCCGTAAAAAAAAAAACAAGTCTGCAGAAAACCGGTTTAAAAGTGGTTCAAGTCTGCAGAAATCCGGTTCAGTACGAAAACCGGTTCAAAACCGGTTAAAAATAAGTAAACCGATTTAAAACTATAAACCGGTTCTGAACCGTTCTAAACTGGATTGAAACTGTTTTTAAGAATTAACCAGTTTTTATTGAAATGGATTTTATGAACTGAACCAAACCATTTATATGGTTCAGTTCAGTGCAGTTCATGAACCATGAACACCCCTAGTGGGAGGGATGTTATTATATATTAAACATGAATCATCTAAAGTAATGACATTAATAACATGGTGTGGGCAAGATGGTTTAGGAGTATTAATTGCGTGGAGAAAGGAGGGAATATTTAGGGTAGAATTAGGTTAACAATAGCTTAACCAGACAAAGTTTAAGAATAAGAGATAAGAGATTTTGAACAAACCCTAAAAGTAGCCAAACTATGATTTCTATTGAATTAAACTTTGAAAAAATGAAGCATGAGGTATCTTCTAATCTTAACATGCGTTCAATTTTTTCCTTGAAATAGTTCCTTTTTTGTTGTGCTACCTCATGCTTTTGCACAGTTAAATAATTTCTCAACATACAAATTACAAGAACTGACGAAGAAGCAGCCAGTGATGAGATGTTTGTTTTGACAGGGATGATTCATTTATTGTAATATAAGGAGAGAAAAAATAAATAAAGCAAAATTACATTACTGCCCACTAAATTAAGTAGTTTTTCAAAAGGGGTATTTGGGTTTTTAGTCTAAAACATAAAGGTGTACTATGCTAATTGAAAGGCTTTTGCAAAATATAAAGACAGAAAATATTCTCCTTCGAGGGGAGCACCTCCACCAATATAACAAAATGGCTTAATAATTCTCTCTGATCTTTATTTCTTACCACTGTTCAATACATATAGTAGGATAAGCACAAAATACAGCTATCTCATAGTACTACTGCATCTAAGGTAACGGTATTCATGATGAGTCACATACCCTTATCTCAATACAAACAGTGCTGCTAGTGGAATGCTTATTCTAGATCCTTGCTAGGGTAAATTCTCAATCCTAGGGTAATTACTTCTTAGAGGGCTTCATTTTGGGTGTCACATATCCAGTGAGTCATTTGGGCCTTTGCCTAGTTCTTTGAGTATTTTGTTCACACTTTAATATTTGCTAAGAAACACCAGTAATTTACGCTTTTAACCCCATCGGCAGCTAACTGCCAATGGGAAGAAAATCAGCGGCAGTTAGCTGCCGTTGCCATGTTTTGCCTGTATTTTCTAAAACTTCACATTTTTTCATCTTAATGTGATCAAAAACGATAAAATGACATGTGATTAAAGTCAAAAAGCTAAAAACAACAAAAAAAGTAATAAATAAAAATGATAATAATAATTTGAAATTATACTCTTAAAAATAACATAAATTATATTTTCTTTTATTATTATATATATGATATGATTTATCATATATATAAATAATTTGATTTTTTATTGCATTTTTATTTATTATACTCTTATATTAAAATTATACTCTAAAAAGCAATTTTGATTTATAAATATATATATAGAAAAGAATAGAAAAAGAAAAGAAAAAATGGAAAATAATGGAATATAAATAAGTCAATGTGTGGAAAATAATGAAAAAAAAAGTAAATTCATGCTCAACGGCAGTTAAGTGTCGATGGAGTAGAGATGTGAAACGACAGTTAACTGCCGAAAAATGTGAAGTTTTAGAAAATATAGGCAAAACATGGCAACGGCAGCTAACTGCCGCTGGTTTCCTTCCCATCGGCAGTTAGCTGCCGCCGGATCCTTTCCATCGGCAACTAACTGTCGCTAGGGTAAAAACGTAAATTACTGGTGTGTTTTAGCCAATGTTGAAGTGTGAACAACAATTTTCTAGTTCTTTTGGCTCGTGTTTGTAGTGCAGCTTCCTCTAGGTCCACTACCTCATTCACTTGAGCTTGAATCTCCTCTTCATTTGGATGTTGCACCTCTTCCAAATCCATAACATCCCTTCCCCTTGGGCCAACACCTTATCCTCAAGGTGGAGATTTGGGTATGCAGCCTTCATAGCAACTAAGTCCTCGCAAATAAAATTTTCAGGGAAAGCATTGGACCATTGAATTAGGATTTGAGTTGGAGTTCGGTTCAGTGCGCCAATCAAGTACGACCACAAGATATGGTAGAGGAATCATTGTATGATATGGGAGGTGTCGTGAATGGGTCCATGAAACGGTTTGAGGTGTGAAGCATGGAAAACCGAATGGATCCTACTTGTGGTTGGCAGCTTCAGCTTGAAAGCTACATCACCTATAAGGACCCGATCCTCGAGACTACTAATCGACGATAAATAAACATCTATCATGCAATCGGAACCTTACATTTACTCAAATAGCTCATATTACACATATAATATGAAAATCTCATCAATAAAAATAAACAGATCACAGTGGAATATCTCAACATACATATAATCATCTCGGGTCATCTCAAAACAATACATAAGTATCTGGATCATAAAGATCACTCAAAATAAATCCAACAGAATACGAAAATAAAATCCCCAAAAGACATCCTAATCAGAGCTCCTAACTCTAGACATCTTCAAGCAAAGCAGAAAAACATGGGCTAGGCGTCAAGCCACAACCCATCACGACTCACCGATAGCAAATACTCAATCCTGCAAATCTACATCTACAAGGGATGAGGCAAGAACAGTCACTGGAGGGTAAGATATACATTCATTAATAAGGATTAATAAATAAGAGTAGTTCAGACAACATTCATATCATCACAGTATTCAAACATAACAAAATTAGTTATCCGAAATTCAAGAACATGTAACTCATATTCATATTCTCATACAAGTCTAACTACACCATCATATCAATTCATCATTTACAATCATTTAATTCATACCCTCATTGATAAACAATTATCAAGTCAATTATGACAATTCATCATATCACATCTTCAATGCACATTTATCAATTAGATGCACAAATTCTCATCAACACATTAATACATAAGACTCATACTTATGTAATGTTCCTAAACGACTCTATATGTTTTACGGTACCGCCACCGATGAACTCCCCGAGATCTAAAACCCCGCAATGAATTCACCATACAATCACCGATGAAATCCCCGAGGTCTAAAACCCCGTAATGAATTCACCATACAATCACCGATGAAATCCCCGAGGTCTAAACCCCGCAATGAAATCACCATACCATCTCCGGACTGACTTATGAATACATGCATGATCATATATTCTCATATGATTTAACATCGTCACTTATTAACATCATCACTTATCATATAAACTTTCATATGATCAAACATCGTCACTTAATACATAACATGTATCATCATCATTTAATCAAACATCATCATCACTTCATCACTTAGCATATAGCATATAGCATCATCATTTAATCATATATCATCATCACTTAAATCACATTTCATGATTAAACCAACATTCTACATCGTCATCATTAATTCCCTTTCAAAGTCATCATACATCATCAATCACATCAGCATAGGCATCTAGCATACTTGCATACATTTCATAACTCAAAATAAAGCTCCAAGATTACTTCATAATTCATCCATTTCTTCTTAATTAAATCAATTCAATCAAGTTTCATGCAAGAAAGCATCATTCATTCATTAAATCACTAAACAGCATCAAAATAGCATGAAAGGGGTGTCCAGGGATGTCCAGAAACATCCCCCAAAGGACAAAACGCACAGAACGGCATATGTTGTATCTGCCTAACTCGTCGTGGCGAGCTTTCACTCGCCGTGGCGAGTTGCACCAGAACTGGGCAACCAGAACTGGGTTTTCCCTTATGGGAATCCCCTAAATTTCACCCAAAAATCCCATTTTTCATTCCCCTTGACCCAAAATCAGTTTATAGATATTAATCATGAACAATACACTCAAATTGAACAATGATTACACAACAACACATCAATTGAGATGGATTTCACAACGTTTTTGGTTAATTTTCAAAGTTCTTCTCAAAAACCCATTTTTATTCAAAACTTAGCAAACAAACACACCCAGCTTAAATAACTTTATTCCAACATGTTTAACATCACTACATACACCTTCTACAACTATTCCAACCGCAACTTTCTCATTTTAACAACAGCTTATTCATTTTCACTTAATTAAGTCATTTTCACCAAAACACCAACATCAACAACTTATTTCACAACAAACCACATAATAAACATAGTTTCTTGCTCACAATCATAACCTTAACATTAACACATAGTAACAGCAGCAAATTAAGCAGATTCAGTCAAATAAGCACTTTTACCAAAATCACTTAATTCACAACCTATTCCACATAACTTCATGATGTCTCAAACAAATTACATACTCATACTCATAATCAATTACATAATCAACAAACAGCATTCAATCATCATATTAATCATCACAAACATCAAAATTCATCAAAGTATCAACTTAACATAATGAAAAATGAAGTTTAAGATGAAGAAAGCATGGAATTATCAAGTTTCAGCATGCTTAATTTAATCAATAAAAATGAGCACGAAAATCACAACAATTCAGCAACAATTAATCATAAGCTACAACTCCCAAGCTTATTAAAACTAATTAATGAATATAATATTCCCCCTTACCTTATTTTCTTCACTTCTCTTGCTAACCAACTTGAAATTGCTTTTCTCCCAAGCTTTCCTCTTCACCAAGCTTTTTCTCCCTTTCTTTCTCTCTAGCCTCTCTCTCCAAATGTTTTGTGAAATGTTAACCTAATTCACCACCACCACCACTAACTAATGTATTTATAATAAATTTCTAGGTCATTCCCACTAATGGGTTTAGTTAAACTCTTAGTGCACTTAGTCATAATTAACTCACAATTATTTTCTCTACACAATTACTACATTTAACCTCCCACATTTACTAATCTCCACAAGTCTCTCTAAATTAAAATTTTAAACTTCCAACATATTACAAGTATGCCACTACCCCTCAAATTACTAAAATACCCTTCAACTTCCAAATTCAATAAATCACCAAAATAAACAATTAAGCACACATAAAATAATTAAATAAATAAAATACGAAAAACGGGCTGTTACATCACCAATATGTTCTGTGATTGGAACAGGTCCAAAGAAACATTTAGCAAGCTTGTGGATATGAGTGCCACAAGCTTGTGGATACATTTGACGATACGGGCAGAGCTTGACTAGGACCAAATACTTCACTTGGAAAGGGTGTGGAAGGAGTCGTTTGTCAGCATAGCGCTTCATGTTTTCTTGGGATTTCTCCAATTTCTTCTTTAGGGTCTGTAGTATTGAATCCATATCTGTGAGAGAGATATCCAGTGCTTCCAGGAGAGAGGAACCTGTAATGTAGGTTGGTAATGCAGGTGGGGGTTTTCCAAAAACAATGTGAAAGGGGGCAAAGCTAGTAGAGGAGTGGATGGTGGTGTTGTAATGCCACTCTGATAAGTGTAAATACTTGCCCCAAGTTCCTGGTTTTGTATTGACAAAACAATGGAGATATTGCTGAAGAGCCTTGTTGACCACTTTTGTTTGTCCATCACTTTGAGGATGATAAGCTGAAGACATACGGAGTTTGGTGCCGCAGTTGCGGAATAGTTGTTGCTAGAATTGACTCATGAATATTGTGCCCCTATCAGAGACCATGCTTCGTAGCATCCCATGATGCTTAAACACCATTTGCGCAAACAAATCTTCTACCTTGTGTGCTGTAAAAAGGTATGGGAGCATGCCGAAATGTGCCGCTTTTGAAAAACAAACCACCACAACCAAAATAACGGTGAAGGTTTGGAACGAAGTCAGCCCTATGATAAAGTCCAATGAGATATCCTCCAAAACTGTCATAGGAAGGGGAAGCTGTAACACCCATACTAACTTTAACTAGTATATTAGCATGTGCGTTAAACTGATACTGGATACATTTAAAAATTTCAATAATAATAATCATATATCACAAAAGAATGAATACATGTTTACTCGTTGTACAAATAATCCAATACTAATACAATACTTATACAATATCCATTACGCTCCTGGGCTGGTACACAACGAGCAACTGTACTCCATCCAGTATCTCTATGAAGATCTTCATCACGAACCTCTGACTTACCTATAAACCTGCACCAGAAGGAAAGGGATGAGACATAATGTCTCAGTGAGCTCCAGCCCAACCAACTGTTGGCAACCACAGGGAACCTAGGGTCGCCATGCCTACCTTGGCAATCTTGGGGATATCCTATGATCGCCAAGTCTTTACTTTAACCACAAGGGTAAATCTCTGCCTATGACTATGAATCTGTCTGTAACCTTTGCTGTAACTATATCTGTAACTATAACTCAGTGATCAAGGGGAAACCTAGGACCACCTTCTGTTAACTGTCTATAACTATAACTAAAACTGTGACTGTAACTGTAACTTTGACTTTAACTGTGAAACATAAAACATATAACAGTTCTATAGCAGTTTTATGTTAGCTGTTAGCGTTGAACAAACAATTAATCTGAGTTCATTTTACGGAGGGCAGCCCGGGTGGAGCAACCCCGAGATACGTCTCCCTATAAACCGGTGAAATTCCTATCATATCAGGCTAACACCGGACTCCCTATAAAACGTGTGGACAACCCTCTCGGAGAAGTCCCATCCGGCGAATCCCGGAGTCTGATGAACACGCCCTGTAACTGTAAAACGTGCAAGCACGCCAATATCTTTAATCTTTAATTCTTTAACTATAACATATAAGCATATAATCTATTACTTTAATCATATAACAATCCTGTAACATATAACCTTTAACCTATGATTCTTGGCTTATCGTTCTCATAAGCCACCTATAATTGTTGGAGAACCAACACTATAATCTTATCTGTAACTATGATTGTGGAAACATTCTTATAATCCTTGTATTCTAAACTGAATACATCTATAATCTCTTATACCTAAAATAGGTTCTTGACTGTCAAAGTCGCATGCTTTTCCTTAAGGGTTAACAACTCACGTGCAAGGAATCCATCCATTAAATCCTTGCACTCATACCATGATTCATGTTTTCCTATCAAAGGATTCGACATATCGTTATCATATGCCGTTCTTAAAGCTTTCCTATTCATATAACCATTGTTCTCGTATTTCCCATGCCTTGCGTATTCCTTGCTCCTATAATCTTTCAACCATTGGAAATCTTTTTGGATGGGTTAAAATGGTGGATAATGTTTCTAAAATGTTTCTGGAGAAAACGGGAGTGAAAAACCATGCCCACGCGCACCAGAATGCCCAAAACAGCAAAGCTGTCAAGTGCTGTCCTGATGCTGTCGCTATAGCCACGGCCTGTCGCTACAGCGACTGTAGGTAAAAGTCTGAAAAAAAAAACATTGCTCGCTTGTAGCGACGGCTGGTCGCTTGAAGCGACCGTAGGCAGAAATAAAAGCTGTCTGGTCGCTGTAGCGACGGCTGGTCGCTGTAGCGACCATGACAGGTCAAAACTTGTTAAAAAAACATGTTTTTCCACCATTTTTGCTCAATCCAAGTTACCCAAGCATCCCAAACATGTCAAGAATGATTTTCTATTACAAATTGATAGTTTAAAACGTATATGAGCAAGGAATTAGCAAGAAAAAGGAATTAGGGTAAAAACACTATAAAACTAGCATATGAAGAAATTCTCTATAAATCTCTCAAAGAGGGGTTCTAAAACCCCTAGGGAGCTCACCTTAAACTTGATTGGTGCTGGTTTAACCTTAAACTTCAAACCCTAGCTTGAGCTTTCTTGCTTTTCTTCAACTTCTTCATGTTCCAACTTTTCCCACAACCAAGCTTGCTTGAAATACATGATTTTAGGAAGAAGTTTGATGGATTAGGGGTGAGGATGAAGCTGGGCGAATTCTAGAGAGGGAGAGGGAGAAGAAATCTGTTCTTGTAGAGAGAGAAAGATGAAAGAAAATGGTGAAAATATCTTGGTTCCCCTTTTTAAATAATTCTTCCTTCTCATAATTACTATAATGCCATTCCTCTCGTTTAATTCCTGTGATACTGTTAAAAGTCTCGCTTAAGTGGGATATTACAGAAGCGGTTGTAGCAACCCATAAGGAAGGTGAGTGGGACCTTGGTCTGCTGGCAAATTAAACAAGATTTGGTGAATTTCGCAACATCTATCTGCAGTCCTTCCCAATACACGTTCTCACACAAACGACTATATGTTTTGTGGATACTGATGTGTCCTCCAATAGATGGGGAGTGAAATTCCTCCAAAAGCAGCTGTTTTAAACGAGAACTTGAGAGAATATATAACTTTTCCTTAAAAAAACAACAGATAATCTAAGACTTGAAACTTGTCAAAAGTGGTGGGATGTTGAAGCACTTTCTACACCATACCCTTAAAAGAGGTATCTACCTTGAGCTCTTCTTTGAGGGTTGTCAAGAAATCCAAGTGAGGTACGATGATTGCCATCATGCTTGATTTCTCCTCATGAACCCGAGATAAGGCATCAACAACTCTATTTTGGCAGTCTGGCTTGTAGACAATGTCGTAGTGATAACCTATGAGCTTCACCAAATAAAACGGTTGTTCCGTAGTTTGGATAACGTGAGTCATGAGTTCTCGGAGGCTGCGTTGATCCGTGTGGATGATAAACTTGCGCATCAAGAGATATGTTCGCCATTTCTTGACAACTGAAGTGATTGCACACAATTCGCGAACATATGTCGAGGCTGAGAGCAATTATGGACAAAATTTCTTGCTAAAAAAAGCGATATGTTGTCCCTTTTAGGAGATTACAGCTCGCATACCAAGACCTGATGCATCAGTAACCATCATGAAGTAATGCTCAACATTAGGCAGCGCTAACACCGGAGCCTTAGTCATGGCTTGTTTTGAGATTTGCAAAAGCCAAATCTGCCTCTTCCGACCACAAGAATGAATCCTTCTTTAAAAGTTTGTCAAGGCATGAGGAATTAAAGCATAGTGTTGAATAAATTTGTGGTAAAAACCAGTTAAGCCAAGAAAACCTCGTAGTTGCTGAATGTTCTTTGGGTGTGGCCAATTTGTCATTGCAACAATTTTTTATGGGTCGGGCCATACACCATTGGATGTGACAATGTCTCCCAAGTAAGTGATGGATGGTTGAGAAAAAGTGCACTTGGGAAGCTGAAGAAAAAACTGATGTGACTCCAGGCACCCAAAAACTGACTATAAATGGTCTAGGTGGTCAGCAAATGTGTGACTATATATGAGAATGTCGTCAAAGAACACAATGATGAATCCGCAGATAAAAGGTTGAAAAAAGACATTGCAAAGTCCAAACGGCATTACGAGGAACTCGTAATGACCTAGGTGCGTTTGAAAGGTTGTCTTCTCAATATCAGAAGGGGACATGAAGATCTGATGATACCTAGCGTGTAAGTCTATTTTCAAAAACCATTTGGTGCCATATAGCTCATCAAGCAACTCATCAATGGTAGGAATTGTAAATTTGTATTTGTTGGTGATGGAGTTTAATGCTCTATAATCCACACAAAAATGCCAAGAGCCATCTCTCTTGCGAACCAGCAAAATTGGTGACAAGAAAGGACTATATCTTGGACGAATAATGCCTTGATCCACATAGTTTTGATCTGATTTTCGATTTCTCATTTTTGGAATTGAGGGTACCGGTAAGGTCGTACATTGACTGGGTTGGAGCCATTGCTCAAAGAGATTCGATGATCAGTAGGGCGAGGGGTGGAAGATTTTGTTGGGTGGAAAAGAGATGTTGGTACTGGTGTAAATGGTTTTGAAGTTGGGGATTAAATGCAGGTTGTGTGGATGAGGGTGGTTATGTTGGAATAAGCTGAATGTGGTAATAAGTGTCCACACAGTGAGTAGCGACCAAGCGTTTGAGCTAGTGAAAAGAGGATTCAGTTGGACTTATCTTCTAGAATTTGTGTCGTTCTATCATTGGTCTTATCTTCTATAAGCTTAGCCTAGCTGATAGCATGAGAAAGTTACATAGGTTGAAAAGCTTGTACCTCTCTGTGAATGGCGGGTTTTAGGCCTGAAACAAAACAACTAAGGTAGAATAGAGCAGGTAAGCCAATGATGTGATTTGCAAGCGTTTCAAATTTTGTTTGGTACTCTTTGACAGAACCCGTTTGACAGAGTTTAAACAAAGCTCTACGAGGATCTTCATACTGCAAGGGAGCAAAACGGAGCTCGAGACTTTGATTGAACATCAACCAAGACAAACTAACGATTTGAGTGCATCCACTGATACCATGTTTGAGCCTCACCTTCCATGTACAAAGAAGCCATTCGGATTCGTTGATCTTCAGGGGTGTTGTGGAACTCAAAAAATTGATTGATTTTGAAGATCCAACCTAAGGGGTCAGATCCATCAGATCCTGGAATATCCAGTTTGATGGTGGTGTTGGCATAGTGATTCGAAGGACTAGGCCCTTGGATATTTGTGGTGTTGAATCCGGGTGGTGGAAGGCGGTTTCGAAGCTAGGCAAGTTCATTAGTGATGGTAGTGATATTTTGTTAGAAAGTTTGTTGATTTTGAAGAAGTTGTTGGGTGTTGAAGTCATAACAACGAGAGCACAAAATGAAAGGCTTTTGCAAAATATAAAGACAGCAAATATTCTCCTTCGAGGGGAGCACCTCCAATAATATAACAAAATGGCTTAATAATTCTCTCTGATCTTTATTTCTTACCATTGTTCAATACATATAGTAGGATAGACACAAAATACAGCTATCTCATAGTACTACAACATCTAAGGTAAAGGTATTCATGATGAGTCACCTATCCTTATCTCAATACTAATAGTACTGCTAGTGGAATGCTTTTTCTAGATATTTCCTAGGGTAAATTCTCATTCCTAGGTTAATTACTTCTTAGTGGGCTTCATTTTGGGTGTCACTGACAAGTCATAATTTATAGTTCTTTTAGGGTTTCTTTTTATGCAAGTTTAGTCGTTTTTTCCATATTTTCTTGAGCTACTTTACTTTAGTACCTTTGTTTTTCTTTTTAGGCAAAAATAATGATGAGCAAGCACTTTGGAGCAAAATCATATAAAGCCGACAAGAAAAGTCAAGTTTCAAGGCAAAAATGAGATGGCACGGTCGTGCCATCAATTACACTGATCGTGCGCTAATCCTGAGCAGACTATGCCATTCCAGGCAGTAGGGTCACGCACGGCTGTGCGTTCAGAGAGCACGGTCGTGCGCCTGTTGTGTTCTTCAAATTTTTACTTTTTGGAACTTGGCACGACCGTGCGCCCATATGGCACGGTCGTGCGCATTATGCAGTCAGAAATAATGATTGAAAACTCTTGGTTTTTGCCAATTATTGCTGTGTAATTAGTGGTTGATGCTTGTCTAAGGCATTAGGCTATAAATAGGGCTCTAATCAGACTTGTTTCTCATCTTGAATTGAGTGTAAAGTTACTATAGTGAGATTGTAACTCTAGCTTGTTCTAAGCTCAACCATTTATAAAATTTTTGCACTTTTACAATTCTTTGCAATTTACATTATTGTTCTTTACATTTCTGCAAATTTACAATTCTTGTCATTTATATTCTTGTCTTTATAATTCATGCAATTTATATTTTGTCAAATGTCTACAATGAACTCTTGTGAGCAGACTAGTCTAGTCTTGGGATTGTTGAAAGTCTAATGACTAGATCCTAATCAAACCAAGTCTAGACTCTATTTTATACAAAAACCATTTTCCTATCTAATCTCATCGTTTTCTAAACTCAATAGCAAGTGTTGAACGAAGTACCGAACGGAGAAGTTCAATAACTACTATTTCATCATTTCAAATATCAAGTGAAGTATCGAACAAAGAAGCTTGATATTGGAACAAATGAGATTAGACAAGGTGTCACAAAGCTTGATGGCAAAAAGACCAAATGAATAGCTTTGTGAAACCTTGAGGCCATAAGACTCGCACTTAATGGGTCTCTATAGCAATCAACCATGAGAATATGCGTGGTTGCTATTGAGATACATTCATGTAGCTCCAAAGAGACCATGAATTACCTTAGAGAGTCTTGCATTTGGAAAATGGATCCAATATAAAATAGAGACAAAGCTTGACCGATTATTTTCTGTCATTAGATATACCAATAAATCCCAAGAAGCTTTTTATTTTATTGAATCAAAACCAAATATTTTCCAAACTTAAAATTTTAACTTGTTCGGCTAACATATTCTGAAAATATAATAAGTAATTACTAAACTCCATGTAAATCGATATTTTTATTACGCAATATTAACCGTGCACTTGCGGTAACGTATCAGTCACATATCCAGTGAGCTATTTGGGCATCTGCCTAGTTCTCTTGTCCCGTGTTTGTGGTGCAGCTTCTTCTAGGTCCACTACCTCATCCCTTGAGCTTCAATCTCCTCTTAATTTGGATGTTGTACTTCTTCCAAATTCATGACACTAATGTACACCTTCTAATTTTTTATTGGATGTGCATCAGCATTCCCAAATACATACACAAGGACGGACCTAAAAAATTTAATAAGTGGGGTCAAGATCAATCATAAAATATATAAACATGTGAACGATAAATATTCATATAAGTTCTATTTATAATTGCTTTCGCGTGTCGAATTTTTTTTTTGAAATATTTTTCTATTTCTACAATATTAAAAAAATATAACACTAATTAATTACTTTTTCAACCATGAATGTCAATCATAAGTCCCTTTTCAACAACTATAAGTAGTAGTTTGGAGTATAATAGTAGTTTTAGGATGTTGGTAACAAATATCCTAAGATCATTGATTAAGGATTCTATAAAAGAAAATTTGATCTAGAAAATACAAGGTGTTATTTTTATTGATGTCATAATTAAAACATTTTTTATGTAAAGTTTCTTCTTTTGTTTTTTAAATTAATACTTTTAGGACACTCATTAATATTTTTATTAGTTTTATAGGTTGTTACAGTGTTATGAATGAACTATATAGGGACGATATAATATAAGTGAGGTCAAATTGCAAAAATATTTAAATATTTGTTTTAAAAAATAAGCAAGTGGGGATGGTTGACCCCATTGCCCCTACCTTGGATCCGTGGCTGATATATATTAACGAAAAGACGGATATTCATGTATCTGTCTTTCCGTTTTTTTATTGCGCTAACACGTGTAAAATATGAACGGTATTTTATATAAAAAATAAATTACTTACACATGAATAGAAGGTAAGCGGACAATAAGTTGTTATTAAAGTAAATAAATATCATATTTTACACGTGTATAGGCCTTTTATAGATGCTATTAAAGTAAATAAATTTCATCAATAACTCTTTCTTATTAAAATTCAGCAAAAAAAAAAATTGGGTACATAATTTTTTTAAGGTCAAATGCATACTTGGGTCCTTTAAGTTTAACGTTTGTACCAGATTAGTATTTTTAGTTTTTTTAGTTTTAAATTGGTCCTTTATGTTATTAAAATTGTGCATATAGTCCTTTAAGTCATAAAATATATGCACCATTACCCTATTTCCATCAAACTCAGTGTGAATGTTTATTGCTAAGTTGACAACTCTAAATTCACCTCTCTCAAAACTAGAGTTCATAAGTGTATTATTCAGTCTTAGTTTGAAACAAAAATCATTCAATTACTTGATTTATAATGTTGTTGATGAAATATTTACCTCTAAGACTAGGATTGATAGCAAAACAATAAGAAGAAAATGTATATAAGTAATCACATTTGGTGTCATAAACACTTTTTTACCTTCCACCTCAATGTTAAATGGTCATATAATCACTTTTTAACATAGTTGTATGAAAAAGGATCAATTTGTTACAAAAAAAAAAGAATTAAAGGACTAACTTGTTCACTTTTACTACTATAAAGGACCAATTTAAAACTAAAAAAACTAAAATGATTAATCCAGTATAAACGGTAAACTTAAAGGACCCTAGGATGTATTTGGTTTTTTATTAATATTAAAGTAAAAAAATAATTGAACAGAGGATATTCATTTTGATGTATGTGGAACCCGCAAATGATATTAGAAAGATAATGCTTATAAAATCATTCATATATATGAGCACACACATTCTTCGGATGCCACAAAGGAAGGTTGCTTATTAGGAGAAGTACCTTTTATGGTGGATAGCTTACCCTTGCTTTAATTTGAAGGCACCTTGAGTACCTAACCCTATATCATCGCCCACAATAACAATGGAGAAGTTGCTCCAAATTCATGAGATTAGTGTTGGTAATGGATGATCACATGCAAAATATATTAATGGTGGCATGGGGTCTATCCATCTCCTTCTGCTGGTATATAGTGGATTTCCCTTTTATCATTCACGCCTGTCTCATGATATCAAAGCGCCGCATTCTTTGATTCTAATGCCCAAGATATATAATGTAAATATTTTTCCATTAATTTCTAACATGACAATAACAAAGTCAAACATGACCAGTAGAGAAATGTATTGTATTTCATTCTATTGTTTGCTAACTTTCAATCAGGCTTATGAATTCAAACTTTTTAACAAAAAATTAGTTACTTCAGTAAAATAAATTGAAGACCTCGGAGAATTTGAATAAGATGCCATTAGTATATGTTAACTTAATCAAAATTTGAACTCTAAGATGTTGGGAATGTCCAAATCTAATCGATCATGTAATCAATTTTAAATTTAGTATAAAGTATTAATTTTCGTTATCTTTTTTACTTTTTTTTGTCAAGATTATATTGTATAATTTAATGAAATAGTTAATCTGATAGCATCTTTGATTAAAATCATACAATTAAATACTTGTATAATTAAGAAAAATGCTAACAAAAGTCCTTGAGAATAATTAATCAAGATGGGATCTGTCAACTCTTGGTAATAAATTTGGGCTCTATGATAAAATTAAAACTCTAACTAGAGAAATTGAATTGAAGATCAAATGAGTTTCTTAAGTCATAGATGTTATAGAGTTAAATAGAGTTGCAAAGACGAACGAAAATATTATATTCTTCCAGTGGTTTTTGAAAATAAAATAGTAGTATTTCATATTATTTGGACGTTAAGTAGTGTTAGTAGATGTCTGCCTTGATTTATATATTAATTTGATTAGTCTTTCACATACTTAATTTTGAACCTACAAAGTTAGACACAAACAAATGTTCTAATTTTTGCTTAAGAATTATTTTATTACTTGATAATTAGATTAGAGAATTTAATTAATTAATATATAAATCTTCTAAGTGGAATCTCGTAATCTCAATTAACAAAGAGTTGACTAATATTCTCCAAAGATGAATATTCAACTCTTGTTGTCGACATGAGAACCTTGTTGTTGAGTATGTGTTAAGTGTCGTTGCTAGTTGTTTTAGTCTCAATGTCCATCTTAATGAGCCACGAGACTCAACTTACCTAAACATACAATATTAAAAAATAAAGGCTCACCAATCCAATAAAAAAATTCTCAAAAAGTATTTCCCTTCAAAATCCACAGAAAAATTTATTTCTTTTAAGATTCCTTTAAATTCTTTTATCATATTTTGTGTTTGACGTGCACCAAATAAATAACCAGACAATATATATTATTTTATTGTATATCTATAGATAAACCAAAATAATGATATGATATACATTACATGTAAATGACAACACTACCATTTTAATAAAAAATCATTTAATTTGTTAACAACTAAATTAGTTTTAATAATTTTCTAAATTTTAATAATGAAAAAATCATTTTGAATTTTAAATATTTTTATTCTAGCAAATTAAATTATTTTTATATATAAAAACAGTAATAAAAAAATTTTGACAAGCCAAAATGAAATATATTAATCACCAAAAAAGCATACAAATCAGCACAAGGTGTGTCAAGTAGAAGCAAATAGTACAGATACAAAAACATTTAACCAATGTCCATTAAAGACAAAGGCGCTGGTAAAAAGAAAACAATGCAATACAATTAACCAACGCCCAAACAGTCAAACGCTGCCACCAACCAGCAAATTCAAAAGATACATCACAAAGATACGTATTTGACCTTATCGATTTCTCCTTTTGGTTAAAAACAGTAATAATATTAATTTGTTTCGTTTTGAGATTTTCTAAAAAAAAAAAAAAACTGGCTCAATTGTCGGTTCATTTTTCCCTCTGTTTTCTTTGCATGTCAGATTTTAGTAACTAATCGGATACATGTCTAGTTTCTCGTTAAACCGATCAAATTGATTGGTCTGGCCTGATTTTAATTACCTTGATCTTATTATTATTATTTACTCCCTCCGTCCCTATTTATAGGAGTAATTTACAAAAAAGTTGTGTCCCTAATATAAGATTATATACAAATTCCTAGATGAATTGATTACTCTTTTTCCAAATATACCCCTTATTAATACTATCAATTTGTCTTGGTATATGAAAAATTAACATTTAATATATATTTAATTAAGGGTAATCTAGTAATAGTCACACACATTTGAAACAACTTTATTACTCCAACAACTTTTTTTAATACACGTGATTTTTGTAAACTACTCCTATAAAAAGAGACGGAGGGAGTACAACCCAACTTCCACCTCTAGATAAAAATTTAACTAAAGAGTTATGATATGATACTTTATCATATTCTATCTCTCATATAATGTTGACTCACCAAAAATAGATAGAAATGTGATATGGTAGTTTATCATATCTCTCTTATCCTAGTCACCAACATGCGCTTATTTTTACATATTGTCTTTTTTATTCCAAAAACCTCATATTACACATTCTCTTTGATCCTCAAACACCATTGTCCAACCATAGACTAATTTTATATTAATCAGTGTCAGTCACAAAAAAATAGACAATTTGGTCCTCAAAACTATCTCTTGATAACAAAAAATCATATAGGGTTTTTAGTCCATTTTTAGAGTTGTTTTAGATATTAAGTAGCTAGTTTATGTTTGTTTTAGTCGAGTTTTGTAAAGAAATCATTCAAAAAGTCAAGAAGGAACAAAAGAATGGAAAAAGCCTTCAAGCCATGAAAATCCTCCCAAACTAGACAACTTTGTAACTGTGTTATGCTTTTCACAAGTTTATCACTGATGATGCTTTGGTCATGGTCATTATGGATGTTATGGTGAGAAGAAATGAAGCAATGAGTGAAGAAACCTAGGAGTCGGCTATTGTCAATCATGCATCGCGGCTATGAGCTTCGCATCGCAAGACACTATGGAAAAGCAAGGTGTTCACTATTGTCTATCGCATCGCGGGCTATTAGTCCAACATCGCGAGAATAGAGCAACGTGCCAAAGAGAAGATCATTTCCCATCTTGCATCATGAGATTTATTCTTGCATTGCGAGCTACCTTCCCCTAAAAATTATGGAAACCATAGCCATTCGGGAGCCAAGGAAATATCAACCGGTGATCCTTTTCGCATGTTTTCTTATTCGTATCTATTGTTATATGTTTAGGAATTATTAGTAGCTAATCCTCACAAGGTTAGGTCATGAAAGAGGAACCTCCATGTAATTGTTTGATTATGTAACTTTAATTTATTATATGAATTTCAGTCGATTACTTTGCTATTTTATTCGGTTAATATTATTCTTAATGTCTTGCATGCGTCTACGTATGTCCATAATTGATCTAGGTCATAATGAGTACTAACCCTAACTCTGTTGTTTGGACTTATGTTAATCATTCTACTATTGATTAGATTTAGACATAAACTAATGATAGTTGTTACTTGCTTTGGTGTTCTTAAACGTTCAAGGGTTATGTTCTTAAAGAGAGTTAGCGGCCAAGACATTAACTTATCTATTTTGTTCAAATGTATTAAAATCAAGTAATCAAGTCCTCGTGAACTTAACTCAGTTGGTAGGGACAAATGCATAATATATGCAGGGGTCGGGGTTGGAACCCTGGACACCCCACTTCTCCACATTTTAAAATGTGTGAGCTCTAGCCACTAGGCTACTTGACCCAAAAAAAAAATAAGTAATCAATAGCACTATATTCATAGTTTGCAGTTACCTAAACAATTCAGGGTAAAAAATCTGACATGACCTAGTCACTTTCTCTCTCTCCAACAGAAATTAAACGAACCAATTTGCCAATTGCAAACCCCTCATTTTTACTGCAAATACCCTAGTCATAATCGCAATAGTCTAGTTGAAACGAGACAATCCTTTGGAGATGAATCTTCTATAAATATTACTATTTGTCGACACACTAGTACACTTGCTAGTATTTTGTCATCATCCCTCTCGGTCAAAATAGTCACTGAATTTTACAAATTAGTAACTATATTCATGAAATTGTAGTGCACCGGTCAAAATGATATCTCTATTCATTTCTCTTGTTGGATGTTATGGTGTGACACACTAAATAAACGCACAATTTATTGAATGGACTTTTTTTTATAGATGAGTTACAATTTAAGCATCTCTCTCTCTCTCTCTCTCTCTCTCTCTCTCTCTCTCTATATATATATATATATATATATATATATATATATATATATATATATATATATATATATATATATATATATAGGGGGATATCAAGTGAGAATAGGATATTTATGTGAGAATGAAAGGAATAGTTTTGAGCCATTAGATCAAAAATAAGTGGTTGAGATTAAAAGATTTTTTTTTTTTTGCAAAAAGGGGGTGACTTAGCAAAGCACTAAGCCACCAAAATATATTAGATTAAAAGATTTATAAAGTGACATTTCCACTTTATATCTCCCCTGACCTTGACCAGTCGCTCTCTCCAAAGTTTGATCTTTCATCTTCTTCCTCTCATCCCCGACTCTTATCTGTACACGACGACCCTCCTCTCTTGCCCGACGACGATCTCTCTCTGAGTCCTTCTCTTCGCGTTCTCGTCGTCTCTCCATGCGTCCCTCTCGCCACACATTCATCTTCATCCTCTCACCCCATCCTACCACTTATTTTTTATTTAATGGCTTAAAACTATTCCTTTCATTCTTACTTGATATGTCACCTCTATTGTGAACTCAAGAACTTGAGTGTACTATACATATGGTCTTTAAATAAATAGTTAAATATTTTGTTTTTTTTAAAGAAAAAAATTCTATCATTTATAATTATGATAACTAAATTTTATTTATCAAAAGTGTCGGCGAAATAAAATTTAGTTTTTTTAATTTTTATTACTCATAATAGGAAATATTGATTGCTTTTTATGATAAAATGCAAAAAAAATAACATGATTTTTACAAACAATAAAATGTTGTTTTTTCTTATGAAATGATATTTCCTAAAAGTCCACAAGTAACTCTTTATTACATAATATATATATATATATATATATATATATATATATATATATATATATATATATATATATATATATATATCAATTCATAAAATTTAGAGAGTATTTTAATTGATACTCGATATTTCAAAGATCAAATTATCTATCCACTCCCCCATCGTCTTAATCGACCCCATCCTCTTCATCAACATATCATTATCTAAAAATCCAAGGTACGGTAAACAAAGTCACCCAACGCCTCATCCATTCGTAGTTTTGATATTTTATCATGGAACAAAATAAGGATTATATTTGTAGAGAACCATGAACAGCAGTCCTTACCGGTTTAACCACAATAAGGTGAGGGGGGGGGGTGTAAAACAGCAACAAAACATTGTAGGCTTATTCTAACTCGGTTATGGATTTGGTTTCTGTTACTTTGAGCCTAATTCTCATACATCTCTGATATTGGGCTGGTACCGTTGGTGAGGCAAGGTCCTAATAGGCTTGGAAAATTGCTCTCCCCACTTTCATTTTCGCTCCCAAGCACTGCAAAAATACTAAAGTACAGCAATGGCAGTTAACTGTCATCGGGGGGTATTTTGGTATTTTTGCGGTGCTTGTGAGCAAAAATGATAGTGAGAAGAGAAGTTTTCATAGGCTTGGTTCTCCTTTTCTTTTGTGGGGAATAGGCTTGGGTCTTTGTTATTTTTATATATAACAATGAAGACTATTTTTTAGGCATCTAGTAATGGCTCACAGACACCTAAAAACCCCACCGATAGTTAATTGTTGTTTGGGTGTTTTTTAAATTGGTTAAACCAGTTTTAAAAAGTGATTTGACCGATATAAAAAACGTCGGATGGTAGTTAACTACCGTTACCGTTCTGTAGGTGTTTGTGAACAATTGTTATTTGCCTAAATAGTAATCCCCAATAATGATATCCATGCATATTAAACTTCAACCAAAAATTCCAAATAAAGGAAATAAATATAGAGAGGAAAAGATTGTCGTGAACATAACTTTGTTGGCAAAGACATTACGATATGCAAGAGTCGGGGTTAGAATCCTAGATTTCCTATTTATTCACCTTAAATGATGAATTTCTAACTGCTAGACTACTTGACCGAAAAAAAGTAGAGAACAAAAGTTTTGTAAGCACAACTTTGCTAATAGTTAAAAGAACCATATTATATAGTGGTTATAATTTGAACCCTGAATTTTCTACTTCTCTATATTTAAAGGGTGAGAATCCCTAGCCTACTTAAAAAAAATATAGAGCATAAAACACGTAAATATTACTATGTAATTAGACTTTTGAGTATCACAAATAAAAACCCAACTCATTAGACATCCCCACTAGAGGATGAAAAAATGAACAACTGATAGAGACCAAGTCATATAGAGGAACTCTACTCTCTGATGTGCAAAGTCCCGCTCTCTTAAAAAACAAGAATATGAGCTTTTTTTTACAAGAACAAGAATATAAGATGATTTGCACTGACTTCCATTTCTCTTTGATTTAATATTTGATAAATAAGATAATTACGATTTAAAACAATACAAATGAGATCATTATGATTTAATAAATAAATTATTTGAAATAAAATGATGTAAAGTTGTTAGTAGTACCCATTTGATGATTTTTTTTTTGAAGTATTTGATTGGAGTGATTAAAATCTATTAAATATTCACATATAAACAAGTGATGTATATAGGTGATACTCTCTTAGACATTCTTTTAAATTGGCCACCGTTGTGATACTGTTCACGGAGCCAAGAATTAAGTTTAAAGGAGTTGAGTTTTAAAATAATTTAGTAAAGAAAAAATAAATTTTTTTAAAAGGATAACATATATACAAGAATTATAAGATATATCCAAAGTTTGTATTGTCAACAAATATAAAAAGAGTAACAAAAACTAACTTTGAAGTTGTGATCGACGTTGTTTCTTATAGATAAAATCATCAATTACTATATTTGCGATAAATTTTCTAGCAATCTCATCTCAAAGGCTAAAACAAGACTACAAATGAACAAATAATATACAGTTTCTAGGATAGAAGAAAGATCATTACCTCGAAGCTTGCCAATAAATGATAATATTAAAGCGCTTTAAGTAGAAGAGAAAGAAAGAAAGAAACAACGAAAATGAAAACCTATGAGGATGAACTCAAAGATGAAATTGTGAACAGTGAAACATTGGTAATGAGTGAGAGTACCCAAACAAATTTACAGACAATGATCCAAAATCTCTAAGCAAAAAAAATCTAACTTTTTTCGTGGTTGAGAATTCTAGTTAAAGATTAGTGCAATTAAACCTAGAAACGTAAGTGTTTAAAGGTCGATATATTGAGTAAAAAAAACCATTATACAATCGCATATAAAGTTTACATAACAAAATATAAAGAGAAACATATAATAACATACTAATAGAAAAAAAAAAGTTTAATCTTGACTAAAAAAAGTTTAAGGAGGACTGTGACTTCTGTTAGGCCCCTTTTAGGACTTGTTAAAACCTTGATTAACGATTTTTGCTACTCTTTTAAGGTTTAAATATTTAACAAATGATTTCCTTATTTGTATTTGGCTTAAATTAACAACAAAAATGTGCACTTCCTATCGATTTTATTGCTGAAAGAAGCACTTCACTCATGAATATCTTAATTGATGTTAACTCTTAACCAATCATGTTCTTCATTACCCCTACTACCCGGCAAATCATTGAATTATGTTAGCAATCTGGTCTCTATTGTGTGAAAGCCATAAAGCTTTGTTCCTGACATTTTATGGGTCCTAGAAAAATTGTGAAAAAATGATCCTCTTACATCATTATTTTTTAATTTGTAAATATTTCAATAAAAGACAAAATATTTCCTCCAAATTTGTCATGTCTTCTCTCTCATATTACTTTCTTTCATTCTTCAAGGCTCCCACGGGTATTACTTCCTCCATTGAATCTATTTTTAATCGTTTTATTTATTTTGGGGGGGAGGAGGGGTGAGGAGCGTACGAATTTTTTTTAGATAAAATGGGATTCAATTTGTTTGAATAAGGAAAATGGTGGTTTGGGGGTGATGAGGATTAGAGAGTTTAATCTAGCTTTATTGGGAAAACTTTGGAGGAGGATGTTAGAGGAAAATGGTAGTTTATGGTATACAGTGTTAGTGGCCAAGTATGGTGAGAAGGGGGTCGTTTGTGTTGTAGAGGGGTCTGTTCGGTGGAAGAATCTTAATATGATTCGGGAGAAAATTAGGTTGGGAGTAAGGTGTTGGTTGGAGGAGAACATCATGAGGGAAGTGGGGGATGGGTCCTCAACGCTTTTTTGGCAGGATTCATGGGTGGATGGAGAGGTGTGGAAGTGGCGCATGTGGTTGATGGCTTGAGAGGAAAATCAGGTGAGGGGGTGTAGTGATTTGGTAATATCTATTATTTTGCAGGTTGATGTGAATGATAGATGGATTTTGCATTTAAATCCATCTTAAATGTATTTGGTTAGCAGCGCTTATCATTTTCTATCATCGACGAATCATGATCCCCCGACATGTTGTTCAGACATTCTATGGAATAAGGCGGTTCCTTTCAAAGTTAATATTTTTGTTTGGCAGCTTCTACACACCCGTATTTCTACAAGGACAATTTGATCAGAAGGATGATTATTGAGAATAATGACTAGAGATGCATGGGAGGTTGTGACATGGATGAGGATGTTAATCATTTGTTCGTTCGATGCAGATTTTTTGTGAAGATATGTTCTTTGATCTCTCTTTGGTTAGGATGTTTCACAGCAAGTCCAGGCTATATACCAGAACATTTTGCTCATTTTACTTCTCTCGCAGGTTTCTCTAAGAACCTACAAAAAATTATGCATACTATTTGGTTCAGTTGAGTGTGGATTATCTGAAAAGAAAGAAACAAGCGCATTTTTCAACACAACGAGCAAAACATGCAAATCTTATGTGATAAAATCGAACTTAAGTTGTTTTGGTGGTTAAAAGCGACATACCCATCTTTTGATTTAGACTATCATAACTGGTGGCTTAATCCTCTTCAATGTCTTGTTTATGTGTCTTAGGTTGCGTTTTTAGTTCGTGTTTTGTTAGTTTTTATGTTGTTTTGCTGAGAACCATTTCATTGTTTAATACCTGGTTCTAGTACATCTTGTGATGGAAGGGCTTGTTTGGTGTGATTATATATATATATATATAGGGATAGGATCAAATGACACCATGGTGTCAAATTAAATTTGACACCAAATCATAACCATTAATCCAACTTTAATCTGACGTCTCTCATCAATTCATTAAATGCTCACATGCTTGATTAAATGATCTAAATTTTAATTTTAGAAACAATTTATTCTTTCTTCTCTTGATTAATTATTTACCAAATATTCTCTGATGGTATTATTATGATTTCTTTACAATTCATTGTCATCTTTGTTTTTTTTAAGGGCTTATCATCCTTATTTCTTTATTCCTATTAACCTTTTTTATTTTTATTTTTCTTAGAAGAACCCAAAGAAAATTGATTTATAAAGAGTACCAGGAATAATGAATGAACTAGTGCACCAAAAAATTAAAAAGAAAGTCTAAAGACTATTAGCAGCATGAACTCAAGAATAAAGCAATGAACTAAAGCAAAAAACAAATGCTAGAACACCCGATACAAGAATATTAGCAGCATGAACTCAAGAATAATATCATCCAACAAATGAAAGAGTAGCCAATACAAACAAGATACAAAGATGATCGAACAAAGATTAGTAAATAGAATCTCTAAAAAAATAGTAGGGAGAAATCAAATGACAATCATCTACCTATTAGTGCAAAATATAACGAAAATGGTAAGTAATTAACCAAGAAAAGAAAGAATAAATTATTTCTAAAATTAAAATTTGGATAATTTGATCAAGCATGTGAACACTTAATGAATTGATGAGAGACGTCGGATTAAAGTGGATTAATGGTTAGGATTTGGTGTCAAATTTAATTTGACACCTTGGTGTCATTTGATCGTATCCCATATATATATATGGGATTTGCTAATATACACCCACTAGTTTTTATGTGGGAGTATTTTAGCAACATGCATCTTTAGGTGTATTTAGCCACTTTTTAGTTATCACTTGCTAAAATACTCCTTCTAAAAAATAAGTGGGTGTATTCTAGCAAATGCATATAGGAGTTGCTAACATACACCCACTTATTTTATAGAAAGTGTGTTATAGCAACATACACCCCAAGGTGTATTTATCAACTTTTTAGTTATAACTTGCTAAAATACCCCCACATAAAAACTAGTGGGTGTATATTAGCAAATCCATATATATATATATATATATATATATATATATATATATATTCCATTTTGGCGTTTTCAAAAAAATTAAAAATAACTTATTTCGATTTACATAATACACCTTAATACATCATAATAGTTTTACCAAATATATATAAAAAAAAATTTGTCTTTTCTAAGATAGTCATAAAAAGCGAGTTCGTCGACCATTTTGAGTTGTAAAATCATTTGTATTCACATCAACATCAATTTTCTCCAAAATATCCTTCTCATATTGATAAAGTTGACAAACCCTTCAAAGTCTATAGGACATTGATGATCTCCCGTAGATTTTAACCAACTTTAGTTTTGAAAAACTTATTATCATCTCTTTCAATTCACTATCATCAAATGACTTTAATTTTTGTTAACATATAAAAATCCAAAGATACTTTAAAATGTCTTCAAATTTATACGTCGTTTGAAGACAACGCTTTTTGAAAGCAACAAAACTTGCAACGCATTTCGCTGATCTAGTTTTGCCTGTGTGATCCAATTTTATATATATATATATATATATATATATATATATATAATTTTTGGGTCCCCTCATACGCTTTAAATGAAGGTAAACGTTGTAAAGAAAATTGTAATATAAATCCCCTACTATAAAAAAAATGCTATGCAAACCCTCTGCTATTAATTTTTTTTGGACCCCTATAAACATGGACCATAGTTGGTCACACCCCAGACCTATGTGCAGGTCGGGCCGACCATGAGGCCACATCACCTAAGCATGAACTTTGGGTAAATTTCTTAATATATGGCAAAGAAGAGTGGCAATAACAACAAACTCTCTAATATATATTTTTCTACACATTTTCTTTTAACCCTTAAATTCATTAAATCTACTTGAGTTGGTTTGGTGATGTTGGCTTGGGTCTTTTGAGTGTGCTCCTCTTCAAGGTATAAGGTTCAAATCTCTCTGACACCAATTTATGTGAGTTAATTTGACTTCTTCATACAAAACTATTAAAATTCATATTGACTTCCCCATATCATGTGAGTATATAATTGATGTTAAAAAAATTACGAATTATTGTGTGATTGTTTCTGACCTCATATAGACTTCCCCATATCATGTGAGTATATCATTGATGTTAAAAAAATTACGAATTATTGTGTGATTGTTTCTAACCGGGAGTGTTCAAAACGTGAAATGGTAGCACCATAGAAGTCACCACACACATAGTTAGAGCTATCAAAATGGGTCAGGCCCAACGGGCCGATCCATTAGCCCTCTATTTTTGTGTGGGTCGGGCCGTTAAAAAGGCACGACAAAAACTACCCTATCTTTTTGGGCCAGCCCACTGGGATTGTATTTTACATGGGCCGGCCTGGGATGGGCCACTGGGCTTGCGGGTCGGCCCTTTAAGAATACTAAAAAAACATTGTTTATAAAATTGTTTTATTATGTAAGATTGAATCATTTTATTATATAAGACTGAATTTTATCGTCTTAAAGTTTGCACTTTTTGAGATGTGATAAATACTCTCCTTCTGCATTGATGTTTTTGTGCTATTTATCCCTTAAGGATGTTGATTAATAGATGTTTTATATATCATTTGACTAAGTTTACGAACATATTGATTTATTTGTTGGATAATAATTTATGTGATATGTTTGTATTAAAAAAAATGTGATAGGTAGTTGTATTGTTCATTGCATTTTTTTATAAAAAATTGAAATATTGGCTGGGCTGGCCAACCGAGCCATGTAGCCCACTAGTAATTGGGTTGGGCTCAATTTTGATAGCACATGAATCAAGTGGACTGACCCTCTCTGGCCCATTTATATGAGCTGGCCCACCGGGCCGAGGCGGACTGGGTCGGACCGGCCCAATTGACAGCTCTACACATAGTTCAATAGTTAACATGAAAAAAACTACAACGTTTAATGAAAAATCCCGCGTATTATTTGGTTTGAAACAAAGATATAAGAAAAAACTTCCAACTAACACAAGTAACTGCTAGGGTCTTATCATACATTGATTACAAAAGAAAAAAAAAGGACATTATTGAAACTTGCTGGCATCATATTGGCAGAAGCACTAAGGATTTAGTCTTCTATCAAGTCATTCAGCCACTTGTTTTTATTTATTTATTTATTGTTGGATTTTATTTGATTTTTTGGAAAATTCTTTGAAACCTTAGAACTCCAATGGGAGTATTGTAAAGGGTTCTAAAAGTTGATGAATTCATATCTTTATTTTCAATGCATTGGAGAAATTTGATGTGGCAGGACGGAAATTGTTGAAGATACTTAAATAAGATACAATGTCATAAAAATTAATCGATTAATATTGAATATGAGACAATATTGAGTGAAATTAAAAATATTAAAACGTTGGTTGCTTAAGATCAGTTGCATGATTTTTTTTATCATTTAAGCAAAATGTGTATGAGTTGCATAGATATCATGTGGCATTATGGAACCATTTATTAGTAGTCTATGAAACTCGAAATGAGTTTTTTGAAAAATAATCATTAAAGATCCTCTTAGAGTTTTGTTGGATATCGATGTATCCCGTAGATAAAAGTAATTCAATATTTAAAATTATTTTAAATAATTAAGTATAAAAAAATGATTTGAATAATTGAATGTTGAATGTTATATCCAACAAAATTCTGGAATACCAAAGCGTTCATTTCTTCTATGAAATGGGAATTTGTTTATTGATTCATGCCTTAGTGGAATTGATTAAAATAAGATCGTTTACATTCAAAAGTTTCCATATGCTTTTTTAGTTGTTTTCTCATAAAGGGTTTGTGTTTCTAGTCTTATGTACGAATTAACAAGGTTATTCATTTTTTCGGACTCATGAAAATGGACTTGACCCAATATATATTAGTACTACTAATATGCATGCTTTTAGTAAGTGGATCTCAAGGTATGCACAACTGGATATTCATGAAAGAAACTTGTCTTTTAGCCAATATAAATTGTAATTTATTTTTTAGTTTTGTATTTTTGAACAAAATTTATTCCTAAAAGACCCAATTAATTATGCTTAGAACCAAGTAGATGCATATCCTTTCCCATTTTTTAACAAGCCAAAATAATGATCTATTTAACAATAAGACACCACTTCAACACAAAATGTGTCTAGAATTGAGTTAACAAAATATCAATATACATTCTTTAAAAAAATGACAATATACATGAACCGTAATATTGTTACAACAACACCAAAGTAACAACATCATAAAATGGATAAACCATGACAAAAGATGGAGTATGGCACCAAAAATTCAATTCAAAAGGTGAATTCGAGTTATTGGCCTTTAAAAACCAAAAGACGATGATTTTTACTTTATCCAACAAATGAGGTGCCGATAGCTCCTTATGACGGAAAATTCTAAATTTCCCTCTTTTCAAATAATTCAAACGCGGGCCAACAATATTAAATGCAGAAAGGATTGAATCCTTTTTTAAAAAATAAACCAGACACTCCAAACTGAAGAGTTTGATCAGAAGGAGAGAAAGGTAAAGCAAAAAAAATAAACCAGACACTAAATTGATGTCCCAAGGTGGTGGGTCGAGGTAGATCTCCTAGCTCTTTGCTCATTGCGACCATGTCATCTTTCTGGGGTCTTGGACCTTCAACAAGTTTCAGGGGTTCTCGAATTTCCCCTTTGTGGACGATGCAACTACCCTTCTCAGAGTTCTCTTTCCCTTCCACATATTTTCCCGTACATCCTAATTGGATAAGCCTCTGAATATGAATCTCTAGACACGTACATTCATCAATTGAGTGACTATGTATTTTGTGGTACTCAGTAAAGGTTTCGATCTTCTCCTGACTTGGCCTACCTCTAATGGGGCATGTTAATGATGTTCGCATCGCAAGCTTCCCAGAAAATCCTTCGAGGTCGCTTAGTAAGGGGGTGAAATTAGGTGTGTATTCCCTATTTTCGTCTATATCCATGCGTCCTCATCAGGATGTCGGTCGTTATTGACGACAGAAGCCTTTTGATCTCCTTGTTTTGCAATTGTAATGTCTTTAACAATAATTTAGCTTGCAGCTAGCTTGTGCAGCTCATCTAGGGTTTCAGAGGGTCGCTTTGCCAACAAATAAAAAAAAAACACCCTATTTTGAGTCCAGACACAAGTGTGTGGAGCTCTGCGGGAATATTCATTTAATTAATTTGAGATGTCTCTTCATTAAAATGATCCATGAAGGCCTTCGACGATTCATCCTAACGCTTCCTAAGAGATACAAACATCTCAGTCAGTTGCTTCCAAGTTCTCACCGATCTCCTAGGGAGGTAGGAAAAGCACAATAAAACAACTTGCTTCAAGCTTAACATGAAGAATATGAACTTAAGGGTATCTAAAGCTCGTTCAATCTTCATTTTGGAATTAAAGTATGTCAGGCACTCTTATGGATCGGTCTTGTCGTCGTATTCCTCCACAGTTGGGAGGTGGAAGCGCCACAATATGGGATCTTTGTTGATTTCCTTGGAAAACGGGAGTTATGTGACTTCCTCTTTATTCTAAGAGAACCTCATGAGGAGGCCCCATTTTTTGCTACCAAACTTCTAGAGCTCTCATAACCACAAGGGTTTTTATCTCTATGAGGTGAGATGGATTGTTTCCTCCTATTATTTCCAACTAGTCTGACCTTAATATTTAGTACGATTTTGCGGGACTATGAGTCGTATGTCTTCATACGGGAATAGGACTACGAAAGTTACGACCCTGTATGGAGGGAGACAGACTATCAATGGGTTGTTCTCGATGTGTTATGGTGTGGTTGGGATGCCTGCTTTGTGTGGTATTGCATTGGTGTGTTAGTGAGTGTTGTTCTCGTGATGGGGAATCATGTGGATTATCATTCCTTATGTGGTATTTGTTGTTGACCATGTCGTTGTTGGGAGGGTTTTGTTGATGTTGGTTGTTATGAGAATTCTCCGGAGGAAATTTACCTCTTGTTTTGAGCCATGATATGTTTACTTGAGGACTAGTTAATAATTTTATTGCATCTCATGATGGGCGTTAATGTTCATGTCTAAGAAGACGGGGTATACCTCCTACAAATGGGGTGTGCTTCCTTAATTGATAACCAAGTCTACAGCGAATGGTTGTATGCTTCTTCTCCAAAGCCTAGAGGGGTAGGGTGTGCCTGGAAAAGACACATTGATGCCCAAGTCAGGTTGGGTGCTAACATGTAGCAACTAGAATGAGTAATATTGTATAATGATAAAGTTGGATGATCATACCAGAGGGCGAGGCCCCCCATTTATAATTATGTATCTAGTGCAAGGCATCTTGGTTATTGATATATTCTTTTCTTAACTATATCATGGTTTGTTGTGAGGTTATTTCGAAAATCAGAGTAACCAGCCTGAGACAGGAGAAGACTCAGATCTAGTTTAAGTGAATCCCGTGTAAGTAGGAACAACTCATGTATATTTTAGAGTGTGTTTACTGTAACTAACCCCGAGATAAGTGGAGACACTTATCCTATTCAATTGAGGTCCCAATATATAGGGACAACTTGGTAGCTATCTAGAAGGCGATTACACTTTAAAAGGGTGGAGTGCGTAGGCTCTGGTGATGTTCCAGTTAGAACGAGGTGATTATAGTATGACGTGGGAGATCTTTATCACGCGTTATGCACTGCTCTAAGGTGCTATTTCTTACGAAGTGGTGCAGGAGGTCGGATCTTATGCTACACAACATGCACGGGCAAGGTGTTTACCTCCCAAGACCTTGACTTGACCCGTTTATTGTGCCTTCTTGTCTTATTCCTCATGGCCTTGATGTTGGAATACCCTGAGGTATAACTGGGTCGGGTCTCTTAAGCTTACATCATTACACATGAAATCCATGCAACTTAGAAGTTAGTTTAATATTTGTCTATATATTGTAAAATCAAACTCTATACAAAGGAGCTCATTTTAGTTCAACAAAACTACGCCTACTAAAAATACATCTGCCTACACATATAATTTTACTGGCAATATTGAAAGAAAGATGTATGAATTTCACCTAAGATATATATTATTTATTTTTATTATACATGTGCCTTTTATTTTTTTCCTTTTTATATAAATCAAACGGCTCATACGATTCTTCAATTCACGACTACATGTTCGTTACTATAAATCTATCAAGTAAGAACCCTCGAAAGGATCTGACTCAAATCAGATATTGATCTATTGAGTCCATTTGTTGGGTAGAAACATTTTTCGAATCAATAAATTGGCACTTTTAGTGGGACATTTATTTGAGATAGTTTGTGTCAAATTTCTAGTTATCATAAACCTATAACAAAACAATAATAACCTATAGCATGGCTCCTCATATAAGAAGAAATTCTAACTATTCTATTCGGAAACAAGATTATCTCGAGAAAGATAGGGAAACTCAACCTGCAAGGTTAGCTTGAAGCAATAATATTTGTGGCTCAACCTGCAAGGTTAGCTTGAAGCAATAATATTGATGTATATAAATATAATGAAATAAAGCTAAGGTATGCATTGTTTCTTGCGTGTCACACCCTCCACAGGCGTGGATTTGTTGAACTTGATGCTTGCACTTTAGCGTTTGTTTGCTTACATTCCTCCTGTTATGGTAAATAATCTTCCAGGATCCTTTTCGATAAGAGAAGTTAGAATCCGATTAGACCATGTAGGAAGTATTCATGATGGTTATGTACATATTTATATATCAAATCATATGAACCTTCTATTACAAACAACATGTTGCAATCCCTTAGACATCAAATGGATGATAGTAATCATGAAGTGATGAATATAATTATCAGTCAAATGGCCACTATTTTAAATTCACTGATTGAAAATAACATTAACCAATCTGTAAATAATAACTTAGTTAATGAAATTAACCATCAGGAGGATTCGAATCCACCAACATTTTGAGTTCCAATAATAGATCATTGAAATGTAACCATAGTAAATCAAAATCAAAATGCAAACAACCTTGTCCACCAAGTAGACAAAACATTTGAGGCACCAAGTAAAAAATATGGTCAAAAAAGCATTAAACAGACATGGTTTCTATGTGAGATATGTGAAAAACCTTACTTTGTCTCCATTCAAAATTTTGTTGTGCAAATAGAATTTCCTCAAGGATATAAAGTTCCTATTTTTACCAAGTTTTCCGGTGAATCAGGAGAATGCACAATAGAACATGTGCTAGGTATCAAATTAAGTGTGGGGATATTGCAAATAATGGATTACTAAAAATGAAATACTTCCCTAGTTTTTTTAACTGAGGATGCTTTCTCTTGGTTCACCACCCTACCACCCAATTAGATCATAAGCTAGGGGCAATTATAAACCATCTTTCATGAACAATTCTTTAAGATATCATTAAAGAATGATTTGACAAGACTCAAAAGCGTTTACAAAACCCTAAATGGTTCTTGTTAACATATTAGATTGTTATTTAAAAGTAGATAATTTACGATGCAATTTCCCTACCACCCGATTCATAATCTTATTGTTGAGACCTTGTGAAATATTTAAGGAGGAGAACGAAAATGAAAAAAAAAGTTGAGTTGTATTCTTAGGTATTAAATGAAAATATTCAAATTCACTTTGGATGTTAAAATAATATCTTGTGTTATATGAGAGAATATTCTAACATATGATTAATCAAACATAACTAAAAACTTTTTCTAGTTTCAATGATCTATATGTTTAAGTATGTTTCTTTATGTTGAGTCTAAACACTTATTTGTATAGTCCTAACATCTTTCAATGATGAAGAGTTTTTGTGTCTGCATTTACACACATATGAAAAATATATCCATATAGCTGAGTTGGGAGATAAAATATCAAGATAACTAAATGTTTATTTGATATTTCGAAATGTCACGGTGTGACCACATTAAAGTCACACAATAGATTGAAGCTAATATTTGGAGCTTAAAAAACTATTATGAAAGGGGGTATGAATGTGCATCGGTAGTGATTCATCGAGAGACCAGACAAACACTAAGTTAACATTTCATATATTGCTTAAAAAACTTCATCATACATGAACATTATTTCAATATCAATTATTAACCAATACAACTTGGACTATGACAAGGATACTAGAGAAGTCTAAAGTATACAAATTAAACAAAAAACATCAAATAAATTAAGAAAAAAAAGCAAACACATAAGCCAATACTTAAAGAAATAAAGAACATTGCTCTAAATTTTACAAGTGTCCTTACTCTGTCAAAGTCAATAGCACACAAACACTTAGAGAATTTCTTACAACTTCATATCTTAGAAATTCTTAAGTCTCGGAGATTCATTTGTACTTTATTGTATTACACCTCTGATTGTATATCAAGTGTAAAACCAAAAAAATGTTTTATTTGATTAAGTTAGATTGTAGAAGTCTCTTTCAGTTGTGATTGAGCATTACAATTCTCTTTTTTTTTGTGCTTGAGTAATTTGTAATCTTAAAAATCATAGTGAAATCTCTTGGTAGTGCAAGAAGACTGAACTACTCTCGATTTGTGGAAAGAACCAATATAATTGTTTTGTATCTCTCTCTCTCTCTGTTTGATTTTATACCGCTACATTCTAAATCTGTTTCAGATTATGAACATACTCTGTTTTGCTTTAGACTCTGAACGGTTTTCATAAGCACTTAGAAAATGTTTTAAAAAAACCAACACAATTCAACCCCCTTTCTTGTGTTTTTTCTCACCTTCAAATCTGATACCCAAGTAAGGTTGGGTGTAAGTTGGATGATCATACCTGAGGGAGAGGCCCCCATTTATAATTATGTATCTGGTGAAAGGCTTATCAGTTGTCGATATAATTATGCACCCAACACCTGATCCATTCCAATGTCTAATATTTTAGGGTAAAGTGGTTTGAGTTGTTTTCTTTGTGTGTTTTTGTTTCTAATCCTAGTTTTCTCTCTTTTTAGACTATGATTAACAAAAACAACTTGGTTGGCAGATCAGAGTTGCATTCAGAAATTAGAGAAATCGCATCACAAATTATCTAATTCCAAATGACAATCCAATCTATTAACAACAACCATTCAAGCTTTTGTAAACGCTTTTGAGTTTTGTCAAATCATTCTTCATATCTTAAGTACTATTTGGAATCTCATGTTGAGACCATGTGAAATACTTAAGGAGGAGAACACAAATTAAAATGTTAAGCTGTATTCTTAGGTATTAAGTGAAAATTTTAAATTTACTTTTGGATGTTAAAATACTATCTTGTATTATATGAGAGAATATTCTAACATGACTAATCAAACATAATGAAAAACTTTGTCTAGTTTCAATGATCTATATGTTTATGTACGTTTCTTTATGTTGAGTCTAAAAACTTATTTATATAGTCCTAACATCTTTCAATGGTGAAGATTTTTTGCATCTATATTTACGCATATACATGAAAAATATATTCTACCTGAGTTGGGAGATAAGATCTCAAGATAGCTAAATATGAATTTGGTACTCCCTCAGTTTCAAAATACATGTTCATTTTGGAGAAATTTTTTGTTTCAAAATACATGTCCATTTGATAGTTTAAGGATACATTTTGTCTATTTTACCCTTGCCTACCAATTAATTGGATTCTAGATTTCTCTACAATAATTATTTTCTACTAATAAATGTTGACCCAATTTTAAGTGGATTTACTCATGCACTCTTCCAAGAATGACTATTGAACTCTCCCAAGAAATGACCAAGGGTGTTTAAATGATGAACTCATTTGTTTAATTAATTTTAGTATTGGTATTGAGAGTAATTATGAGATGGGGTAAATAAATGTAAAATGGAGGAAATCAAAGACAAGGGTATAATAGGAACTTTTGTGTCAAACTAGCTTGTCCTTGGTTACTACAATTTCTCTAAAATGGACATGTATTTTGAAACGGAGGGAGTATCTTGAAATGTTACAGTATGACCACATTAAAGTCACACACTAAATTGTAGCTAACAGTTGAAGCTTAAAAAACTGCTATGAAAGGGGCTATAAATGTACAGTGGTGATGATTCATCGAGAAACCAAACAAACACTAAGTTAACACTTTCATGATATATTGCTTAAAAAAAACACTTCATCATACATGAAAATATTTCAATATCAATAATAACCAATACAACATGGATTAGGACAAGGATACTAGAGAAGTCTAACGAATACAAATTAAACAAAAAAATCAAAAAAATTAAGAGAAAAAAACAAACACATAAGCCAGCTTATCTATTTGACTAAACAAGAGGTCTAACCAGGTGTGCCCCCAAACCCACAGCCAAATTAACAATCATCCAATAAAATAATTGTGTTAAACACTAATTATGAGGTGCAACATAACCATTAAATAATCAAATATAGTAAAGTACTATAGCATAAAAACAATGAGGAAAATACTAACGACTACTTTAAAAACACTATTTAAAGATCTAAAATAGTTAGTTAATGATCTTGAAACTTTAAAACTTGCATATTCAATACATTAAAAATTAAAATATATTTTTTAATAAGTAATTTCCTAATCAAAAATCCTTAATGAATACCTTTATTACACCAGTAGCAAAACCAAACATAAAAAATTGATAAGACCAATGACTGAGAATATGACAATGAAAGAAAATACTAAAAAACAAAGTAGTAGTGGATTCATTGCACACGTATCTTTTGGTTTGGTTTTAGGTTTGGGCTTTAGGTTTGGGTTTGGAGCTAGGTTTGGGTTTGGAGCTGGGTTTGGAGCTGGGTTTGGGAGGATAAGAACGACCCATACATCTCTCTCATAGTTTTCTCTCTCTAGAAAAAACACATTACTACTACCGCCTTCAAAGTTCTACAAAAACCCATTCCCTCTTTCACCGCCCCCAAATAGTTCTAAACTCACTCTCTTTCTTCACACACTTCTCTCTCTTTTTATTCTCTCCCAATAAACAACACACACATAAACCCACTTTCTCACATTCATCATCACAAAAATACACAAAGTTTTTAGTGTCTCCAATCAAAAACTTCAAGATGGCGTTTGAAAATCAAGACACTGTCCGTGAAATTAAGCCCAAAAACAGGAGAATCATGGTAAATCAAAACTCTTTCTTCAATTTTCTATTAAATGTTTTCATTTAGCTCACACTCTCATTGTTGGTTCATTATTTGTGAATTGATTTGATAAACTAGTGTTAATTATTTTTTTTGGAAATGCAATGATTTTGTGTATTGTTTGTGTTTTTGAATTCTGGGTCTGATTCAAAATTTATTTATTTTTTTACAGAAATTTTTCATTTTTTAAGCTCAAACTCTCATTTGTGTTCATTATTTGAGTTGACTTGAAGAATTAGTGTTAATTTTTTTTATTTTTTTTTTGTTTCGAATGTAATGTTTTTGTGTTTTATTTGTGTTTATAAATTCTGGGTCTGATTCAAAATTTGATTTTTTTTTACATAAGTTTTATTTTTATATAGTGTAGACTCTCATTGTGTGTTCATTACTTGTCAATTGACTTGAAGAACTAGTGTCAATTTTTTTTTATAAAAAATTTGGGAATGCAATGATTTTAGGTATTATTTGTGTTTTTGAATTCTGGGTCTGATTCAAATTTTAATTTTTTTACACAAAATTTTATTTTTGTTTAGCTCAGACTCTCATTGTGTGTTCATTATTCCTGAGTTAACTTGGAAAACTAGTGTTAATTTTAGAGAGAAAAAAATTGGGAATGCAATGATTTGGATTTTATTTGTGATTTTGAATTGTGGGTCTGATTCAAAATTTGATAATTTTTTTGAAGGGTGCTGGAGGTCCTGATGATGAGGAAAACAGGTGGCCACCATGGTTGAAACCTCTGCTTAAAGAGCGTTTCTTTGTTCAATGCAAGTTGCACGCTGATTCACACAAAAGTGAGTGCAATATGTATTGTTTGGATTGTATGAATGGTGCTCTTTGCTCACTCTGCCTCAATTACCACAAAGATCATCGTGCTATTCAGGTTTGTTACAACCATTGAATTCGTCAAAGTTTTGTAATTTCAACTGTTGTTTGTAGTTGTTGTTCTTTTACCCTGACACATTAATTGTCTTCCTGTTGTTGTCAGAAAAACCATCACTTTTCCTTTGGATTTGGTCCTTTTGCTGTTTTCAATTTCTACACAGCCAATTATTCATAAATTCCCATTTATTGTTCGTAACCACCACCTACAGTGAAAAAAAATACTTAGCACCGATGGTTTAGATTGAATGTGTGTTCACTTTCGGACACATGTTGGTGTTGGTGTCAGACACCGACATTTGATGTTGGTGTCTGCCACTTGTAACTACAATTTGTAACTACAATCAATTCAATTATTAATGTCGATGGCTTAGTGTCATTGTTGTGTCTGGTGTCCGTGTCTAGTTTAGTGTCGCATAAGTGAAAAATGTTTTAGCTTTTCAATGCAATAACTTGGTTATTCCTTTCTAATGAACTCTGTTTTTTGTGTGTTTGATATAGATAAGGAGGTCTTCATACCATGATGTGATTAGGGTGAATGAGATTCAGAAAGTGTTGGACATAACAGGTGTTCAAACCTATATTATCAACAGTGCAAGGGTTGTGTTCTTGAATGAGAGGCCTCAGCCAAGGCCCGGAAAAGGTGTAACCAACACTTGTGAAGTCTGCGAGCGGAGCCTTCTCGATTCCTTTCGATTTTGTTCTCTTGGCTGCAAGGTATTTACATTCCTTCACATAATGTCTTCCCCTTCTAACCATTTGAATAAGATTAACTCCCAAAATAGTAGTAACAATAATCCGCCACCAAACTTTTGCCGCTAAATCAAGGATTTTGATGTTTCAATTTGTTAATGATAATATGAATGAGGTTGCATTGATCACATTTGTTTTGATTGCAATATTGGATATTATCAAGACTTCAATGTTAATTCATTGAGGTCACATCAACTACATTTGTTCTCATAAGAATAGTCTATAGTAGCTGGCATTTGACCGTAAATCTCTAAAATACAAGATTCAACATCATTATTATTTTATTTTTTTTATCAATCCACTATTTAAAATATTGATCAATGGTATCTCTTTTCTAAGAAAAAACTATTTGCTTTATTTTCAAGCTAGCACTTAAAGTGGGTTGACTTCGCTTATAATCATGAATGCTAATATAGGTTTATTTTTAACTTTTCAATTTGTTCCTATACCCAACATTTGAAATTTTGTCATTTCAATATGGTCCCTTTTGCATTCAATTCAATTTAATTTTATTGACTTGTCAAGATAATTTATTCTTGTTTTGACTTTTGAGCCTATGTATTGGATACTAATCTATGCAACTATGAATTCTAGATTGTTGGAACTTCAAAGAATTTCCAGAAGAAGAACAAGTCAGCTCGTGCTTCAATGATATCAGACTCAGAGGATTCACACAGCAGCAGTTGCAGCCATGGAAGACTGAAGAACATTAAGGTGCAAAGCTTCACTCCTTCAACACCACCACCAACAGTCAATTACAGATCAGCCAAGAGAAGAAAGGGAATTCCACATCGTGCCCCAATGGGAGGACTAGTGCTGCAATACTAGAAAACAGTTAATAATCATAGGTTATTGCTATAATGCCCTTAATGAGTCGAGCTCCCCTACAGTTAGAGATTCCTCGCATTCACGCAGTTGGAACATCATTGATCGTCCGATCAAGATTGGATACTTCAAATTGAATCTCAATTTTCTTCCTGAACAGACCAATTTTGATTGAACGACCACTAATGTCCCGACTAAGTGAATGTGGGATCCCTTGACTGATGGGAATCCGAGTTCGCCTTTAATATAGATACAAAAAAATCTATAGCGTCTGTCTCTATGCTGTTTCATCAGTTCCACTGCTAGAGCTTTTTGGTGAAAAGGGCCAGTGCTGGAAGTGTTGTCGTTAATAGTGTTTGTTTGTGTATATAGGAAAAATCCAATAGGAGTGGAAAAGGTTAGGAAAAATAAAACATCTGTGAGATACTATAGTTTGGTAAAAAGGAATGGTGTAGGAAAATAAGCAAAAAGTTGGTTTGGACCTAATTAAAGATGTAATGACAATAGTATAGGTTGGTTTTCTAGAGTAAGTTTTGGGGATGTAAATAGTGGATATAGTAAAGTGACAATGACAGTGTACTCTTCACAAGATGGACTATCTATGTATGAAATTGTGAAATAATAATAATGATAATGATAAATTTTATTAAATCTTGTGTCTCGTTATTATCAATTTTCTTGTCCTTTTCTTTGTAATGTTGATATTTTCTTCGAAATTACAAGAAAAAATAGTAAGAAAAATGGATCAAAATTAGAGAGAGAAAATAATAAAGATAGAATATGTGATCTTTTTTTATATTTGAATATTATTTTTTGAAATGAGGAACATCAAGTGAAAGAAATAATTATTGATTTATTTAGCTCAAGAAATTAAATTTCGCAAGGGGAGACATTAATTTAAAAAAAAAAAAATTGGCATTTATAACTATTTACTAGTTCAATTTTTTTTTATTAAAACTATATTAACTAATTTTTTTTATTAAAAATTAGGGTCATGTTAACTTGTGTCGTTAGAGTATATGTTAAGCATTTCACTAATGATAAAAATTTATTAAAAAATATTACTCCTTCCGGTCCTTGTTATAAGAAGAAAGACAAAAAAACATCAAAACTAATATAATCATTACTTAATATAACTTTTTTTAATATTTTTACAACTATACCCTCATAAAAAATTGTGAAACATTAAATACATTCACAAATATTAAAAAGACAAACATTAAATTAGGGGTAAAAAATTCTTTTAAACAATAACTTCACCTTAAAAGTTGTAACATTTTCTTGTAAACTGGACAAAAAAAACTAACACAATTTTCGTACTCCCTCCGTCCCTATTTATAGGAGTAGTTTACAAAAATCACGTGTATTAAGAAAAGTTGTTGGAGTAATAAAATTGTCTCAAATTGGTGTGAATATTACTAGATTACCCTTAATTAAATATATATTTAATGTTAACTTTTTATATACCAAGACAAATGATAGTATTAATAAGGGGTATATTTGGAAAAAGAGTAATCAATGCATCTAGGAATTTGTATGTGATCTTATATTTAAGGACAAATTTTTTTTGTAAACTACTCCTATAAATAGAGACGGAGGGAGTAATTTTTATTGGTAAAATGCTTAACACGAGCCTAAATCTAAATGTATGAGTTAGCATTTCCATAAAAATTAATCATGACAGATTGAATTTATTTTCAGTTCTAACTTTTTTAGTGGTGATGACAATGATATGACCCATTTTTAACGGCGTCTTATGTGGGGTTAGTCAAATTTGGGTTCTCATTTTTGCCACATGTCGTATTATAATTGGACACTTACAAAGCAACACTTATTGGTTCTCGAAAGTTGTGTTTGGTTAGCCGCCCCTTTTTCTTTTCTTTCAGAAAAACAAAACAATCGTGTTTTGTGGGCGGCTTCGTGGCATTACACGTTTGGATTGATTGGGATCCACATCTAATTTTCATCAAATGGTTAGTATTTCATATTTTTTAAAATTCGCTATCCAATCCAAAAATCAACTAATTCAAGAGAAATAAATTTCAATTATAATATTGACTAAGCTCTATACAAACTTATTCACCGAAATTGACATACAAAAAATCGAACATAAGACTTTAGGAGAAACACAAGTCAACCACAGCTAACCCCAAGTAGGTTAACATTCATCATTATTTAACCGTTGTGATCAAAATTGGTCTTTCCCTCATTGTTACTAAAATAGGAAGGTTTTTGGAATCTAACTCGAGTGGTCATCAATTCATAGAGGGGAGATGCCAAAAGCATACGTGGGTTTGTGGGTAAGTGCACAAGTGGTTTAGTGTCATTGTTTGAGAATTTTCCCAGCTTAGCAACGTGTCTATGGGAATAGTCCAGGATAGTGGGAATGGAATCAACCTAAAAATGTTGTCTCTGAAATTTTTTTTCTGAATATTAGTTACGGAATATGGTATGAAATTTACTAGCCGGAAATGTATTTGTCACCTCTCAAAAGAGAGAGAGCCTTAATCAAAGCTCAGAGTCTAGGGTTGAATGGTGTAATTTAAAATGCTACCTGATATAGAATGTTCAAGATTATATGGAAATTATATTGTGATTTGTTTAATTAGTTATTGTTTCTTAGTGTGTAAGAAATTGTATGAAAATTAATAAATTTATAATAATTCTTAGCCGTTTTGACCAACTTGGGTATGTGAACAAGATTTTTCTTTCATTGAAATTATTAGAGTAGTATGCATCATTTTCATAAGAATAGAGTAAAGAATTTGTACAAATGAGAAAAAACAAATTTTGACCAAAATTTGTTAAAAAAATATAGACTATATCATAATAACTTTTCATTGAGTGTGAGTTTAAGATGATGTTTACTATTTCGTTTGCAGATGAAAATGTTTTTCATCAACATTGTGACATGTGCTATACCGCGAATGGAGGTGTCTTGTGTGTTAGTTTTTTTTTTTTTTTTTTTATAAAAGAAACTTGTTATTATTGTACTCATTTAAAGAGTTTGATATGGTATTTTGATCACAATTAGTTTATTTCATATTTTTAAATCCATCATAATTAGGATCTTTGACCTCTATTAGATGCTCACAAACATATGTTTAGGAGTTTGGTCGATTGGACCTATTATTAGACTAATTTTTAAGTTGACAATTGAACATTTAGTTATACATTGGATTGAACCATGAAATGTTTATTTAGGTGTCGTTAAGGGGTTGATATAAGTTATTTTATTTTTTGTTTTAAAAGTTAAATTTGAAAATAAAACATGTTGGGAATAAGATGGGGTTGGAATTGTTTTTACTTTATATGAAAATAATCGTCACTTATATCTAAATTTTATGGTTCTCGTCTTTGTTTTAACGCCATGTTACTACCAGTGGTCTGCCCCTTACTCTGATCACCATTATTGTAATCACCACCAATCACCACTCCAACCACTGCCAACCAACGCTCGTTGCTGAGTGGATTCACTCACATCACATTTGTTTAGTATAGCAATCAAGAACTTGACTATATATTGCCTGCACTGACTAAAATTGGCTCACTCTGTGGGTTTTGTGTTGTGTATTTTAGAAAATAAAATAGAAAATTGTGCATTCCATTTCTTAAATATATAAAAATCTTATTTTTCTAGACATAATTCCTATTTGTAATTTTTTAACTTGTATTTTAAGGGCACATGTTAGCAAGACCGTTAATATATATATATATATATATAGTATGTTGAATTTATAACTTGGCTAGACATAAATAAAATGCATTCTACTCAAGGATGAATATATTAGATGGTCCGTTCAGCTAGGTCCATTATTCAGCAAATAACTTTTCAAAGTATGTTGATGTAATGTAAGTTTATTCTTCCGCTTCCATAATCCAACCCATTGAATTGGACATAAAAGTGTGGTTTTTTAATCCTTTACTTTGTCTTAATTGTTATGATTATGTACTAGTAATTTCTTTCCTTGGGACAAGTATTCTTTGTACTTCGTTAAATTTGGTGAATCAAATATTAATTATACTTTTCTAATTTTAATTTAATGAAATTTATATTGTTGAATCCCGTAAATTTAACTCAATTGAAAGCTACCAAAGATATTATTTATAGAGGCCGAAATTTGAACCTCAAATTCCCTTTTCTTTGCACATAGAGTGTGCAGATCTAATCACTAAACTATTTTATAAAAAAAAAAGTTCATGTTGTTGGTAAAAAAAGGTAATATATTACGGAGTAATGGCTAAGAAGGAATTAATTGGATTATGGTGGATGATCTTTTTATTTCCCCATGTTAAACGGCACTCCTTTTTCATGTATGGTATTAAAAAAGAGTAACTTTTAAAAGTACGTATCTACAAAAAAAAACAAAGCAATCTCAACTTTTTTATTTCTGTCCATCAAAAACCTTCCCCTTCAAGTTGTACCCCATAAACATCAACATATAATTACATGCAACTGTATCTCTTTAAGCTTTTAAAAAAATGTATCCATTTATTCATTTCATACATTGCAGGAGAATATACCAATATTTTAAGCACACAATGGTTATGCTATAAGAACAAGGCAGCTTAGTCAGAATTCGATCCCTTCTTTATATATATGCTCCGGAAATAACAAGCAAAAAATAACCAAAGCATATATTTTTCATAAATTATTTATGTCCATCAAAGTGGCATATGCAACGAATAATCTCAAGCTGTATTATTTTGTTTTTTTTCTACCAACTATACTGTGGCAGCCTCGTAGGAACACATTACTAGAATGTGAAAGTAGGGGATGGGTATATATATGACAAAAGATTCAACATATATGTTAAATAATACGTAAAAAAAATATAAGCTTAGATAAATTCACGTAAGAATAACTTCAACAATCAATTAAAAATTGAAAGTCATGTTTGTAAGCAAAATCTTTATATGTCAACTTCAAGTTAACAAAGTGATTGGACTCAATTGAATGTTAATTAATGAGCTCTAACTAATCAAAGATTAAGTATTTGGTTAGATTTTATTTATCTTTTGGATAAATTACGAATTACAATAATTCATTCTCCAGAAATTGAATGATCATTAAGATTGAAAATTACTATTAACCACGGTGATTTTATAAAGCTTCAAAGTGTGATTTTTGTCAAAGTTGATCTCATGATCCATCCAAACACATACTAAATTAATTCCACATATAAAGAATCACTTTTATGTTCACAAAGATATATCCAAACAAACACTTACCCAACTTGACAACCTTTTTCCAAAGTGTTCCCCAACTTTACACAACTTATTTACCATCCCCACCTTAATCTAAATTAGTCTAAAGTCTAAACACACCAGTTATCCTTTTTTGATTTGGAGAAGAAAAATACTTTACATGTATGATATGGAATTGCATTTCTCTGTCATGATGTACTCGTCAAATTAATAAGCACCCTTCAATAAAAGATAGAGTCACATATTTCTTGTTCCCTTAGCTATAAGTGAAGATGGGTCCTACTTGATCAAATTTCTTAAGATATGATGTCATTGATTTAGTAACTCTTAAAATATATAGGATGATGGTGCTGATCATGGTGGTTAAAGCAAAAGAAAGCCTCTTTCATGCCCACACTATCATATACTTCATCATCCTCTTGAGTGGGTCCCTTGGGTCCGTGTTTTCTAGGTTTGATTGGTTCTTCTTGTTTCAGGTTGCCAAGAATACCTACTTTACTATATATTACAATTAAATATAATTAATACTCCAAAAAACTGGATATATAAATATATAAAATTATAAGTTTAGTCATTTTCCATGAAGCGTTTGTGACATTCTTTCTTGAACAATTTATGTGAACATCTCCACCATAAAAGAAAATAATTATATATATGTCCTAAAAAATACTTGTTCTGTTAACATCAATCCGACGTGGAATCTTCATTATGTATTCATAATTCATTTCTTCAACTTAATTAACCAGAGGTTGGGTTATTGTATAGTTAGACACATTAGTTATTTATTGCTATAGTTAATGTATTGTTTATGAATATTTATTCATCTACCAAAATGTGAGATAACACCTTACAAGTTTTTTCTACAGTACCCCTTATGAATTGAGGGTAATTTATCTCTATAAAAAAAAAAACTCATTTTCTTCTTCGTTATTAATATAACGGGTTACCATTTTCGTCATCTCAAGACATTAAACTTTTTCATATTCTTAATTCAACATGTGATCTTCATCTCTTTCATTCCAGAATCAAATCATAGTTGTCATTGGGTGTAAATTACCCACAATTTCATCGTTGGGTAATGCATGCCTCATTGATAGGTTTTTTCTTACAATCAGTTACCATTTCCATCTCAAGAACATCAAACTTCTTCATCTCCTTCATTCAACATTTGATCTCCATCTTTTTCGTTCTAAAATCGAATCATATTTGTCATTAGAGGTAAATTAACCCTAATTCAACAAGGGGTAATATAGCTTCTATTAGAAGGATGTAACCGTCATATAAAAATGCGGAATATAATGATAAAAATACAGATATTAGACTAGTACATTATTTTGTTCCTTGCATTTAGAAGATTATTTGATTTGTACAAAAAAACAAGAGAAAAAAGGAGACTATTTGACAATGATATAAAATGGCCGTTGTGTTCATTCTCGATTGTTATAAACAAGATTAAGAGTGTTGGCAACATGGTGTTAGAAGAGTTGATAACATGTCTTTTTCCAAAATAAGAATCCGGGTTGTCATTTTTCAACTTGAGAATTAACAAGATTAAGAGTATTTGGCTAGGGCTGAAGTTCAATTGAAATCTAACAAAATCAAGTTTCTTTTTTGAGAGGGACCAAAACCAAGTTGATTAAATGCTTGTATGCAGTAAACTTTTAAGCTGAAAATATAAGTGTGTGGTAATTGAAACAAATTTTAAGAAATGTGAATTAAGACCATTCAATTTCTATATTTACATAGAGTCGATTTTAAATACGAAAAGCCTTTTTTAGTGAAACAAAGGAGCTAACCCCAACGAGAAAAGAACTATAAGTATTTGTTTGGTTTCACGTCCATTGTGTTAATCTCGCATCCCAATGCCAATTGCAACATGAAGAAGCTACATTTTGTTGCTTCACTCCATTCGTGCACATCGTAAAAATCTATGAAAAGAAATACTAGAAAGCATCTACCATTACCAATAACACAATAGAAATAAAAGTAGGGCTTTCTCAACGCATGCTAACTTGTAGTCATAGTGTACACGCGAAAACTTCTATAGCTTCTACTCCAAGCAATGTCAAATTCTCACAAGTTTAGCTTATAAAACCACGCAACTCCCGAACTTCATGGCAAAACCAGTTAGAAATTACCAATGGTGGTCACATAACAAGTCTCCACACTATGCAGATCGGCCAAAACGACTAACATATCCATGCATCACAATTCATGACTACACCCTCTGATCACTATTATAAGCAAAAAACCATATGTTGGATTCATTGAATAACTAACGTATTTGGTTAATGATATATACCAGATACATCAGTTATTCAATGAATCTAAAAAATAATATATTTTTGCTTATAATAATGAGTTAATGACCGGAGGGTGTACCTCCCCCCCTTTGGTTTGGAGGAATCCATGTAATATGCATCAATGGTACTATGCTATATGCTTGAGACTCATTTTGATTCCACACCAAGTCCAACCATAAATTTAGACTAGATCATCGGAAAGTAATTTTATTCTATCATCTTGACAAAATTAGCATTTTTAAACTGATCATTTTTAAATACAAATCAATTTTTTTAAATTAATTTTATATTTGAATCGATTTTGCCTCGTCAAACGCCATTTAGCAAAAATACAGATGCTTGGTTTGTGTAAGGCAAAATAATTTTTTCTTCAAATCTTAGTTTGACTTGAAGTGATAAAAATAACTTTCACGTGAAGTTAAAAAATTACACCAAACTTTTCATGTCTAATTTACATTTAGAGTAAAATCAGTAAAACATAAATTACTTCTATTTCAAATTCAAATAGAACCAAAAAATATATTTTACATAATTCAATTCAACAGCACATCCATACAAATGGACAATAAATAATAAATTATGAAATAGATTGGTGTATGAGTACATATGCAATCAAACAACTACTCAAAGAAAAACTATACAATCGACAAAGAAAGAAAATCTAGAGTATTAAGTAAGTTCAATATGGACATGATGACATGGGAGATGCATATAAAATGGATAAGAAGAAGCATTGTAGAAGCTACCATTCATTTACTTGGGCCACGAAGTGCTTTGGTGGAGCCCGTGAAACACCCGTGGCCCCATAACAAAAAATAATACAACCAAGTAGGGCACGTAACTAATTCAAACTCCACTTGGTGCTCTCACAACTTTTCTTCACAAAACTAAGTACACATATGAAAAGCTTCTGTTATCACACAAGAGTAAAAAATAAGACAGCTGAGCTGATTCAGAGAATACTTTTATACTTGTTCTATAATGTGAATGTGAATGTGAATGTGAATGTGAATGTGAACGTGTGCTTAGATATATGAAATGTAATTAGGAGTAACCTAAAATGACGAAGGAGGAAGGTGTACGTGTCGTCATTTTATATATTTGATCTAACTCTATTTTACAAAATCAGTTTATTATAAAATGAAACACGTTACTCTTTCTAAAATCACTCAAGCTATATCTTTATTCAAAGTGTGACTTAGCTAGGTTTTTTTTTTTTTTCTTTCCCAAAATCAATATACTTGATGAATTATGCATGTCATCACACCGTTAGGGTTTAACAATCTTGTGTTGAGCGAACAAAAAAGTCATTACGAAGGAAATATGCTAGACCATGGGGTCCTATAGGAGGAAATTCATATGTATCTTAGGGGCAATTCCTAATACCGGGAGCTACCGTGCAATCCTCGTTTACCTAGTCTTTGCATAACATAAATAATCTCCAAGTCCTAATCAGAGCTCCTAAGCTAGACTCTAATGTAGATAAACTCGAGTAGGCAAACACCATCCTCGACATGTTCACGAATAAGCTATTCCTCAACCTGCAAGACTACATCCATGAGGGATTAACCCAAGGATGAGGCGACAATAAAGCCACTGGAGGGTAAGATATATGCTTAACATAAAGGAATAACAAACGCATGTATGTCAGGCAAGCCACATCAACAATTATCACATATACATTTAAATAAGCAAGCATGGTTACATAACTAAACATTTATACCATATTCGTATACAATTATAATCTCAATCCCAATCTCCAATCATATATCAAACACTCAAGATTCATTAAGTATCAACAATTCATTTATAATTTAATCACAATCACAAGAACTCATCAATTAAGCATTTACCACGTAAAATGCACAAGTTTACGCCAAGGCATTACCAAACATGACTCCTATGAATGTAATGCACCTAACACGACTCTATATGTTTTACGGTACCGCCACCAATGAACTCCTCGAGATCTAAAACCCCGCAATGAATTCACCATACAATCATCAATGAAATCCCCGAGATCTAAAACCCCACAATGAAATCACTATACCACCACACCGAACTGACTTATGAATGCATGGACCCACAAATAGACTCGACAATGTTCACCAAACATACTCATCATTTGTTATACAATTCACTCCGTCATATAACATATCATCACCAAATTATCACCTAACGCATTATCAAATCACTAAGGCCACACATCAAGTCAAGAAATCAAACATCGCATCATTATCAATATCATCATCAATATCATGTATAAACAACAACACATCACAACATCAAGTGTTTACAATCTTCAACATTCTCATAATTCAAGTTTCAAGATTTAATCACACAAACTACACCAAACATCATTAAAGATCGCAACTTTATAGTTACCTACTCTTTTACTAACTCTAAATGATTCCTTAGACTCGTTCTTAATTTTAAGGATGTTTCAAGATTCATTGAAAAAATATGCGGAAGTTTCACGAAAAATGTGTCATGACCTATGTGTAGTATTTTGATCATAACTCAAGTTCTAGAAATCTAAATGAAGTCCAACCAATGGAAATTGAAAGCTAACATCCATATCTATAACTTTCATGTTTACACTGAAACCCAGTTCAAAACAGAAACTAGTGAAAAAAGGGACAGAACAGCAAAACAGTTGTTGTCAGTCGTCAGTACAGCGAGCCATAGGTCGCTACGGTGACACAACCCAAAACAACAAAAGTTGTTGCTGTCAGTGGTCGCTGCAGCGAGCCAGTGGTCGCTACGGCAACACAACCTAGAAAAACAAGGTTTTTCCCTTACAGGAATCACTCAAAACTCGCCCAAAAATCCCATTTTTGATCCCCATCAACCCAAAATCAATTTACAGATATTAACCATGATCAATACACTCAGATTGAACAATGGTTACACAACAAAACATAAATTGATATGGATTTCATAAGATTTTCGGTTAATTTTCAAAGTTCGTCTCAAAAACCCATTTTTTCCCAAAACAACTTAAAATCCCAAACATATTTATACAACAACAATTCCAACTTTCTAATCATATCAACATGTTCATAAGCACTTAATTAACAACATAAATCAACTTGAAATCAATTATGTCAATAATTCATTCAAATTCACTAATTTAAACAATTTTCACATAAACAACAACAACCACAATCCCAACTTAACCCAAACAATATAACCACATAATTTCATAACCCAAATACATAATCATACTCATAATTAATACAATTAGATATAAACAACACCAATTATCATGTTATTAATTAATGTCTTAATTGCAGTTTTGCCCCTTATCTTTTGCCAATTGTGCGATTTTGCACCCCATCCTTTTAATTGAGCGATTTTGCACCCTCTCTTTTACCCCCTTTCTGATTTCATAGCCCCTCATGTGTTTCAGTGCTGATGTGGATAGTGATTAGTGACGTGGCACACGATGATTGGGATAAAACGAGTACACATCAGCAAATGAAACATGAATGGTCCATTTTACCCTTAATGACTTCAGATCCATGTGAAAAGACAAAAATACCCCTTTCTTCTTCCTCCTCTTTCTCCAAGTGATGCTAAGTAAACGCAGCTTTTTTTCTTCCTTCTTCCTCCCTCTCCAAAAACCAGTCCACCTCTTCTTCTCCAATTACAGCCGCACTGACTGTGTTTGGAATTATGATATTAGTATGGTTTATTCTGCAGGCAATGCGTGTATACCCAAGATTGATATTTTATAATCTTTTTCAAACTTGATTATAAGTTATAGCATGTTCTTCCAAATCTCAGACCTAGCCATGTAGCTGCTGGTTTCGGTGGTGCGATGAGCGGTGTCGGCCCTCCGCACCACCATCTTTCTGTTCTCCGGTGATGGGTTTTTTCCTTTGTTTTTTTGTTAGTTTTTCTGTTAGTTTCGATCTGGTGGTGTCCAAAGTTGTTGGCCAAATCCGCTTGTAGTTCTATGATAGCGGTGGTGCGACGAGACTACGTCTCCACACCACTGTCTTCATCCCCTCTTGGTTGTTCTCTATTGTGTCCGCGATTTTTGGTCCGGGTTCGTTTTTAGTTTTCGGTCCCCTCTTGGTTGTTCTAAACCAGTAAAACAGAGTATGAAAACTAAAGTTCAGAAGCAGAAAATTAAAGTGCAGAAAGTAAAGGAACACATGATATTTGTTAACCCAGTTCGTGCAAACTTCACCTACTCTGGGGGATACCAATCCAGGAAGGAAATCCACTATCAGGAATTAATTCAAAGACTCAGACACAGCCCCTGTTCCCAGCCTTATCACTTAATCTCCACTAGTCTAGACTTCTACCCAGGAGCACCACCTAGGTATAAGAACCACCTCTTACTTCCTAACCAAGCAACCACAGCCAATGATTGTAAACTCTTCAATAAAACCAAATACGATGAAGACACTCTTTAACACAACAGAAACATCATTCGTACTTAAAAGCTTAGAATGATTTACAACTCAAAACACCTAAACCAACTCAAACAAATGAGTGGTGTACAAAACAAAGCCTAAAGCTTACACAAAGACTCTTATGATAATATCAGTTTTGACTCTATCAATTTTCTACAAAGCAGCACGTTTTCTTAAATAGGCTTCAGCAGCTCTCATAATTCTGAATCAAATATTCTTCAATTGATATGATTCTGAAATACTTTAGAAGCTCAAAGAAGAAAGTATATTTCTGAATTATATTTTACAAAGATGCTTTGAAAATATATTCATCAATAAACACGAAGCCAATCTTCAAAAGATCTTCACATAAAATTATCAGCCTTCTGGAAACTTCAGCCTTGATAAATCTTCAACAAATCTTCAAAAGATACGCAGCAAGAATTAACAAAAATAGCGCAGAAAAAACAGCTTCTGAAAGGCAGCTTCTGAAGGTCAACATAAGTCAACGTCTGAAGGCAGCTTCTGAAGGTCAACAGAAGTCAACGTCTGAACAGTGCGTCTGAAGACCAGTTCAGCGTCTGATGAACAGTTCTGCGTCTGATGAACAGTTCCTGCGTCTGAAGGCCAGTTTAGCTTCTGATGAACAGTAAATCCAGTTTTCAGCTTCTGAAGCTTCTCAAAACCCATTTCCAGCTTCTGAAGATACAAAATAACATATGAGGACGTTTTGCTTACACAATTTGATTTTACCAAACATTTAGCCAACCTTCAAATAACCAACACGATCTGTTCCAGATCTGCATGGAGGAGGCGATGGTGGTGTGAGGAGGTGATGGTGGTGATGTAGGCCATGGGTTTAGTGGTATGAGGAGGTGATGGTGGTGATGTAGGTAACAATCGGTGAAGAAGAAGAAGGTGGACTGGTTTTTGGAGAGGGAGGAAGAAGAAAGGGGTATTTTTGTCTTTTCACATGGATCTGAAGTCATTAAGGGTAAAATGGACCATTCATGTTTCATTTGCTGATGTGTACTCGTTTTATCCCAATCATCGTGTGTCACGTCGCTAATCACTGTCCACATCAGCACTGAAACATATGAGGGGCTATGAAATCAGAAAGGGGGTAAAAGAGAGGGTGCAAAATCGCTCAATTAAAAGGATGGGGTGCAAAATCGCACAATTGGCAAAAGATAGGGGCAAAACTGCAATTAAGCCTTAATTAATTTCACCAAATTTCACAAAGTTCATAATTAACAAAATCAAACATGAGTTTTGATGAAGTAAAAGCATGAAATCAACAACTTAACACATATTCAATTCAGTCATCAACAAGGAGCACGAAAATCAACATAATTAATCATAATTCATAAAATTAAGCTATAATCTTAAAGCTCTCAAACACCCAATTGTTTCTTAAACCCATATGTTAATCATAATCTCCCCTCTTACCTTAGTTTCCTCGCTATTCTTGCTATTCTTAGTGCAATCATCTCCGTCCTCTTTGATTCTCTAGCTTTTCTCTTCTTCAAGCCTCTTCTCTCTATCTCTCTCTCTCTCTTACCTCTCAAAATTTTTGTGAATAATGAATAACCTAATTCACTCACCACTAACTAGTGTATTTATAATAGGTTTCTAGGGTTTGTTATCCCACTAATTGGGTTTGTGACAATTTTGTTACCATTGTCTCACAATTATTTTCTCTACACTTCCACTTCACTTAAACCCCCTATTATTTATACACCACTATTTTCAAATATTTAAATTCTAAACTTCTAACATATTTCAATTATGCCACCAACTCTCAAATTACCAAAATACCCTTTAACTCCCAAAATTCAATAAATCACCAAAACAAACAATTAAATACACATAAATAATTAAATAAATAAATCTTAAAAATCGGGATGTTACACTAACCTGTATGTATATTTTATTATGTTTATTTGTATAAATTTGATTACAATTTTTAAATATTAATGGAAATTATTCACAAAATGAGTTATCTACAAAATATTGTTAAAGTATATAACGAAATTATTTATCAACTCGGTGTATTATGGTTTGTTTGTATATAAAATAACGATCATTTTCTTGACCAAAAAAAAAATAACAATCATTTTCTTATTGATTATCTATACTATATATAAAGAAAATATCATGTTTTGGCTCTTTTGGGCTGACTTTTTTGTTATTCCAATTATACCCTTAAACATATTTTCTTATAATAATGTTATATTGTTGATGTTATTAAAAAAGATAAGAATTTTATTATATTTGTTATATTATTGTTGTCAATATGAAAAGACAAATATGGTTTGTTGAGTTTGTTACATTTGAAAGTCACAAATATCTATACTTATAATTTTAATTTGTATAAAAAAAATTACATAAAATATTGTTTTTAATTTACACGCAAATTTCGATAAAATATCGTTGATAATATACATGCGTTAGCGCAATAAAAAAACGGAAAGACGGACATGTGAGTGCCCATCTTTTCGCTAGTAAAAGAAAATAGCCTCTTTCGGCTCTTTTGTGCTGGTTTTTTCTCTTTCCAAAATTAGCTTCAACTTTCAATACAAATAACACATATAAAAAATAGATAAGAGTAAATTCAAATATTAAAATAAAAGTGTAACAAACATGATATAAGTGTGTGTGTGTGTGTGTGTGTATATATATATATATATATATATCCAGTTTTTTTTTCCTTTATTCTTTAAAAAATGTAACAAACTAGATTAGTATATATATACTTACTTTTCATTATCCCAATTATACCCTTAAACAACTTTTTCTATAATAAAGATTCTTGTTGGTGTCATTAAAAAAAATAAGAATTTAGATTATATTTTTTTGTTATACTGTTGGTGTCATTGAAATAGATAATCATGGTTAGTTTGATTTGTTATAATTTGAAAGCAAAAAGCATTTATATTTTTACTTTTAATCAAAATCAAAATTTCATAAAAAAAAACACCGTTCATAATATTCAAACGTTAGCGCAATAAAAAGAGCGGAAAGACGGGCACGCCCATCGTTTCGATAGTATATATATTTTATATATAAAGTGTTGGATATTTGGTTGTTGGCTTCATGTTTGCTAAAATCAAATAGACTAGCAATTTGTGCTTCAGAAGCTGAAATCTCAAGGAGTATGTCTTCAGAAGCTTTGTGCCTTCAGAAGCTAAAAACAGAATTTCAGAAGCTGGAAATGTTCATCAGAAGCTGAATTGGTTCATCAGAAGCTGAACTGGTTCTTCATAAGCTGACCTTACACATCAGAAGCTGAAATGGTCTTCAGAAGATGGAACAGTACTTCAGACGCACTGTTCAGAAGCTGACCTTCAGACGCACTGTTCAGACGCTGACTTTCGTTGACCTTCAGACGCACTGTTCAGACGCTGACTTTCGTTGACCTTCAGAAGCTGCATTTCAGAAGCACGTTTTCTACGTTCATTTTTGTACCTTGGTTCTGTTAATTCTCTCATAGTATCTTTCGAAGATTTGATTGAAGATTTATCCAAGCTGATGTTTCTAGAAGGCAGATTAATTCGCGTGAAGATCTTTATTGAAGATTGAATTCTTTTATTTGTGAATATATTTTCAAAGAAATCTTTGAAAAATATATTTCAGAAATATAATTCCTTCTATTTGCATCTAAATAATTCTGGGAATATATCTTTGAAGAAGATTTGATTCAAAAATTATGTTGCAGCTAATTGCTATAAATAGAAGACGCTGCTATTGAAGAAATTACATCAAAACAGAAGAGAGAGTCATACTTAGAGTTTTGAGTCTGTAAGCTTAGTGCTTTGATTTGTACACCACTCATCTGTTAGAGTTGGTTTAGTTTTATTGAGTTGTAATTCACTTAAAGCTTTTAAGCAAAAGTGACTTTGTGTTTTTGAAGAGTGTCTTCATACTTGAATTGTTTTAGAGTTTACAATCACTGGGGCAGTGATTGACTGAGGGAAGTAAGACGGTTCTTATATCTAGGAGTTCCTAGGTAGAAATACCACGGGTAGTGATTAAGTGAGAAGGGCCTGTGAAACAGGGGCTGTTGTCATAGGGGCTGTGAAACAGGGGCTGTGTCATAGGACTTCGAATTGATACTATTTTAGTGGATTTCCTTCCTGGCTTGGTAGCCTCCAGATGTAAGCGAAGTTGCACCGAACTGGGTTAACAAATCAACTGTGTTCCTTTACTTTCTGTCTTTTATATTTCTGCTTCTGAACTGCTGTTTGCATACTCTGTTTTACGGTTCAGAACCAGATCCTGCCAGGAATTTCATAAAGAAAATTGGGGGTTTGGGGATATTTTGGGCTGGCTTTTTGTTATTCCAATTATATCCTTAAACAAAATTTTCTATAACAATGTTATATTGTTGGTGTTATTAAAAAAGATAAGAATTTTTGTTATATTTGTTATATTATTGTTGTCATTGAAAAATATAAATATGATTTGTTGAGTTTGTTACATTTGAAAGTCACAAATATCTATACTTATAATTTAAATCTATATCAAAAAATTTATATAAAATATCGTTTGTAATTTACTTGCAAAATTTTCATAAAATATGTTGATAATCTACACGTGTTAGCGCAATAAAAAAGCGGAAAGACGGACACGTTAGTGCTTGTTTTTTCGCTAGTATTTATAGTGACATATACTTGATCTAGCTTGTTACATTTTTTTAAGGATAAAAGAAAAAAACTTGACATATACTCATATTGTGTTTGTTACACGATATATTTTGTGTGGTAAAAAAATAATATTGTGTTTGTTATATTTTTTTTAATATTTGAATTCACTCTCATCCATTATCTTTTTTAAATGATAATGAAAAAAAATCAGACATATACAATTTGTTACATTTTGTTTTAATATTTGAATTTACTCTTATTTATTTGTTATATGTGCTAGTTGTATTGAAAGTTGAGGATAATTTTGGAAGGAGAAAAAATCAGTCCAAAAGAGTCAAAAGAGACTTTTTTTTTTATATATAGTATAGATAATGTAACGTAATAGAAGAAGCACCGTTGCGATACATCTTAAAGTGAACTAACTCTCTTGAATGAAACTTTTCTTTTCCTTGTCACAAACTTTTCTCAAGTTCCCATGGGCCACAATTGCGACCCAACTTTAGGGGGGCTCATACACTCTATCAATTAAGAAAAGTGCTCTTTAGAACATAGGGTTTGCTCACCGGTGTAACACCCCGATTCTCGAGACTACTATTTAAATAATAATTCATGTAATTCAACAACATCGAGGTATTACGATACATCAAACATCTCATGTTATTTCCTCATAATAAAAAATTTCATCAACAATTATCACAGCACAGCGGAAAATAAACATCTCAACATAATAATCATCTCGGGTCTCATCAAAAATATCTCAAATAAATACATCGTCTTAAAAATTCAACAAGTAAATAAATCCCAGACTCCTAGATCAGAGCACCTAATCTAGACATCCTCGAAAAATGCAACATAAAAGAGGAGGCGTAACGCCGTCCTCAACACAACTCACCAAGCAGCTACTCCTGAACCTGCAAGTCTACATCCACAAGGGTTGAACCCACGGATGAGGTAACAATAAAGCCACTAGAGGGTAAGATATACATTCAACAAAAGGATAAAATAAACACATGTAAGTTTCAGGAAAAACATCACTTAATATATAAGTATTCATCAATACATAAAGCCTGGTTAATACTCATGCATATTTCATAAATCATAGTATACCCTCATCATTATATAATTACCAACTTAATTATACATCATCAACAATTAAATCATAATCTCAACTATAAATCATCAACGAATAATCACCAACTCATCTATAAGTCATCAACAGATAAATATCACTCATCTATAAGTCATCAACAGATAAATATTAACTTGTCTATAAGTCTTCAACAAATAATCAACTCAATTTTTACATCGTTCATATCTCATCATCAATTCAAGCATAAAACATTCACCACGTCATCAATATCATCAAGTATACATTTACCACATAAATGCACAAGTTAACACCAAAACATTCCACATATGACTCATCATGTTCATGTAATGTGCCTAACACGAGACTAAATGCATGTGGTACCAAAGTTTGGATATCGGATCCCTCGGCATGTTGGATTACTAGAACCCTCGGCATGTTGGATTATCAAAACCCTCGACATGTTATCATCAATTCACAACTCGACTGACTATGTATGCATGGACACCACGTATAGACTCGACAGTGCACTCATCATGCTGTTATATAATTCACTCCATCATACAACGTATCTTCACATCGTCACTATTGCATTATCAAATCAATACATCCATACAATACAAATCATGTTATCATCACAACATTATTTTATCACATTCATCATGCTTAATCATCACAACATCATTTCATCACATTCATCATGCTTAATCATCACAACATCATTTCATCACAACTATAATGCATTAAGGCACATCCAGCATCATTCACTTCATATTAATGCATTTCATCGAGTTTAATCATCGTCGTATTATAAACAACATATTTACATTCTTCATAATCATGCTACAACATCATTCACACTTCCATAATCAATTATCATGATTGCATACAATTCACGGCTCAATTAAAGATATATTTCCAAGTTTAATTCACAACTTTCCAATTCTAAATTATCTTGAATCACACACCTTGGTAATCAACCTTAATCATCATAATTAAACATCTACTAGTCAAGTTTAAGGGTTTAGGAACCATTCGCGCGCATTGGATACCTCAAAATACATCAAAAATGCACTTTCCCCCTTCATGAAGGGTGGCACGGTCGTGCCAACTGGACGCATGGTCGTGCCACTAAGGCGCACAGTCGTGTCTGTTCAGCAGGTAGGGAAAACTAACTTTTTCGTCTATTTTTGTGAAAACAACGTTTTCAACCAAAATCCTTAAACCACTTTTATCTAGTCAATTATACTTCAACTTAATTTAAACAACTTATACATAATCACTTATCATGAATAATCATCACGTTTTTCACTTAAAATCAAACTTCGTCTCAATTTCACTTTTTCACCAACAAAACATCAATTAAGCTTGTATAACAACACCAACAATATTTCATCAAGTTCAACATCATCATAATCACCTACTCAAACTATTCCAACAACAACTTATTCATTTAAGCATCAACTTACTCATTTTCACTTAATTAAGTCATTTTTATCAAAACACCAACACCAACAACTTAATTCTCATCAAACCTACACACCCAACATAACATTTATATGCTTTTCATCATATGGTAGTAACATAATAAAAACAGTAGCAACTTAAGCAAATTCACTCAATTAATCAATTTTCTCAAAATCACTTAAATTGCAACTTATTCAACATAACTTCATGATTTTTCAAACAAAACACATACCCATGCTCATAATCAACTTCATAATCAACAAACATCATTCAATTATCATGTTAATCATCAAGATCATCACAATTCACAAATGTATCAATTAATCATAATAAAACATGAATTTTGACATTATGAAAATGTAATTTCATCAAAGTTTAGCATGCTTAATTTAATCAACAAAAAGGAGCACAAATTTCACCAAAATCAGCAGTAATTAACATGCAATTAATCATAATCTAAAATACTCAAACCTCATAATTGCTTAGTAAACCCATTTGGTAAATGAAACACCCTAAACCCTTAAAGTGATAAATCACGCAAATAATACAATCATACAAAGGATTTAGATGTCACTCTCTTCAATAAGTTCAAACATACATAATTAATTTTTCTTTTAAAACGTCGCAGCGGAAATATACAACAAAGCATCCCAACAACAACTACTTAAAAACATCTCCAAGTAGTTATATCATATAAATCTCAATACAACACCAAGTATAAAATCTCATCTCGACACACCGAGTGATACAAATCACAACAGTTATAAAATAAATAAACAGACAGACACCCCTAAATCAGAGCCCGACTCTAGGACTCCAAGAAGGCAAAGTGAGGTAGTTCCAAAGCTAACCTCCTGCAACTCACCGAACTAAAACAACTGCTCCTGCACGCCGTCTACCCATTCATAAGAATAAGGTAGGTGGTCAACCAAACGACCACTGGGAGTTAGTTCACGATTCATAATTAGAACATAGTCAAATGAGAATAAATAGCATAATTTAATTTCACATATGTAATATACTTCCCATCATTATAAACCAATGAGTATACAAGCATAATCAAGTAACGTGTTCAATTCACCTTTTTCAAATATTCACAACAATAACCAAAAGTTCTCCAGTACACATATACACCAATTCAAATATTCAAGTATGACTTGACTCACCAACTATTAAATGCATGCAATGTTCTAGACTCATCTAGATGCATGTGGTACCATTAGAATTCCGGAGATAATTTTACCGTTAATGAATCCACCAACATAATAAACACCACCAATTATGTTCTGCAAAAGCTATGTAATAAACACCACCAATTACATTCTTCAAACACCTCAAAATGACTATGAATGCATGGACTTCAAGCAAGGACTTGACAATGCATGACTCACCAAAATAATCATTCCCACTTAAAACACCAAAATAACCCTCTAAATAAAATTATTAATTTACCCTTGCTCACCGAATGACCAAAATACCCTTCTAGGCTAAAAATCCACTAATATCATATCAGATACACATCCAAGCAATTAATCACACATAAACACATATAAGCACATATAAATAATATGTAAAATAATTCTTGCTAAAAATGGGCTGTTACCGTAAAAGTAATCTCCCATCTTACCTTAATTCTTCACTTCTCTTTCTACTTCTAGTAGAATTCCCCTCTTCCCCTTGAGCTCTTCTAGTTTCCTCTTCTCCAAGCCTATTCTCTCACTTGCCTCTCAAAATTTTGTGTTATAATGTTTAACCTAATTCACCACCACTCACTACTAGTGTATTTATAATGTGATTTTAGGGTTACTCCCACTAATGGGCTTAGTCACAATTAACTCACAATTATTTTCTCTACACTTTTACTTCACTTAAACCCCTCATATTAATTATACACCACTATTCTCAAAAATTCAAATTACTAGTTCTAGCATAATTACAAAAATGCCACTCACCCATAAAATGACTAAAATACCCTCCATTACTTAAAATTCCTCTAACCCACCAATCACACAAATAATCATTAATTAAATAAATTAAACAATTAACAAATATCGCAACACTAAAATAATTCTAATTCTAAAAATCGGGCTGTTACAACCGGCACCTCAAACTGATCAAAATGTCTTAGACGATAATTACCTACTGTTGACTTTCAAACGACAGTTGATTATCATTCTAAACCTCTCATTATCATATACGAGAACACACAGTCTTGTTAGAAATGGTAATTAATTACCGTTCAAGCAAGTTCACATAGTCATATATATCATAATTTTAAAAATCGGACAGGTCGTCAACTCGATAAGGTCATTGGATCACTGAGTCGTTGGTTCAACCACTGGGTCAATGATTGAACCGTATGACTAAACCGTCTTAAATCAGATAATTCAGATTTATAACTCGGTCTCTAAAAAATGTGGACTTGTATTAAACTGAGTTGGATCAGATTAATTTGGATAACTCAGTCACAAAAAATAAAAATAAAAACTCATAAAACCTACCAATTATCAAAACTAATCAAATTAACCATTATATGTGCATTTCATACCTACACAAATTCATACCATATTTAAATAAATATTAGAAGTTTATTCTAATTTTAATAAATATATTTAGAGAGATACAACGAGATTAAAAAAATATGTATTTTAATTATAAATATCATAAATTAGAAACATTAACAATATATTATATTTTAAAATAAGAGTTAAATTAAGTTTTTTTATATAAGAGTTAAATTAACAACTTGAATCATGTGAGAAATGACATAGTGGTCGTGTTCTCATCATGGAACGTTTAAATATAATATAATAGATAAAAAGTAAAATTGATCACAAAAAAGCATGTGGTGCATTGGTTAAAGGCCTGATTTCAATACATAAATACATTCATAATTAGGTTTGTTGATATCATTCTTAAAAAGCCCTGATTTCACAATTTCCCCCAACTTAATTAGATTAGGACCCTCTTTAGATGAGAATTTGACAACCTAACTCCTTGGACAGATTCAGAACATGCAAAAGATTGCCAAAAATATCGCAATAGGCAACTTTAGCATTCATTTGTTCAAGCTCAACGGACATAAATCCTTGGCCATCGTAGTAAAACTTGACCCCATCTCTCCCACTTTTATCAACGTCTCCTTTCCATGCCTTTGAGCCTACACCATTAGTTAAGAACTGCATTTGGCTGCAAAACCACTCAGTTTCATCAAGGTGGTAATGATGATTTAGTAACCTAACAAACAACCAACCCCAAGTTAAATTAAGTTAACATATAGACCTGCTGGTGCTACTTATGTGTTCCAAGCAATGGCCGTGCCCATTCATGTACATATCAACATTGTTGGCCTACAAATTTCATTTTAAAATGAGATTGTGCTAGAAATTACATTCTATTTGTATATTACGCGTATGTACAATTTTTTTTAAACAAAATGAACTTTACTTCATTTCATCAGTGATAAGATTGTGAAATACTATGAGGAATAATACAGAAATTGGAGAGGTTAGATTCTAATCTGGACGCTCTAACTAAATTATAGCCTTATGGCCGACTCTTTTTGCTTGTCTCTTAATGAAAATAAACCTAAAATTTATGATGAGATTATACCAAATATCTACAAAGACCGAGAAGAACCCCTAGCTCATTACAATGTGATGTCTAGTGCCAGAGTTGCTTTTGTGTTTATAACCAAAAAAACATTTACCAAACCCTACTTAGAAATATAGGAATTAACTGTCATGGGCATGTTTGGGACTCACTATAGTTGGGGTCGTGTACCTGGGGACAAATGTCCTTAAAATGCTCCATAATCCATGCTTCACAAAAAAATTGTTACAAAAAAAGCTCGTATTCTCCCTATTCCACCTCTCTGTGAATGTCGTGTATATGTTGTGATCAACGTGACCATAGTTTATCTTACCAAGGTATTAAATACCATAAATCTTTACTACATTCCAAAATCATCTAAGATTATTTTCCAGTATTGCGGCCGATTATCGTTTTCTCATTGTATGCACTTTAGAGGTTTAGCACATTCCTAGAAAAATAGTAACGAAAACATAAATATGAATATAAATAAAATAAATATTAAGAGAAATAAAGTTTTAATATAACCGAACCAAATAATGAACTTAAATTTAAATTTACATCTCCGACCTATATGTCGACTGTAACTTGCTTGATATATGACAACAACAATGACATGTCAGACATACCTCAACCAAAGGTCCCATGTTGGTGGTGATGGCCTCTCCCGCATCTCAAACTCTTTGAGGCAATGAACCAGAGTCTTCAGCAGAGTCTTGAACTCTCATACAACTCGATTTTGGAGGATTGTTTAACACACACTCTCTGTGGATCAAACTATGCAATACCTCCCTACCATGTCTCATACTGCCAACATCATCGCTCATATCTACAACAACCAACATGAAAAAATTAAAAAAAAAAAAAAAAACTTAAGTTTACAATCAATTAAGCATTTCGTCAAACACTTTTAGGACAAAAACCTATGTTCACAATCTAAACAAAATTTAAATACCACATTTCAAAAATAACAAACAACAACTAACTCTCTATGTAAACAATATTTAAATAAATCTAATTACTATATTTTGCCAAACAAATACTAAATCAGTTCTAATTGCTAACACACAATCAACCTTAATTTTCAACAAACACAAAATGAGAACAAATTGATGCTTACTTGTTGAAATTGAGAAAAAATTTGCTAAGAAATGCAATTTCTTTTGCTTCGGTTTGATGAAAATCAATGGAAGAAGGAATGATAGGGTTTGATTGTCGACTTGTCAAATTATGTATGATTTAAAAAAATAAAATGCATAAGAGAATGTGGTGTCTGGTCTAGTCTTATTTTAGGGTGGATCGGAACGTAAATTTCAATACTCACCGATCAGAAGATAACTCTCAATCTAATCGGAACTTAATTTATGATCCTTATATATAGGGTTCTTTAAAGAATTTTGGGGGACCTGTGAGAATATTGGGGGGCTTATCCAAGCAAGGCAATCAACCTAAACACAAACTGACAAAGAAAAGTAGACCGTAGATGTTAGGCCATTTTGCTTAAATATGGGTTGGCCCTGCCAAATCAACAATGATTTTTTTTTACGTAGTCAATGATTTGGCCATTACTTTTCCCACCTATGAGTTTTTTGTGCGTCTTATTCTGATTTTAAAATCTGAAATATTTTAACGTGTTTTGTAGGTTTTTATGGGGTGTTTATGTCGTTTGGATTATATAATCCAAACTGTATAAGGTGCGCGGGAAATCAATATGATGGAAAAAGAAGGAGTCCAATGATTTTGGACTAAAATGTTACTGGGTTGGACTTTTGAAAAGGCAAGTTAGAGGCTGGATCCCAAAAATTACAATAAAAAATATGGAGAAAAAAAAAAGTTAAATAAAAATATATATTTCGTATAAGAGAAAATATTGATAGACACCATTTAATTTGTATACCATCGTTTAACACTCATATGTGTCAAAATATCCTCTTAAAAAAAAGTATCAAAACTTGATTGGAAGTAAACTCTCTCTTATTACCGGTCTTACACAAGTGCCACATGGACCGAGTTGGGTGTATAATGGGTGGGTGGATGTCTAAATATTGGTACCGTTCATATACAAGAAACAAGCAATAACTCAATGGATTGGTGGACTAAGACATGATATTTGTATAACTATTTTGTGACAACTTTTGAACAACTCTATCTCATACTCATAATATGTTCTTAATCTCTCTTCTTTTTTCTCTTTCTATTGTTTTTGACAAATAAGAAGAGAGAAAAAAAGTTGTCACCAAATAATTGTACAAATATCATTACTAAATGGATTATGCCCGTTTGTGAGCTATTCTATCCAAATCCATCTAACTAAAAATTATTTGTTCCATCAACATGCTCCTCAAGGTAAGGCGCAAGCAAGGGCATAGAGACAAAAAAAATGTAGAAAAAGATAGATATAATTTATAGGGGTGTTCAAAATTTAAACTGATCTAAAATAAAACCGTAAACCGATCCAAAAAAACCGAAACACAGCAAAAAAATCAAATATTTTTGGATGCGTTTAGATGTTGTTTTGTAATAACCGCTACGATCAGATTGGATTTCGGATCACATTTTTAAAACCAAAACGAACCGAACCACAAGATATAATTTTAATACTCATTTATTCTTTATTAGTATTATATATTGTTTGTTGGTTTTTAATCTTATATATTGCATTGGTATAATCTATATTATTACTACTTCGTATGTTTCAAATATAATCGATCTTTTTCATTCTATAGTGTTATTTTTTTTAATATATTTGTATTATATGTTGCATCAAACCTATTATTTTACCGTGTATATATAATATTAATGTTAATAAAAAATTACATTTTGCATACCGATCCGAAATGCATTGATTTTTATTTTAGGTCGGATGACTTTTTACTTCAAAACTCATCCAAACCGCACCACGAACACCTTGAATAATTTACACTATTCTTGATGTGAAAACACTTTTTGATAAATATAATTTACACTATTCTTGTTGGGCTTTACAAGATAAAAATAACGAGTGAATAGGCATTTTGGTCCTCAAATTTGCATGCATTGGTCAATTTCATCTCTCAATTTTTTGAAATAGCCAATACGTCCTTGAATTTTATAAATGTCAATCAACTTAGTCCCTTTGTCAAGTCTCGCCGTTAACAGTGCTGACGCGGAGTTCCAAGTCAGCTTCCACGTGTACAGATACAAATTTGATCGAAAAACTTTTTTGAATTCTTTTTTTGACTTTTTTTAAAAATGAAAGTCAATGCAAATTGTTACACCGTCAAATCGTTCCCTGAATTATTTATTAAAAATTAAGTTGGTCCCTGAATTATGTCACTCACTATCAAATCGATCCATGAATAATTTATCTTATTTATCAATTTGATCCTTGATACTGTCAAATAAATGCTAAAAACTAAAAAATGTGAAGAATTTGATTCGTTTCCATCTCACTTAGGTTAAACCTTGCTCAAACTCTTCTAATTTGGTTACACCATTTTAATCTTACCGTAATCAAATCAGGTACATGTTTTTCATTTTCACATTACACGCTTTTTTTTTTAATTATTTCGTGATTTCACTGGTTTTGAATTTCATAATACCTTATTTTAATTATGAAAAGGCATTCTACTTTGTGTGTTGTTGAAGATTTGATGGGTTGTTTAGATCACATGAAATTGCTGTTTTTGAATATACTTTTCTAGTAAATGATTTTTCCTCAAAATTTATATGTTTGTACTTTAAAATTTGAATAAATGAAGAGAGAGAGGTTCAATGTGTTGTTTACTGTTTACAGTGAGGTGAAAGATTCCATTTTTAGTTGTTACTAAAATTATTTTACTAAGGCTTTATTTGGATAAAGAACTTATTCGAGTGCTTATAGTATAAGGTATTATGTATAAACTAGGCTTGTCTGGATTGAGTTAGTTGAGCTTGTCTACTAGCATAAGCACTTTGAGACTGTTTGGGAGAACTTTTGAAAACACCTTATGACATGTACATAAGCTGTTTTTAGCTTATTTTCAAAATTTCTTCAAGGTAGTTTATGAAAACAACTTATAGAAAAAAACTGAAAAGTTCATAAGCCGTTATAAACTTATTTTCACAAGTTCTCCAGAATAGCTTATGAAAGTAGCTTATAGGAAAACAATTTAACTTTATTTTATGTTTTGTTATAGAAATAGCTAATCCATTAGCACTTATTGTAATAAGCGCTTAAGCTACAAGCTGCAAATTAAGTTGTCTATCCAAACTATGAATTATATAACAAACGATAACATAAAGTTAAACTGTTTTCATAAGCTATCCTGAGCGCTTATGGAAAAAGCTGAAAATAGCTTATAGAGATGTCATATATCATGTCATAAGTTGTTTCCATAATCTCTTCCAAACAGTCTCACAAATGCTTATATATGTGGATAAACTCAAATTATCCAATCCAAAGAGACCTTAATGCTTCTATTAATTTGTCTTGCCTCTGCATTTCTTTTAGCTGCAGGTTACATATTTTGGGTTTAGTGACCATGATGACACTAGGTCATACGTATGTTTTTAGTTTGTTTTTATTCCTTTTTGAGAAAGTTAGAGAGTCTTTTTCATGAATTACCTGTTGAAATAAGCTGATAGTTGTCAATAGTGTTAAGAGGTCATATGACTATGAAATGAGCAAGTTTTGCACAATTTGGAGAAGACTTTGGAAGCTTCAGCTACTGGAAAAATCGTACCACGATGGACCTGTATCATGGCACGTCTGAAGGAGCGTCAGAATTTGGTTGTTTCGATTCTGTAAAAATCGTGGCACGTTGGAACAGTAATCGTGGCACGTTGGAACAGTAACATGAATTTCTCTATAAAAGCTTGTAAGTTGTGAGAATGTAATTTGTGTATGAACTCTCTTTGACATCAATAGAATCCTAGTATTATTCAGTATTACTTGTGTTTAATGCCTTTTATATGATTGTGTACGACTACTAGCCCTAACTTCGTGATTGAATAAATTGATCTTAGAAATTAATTGATACTAGTCATATCTGTTAATTTTGACCTAGTAATGATGTTTAACTTAACATATTAAGCTAGAGATAGACGATTGAGAGTTATGACTTGTGGATTAACGAACTAGTAACACTTCCGATGTTAGGAATCGACTTAAGAGATTAAGAAATGATAACTTATGAAAGAGTTTTGACTCAAGAGATTGATCAAAACTATTAGGTTAATCTATCATAAAACTAGGTGAACATTGAGAGAAAAGAGGAGCAAATTATTCACGGTGAGCAATAAACGGTTTGAAGGCTTGATCATCTGTTTTTAATCTATTCTTCAAACCAAATTAATTGTTTTTATTCTTACTTTTTATGCAACCAAATCCCACTGCCAAGGGCAACCCTAATTTTATCACATCATTTAAGTTAACGAAATTGTTAAGTAGAAATTAACATCAGTCCTCGTGGATACGAATTTTATTATTACTTCGATAGTTTTGGTATACTTGCCAAATTTTTATCAAGTTTTTGGCGCAGCTGCCGGGGACTGTTGAGTCATTTCTATTTGACAATTTTGCGATTATTTAGGATTTTTGTCATTTATATTTTTGTCTATATATTGAAAAAAAATTAATTTTATTTATTTATTTATGCTCTTCATGTCTATTTCATTGTTCTTTGCTACTAACAATTTTATCCAAGTTTTGTAGCAATGATAGACAAAATCCATCTAGGTGACATAGAAGCGGCTATTGCTCTGCTGTATGAAAAGTATCTGCTATCTCGCAAGATAAACCATTGGGATGACAAAATCTCAAAATTAAATATGAGATGTGGTTTTTATGGGGCAAGTCATCAGAGTAGCTATTATGAAGGGAAGAAAGAGATGATCAACATCGATTACAATTCTCAACTTCAAAATATTTTAGATGAATTTGTGAGGTCAAATCGATTTTCATTTGAAAATGGAAGTTCAATGTGGTGATCTTGTTGAGAAAGCAAATGAATGTGAGAAGAAATTGGTTGAGATGGAGACAGAGTGTTATGCTATTATTGTGGCAGAAAATCTGCAAGTACGGAGTGTTGGTCTCTACCTGAAGCCTCAACCAATGGAGTTGAAGGAAACCATTCAAATGCAAAGGGATACATATTCCTTCTATGGTGGGAAAGCTCAAATGACAAAGGTTTGGCAGTTGGAGCATGGGATCATCTGCTGCTTTGTATGAAGTTCATGGAATTCCTACCAAACAAGAGGAAGAAGAAGGATGATGTGTTCTTTATGTCATACATGCAACCCTAACAATGGTTAAGGCATCAATCTTAATGACGTAAAAGAAAGCGCTTGATGGGAGGCAACCCATCATTTTTCTAATATTTGTTATTTTGATGTTCTTGTTTTATTTTGAGTCGTATGTCAGACATTGTCTGACCGTGTCTGTGTTATGTTCTATTGTATTCCATATTTTGTACTGCACAACTTTGTTTATTATTAATGAATTTGCTTGTTTTTGGAAATCTACCAGTCTCATAACAGATGCTTATACCAATGATATTTCAAAAGTTCAAAAGGGGGGATGATGCCGCATGGAATTTCAACGGGAAGTGAATGGCAATTGAAAGTTAGGAAGCCACAACTCCCAGAAAACTCAACTTGTAAGGTCCATAGCCAAAATTTTAATTTTTTCAATTTTACATATATGAGTGTTCAATGCAACTGTCATTTCTAGAACTTGCGGTGTTTCTTTATTTTGTTGATTGGTCTTGTTTTGTACACATTAAGGCAAAGTGCTTGATACCTAGAGCCTTTTTGAGCCACCTTGAATTATATGTTCTACTTATCCTTTGTAAAGCCAAATTTGAGCCTTTAGGTTTAGACCTCATTATTCGGTGACTAAACACATTACAAACATAGAAGACCTTAGGAATGAATGACCCAAATTTGTTTTGGAGTTAAGCTATTTAGGTTTTGTAAAAAGTTCAAGTTTGGGGTTGCTGTTGGAACTAGCAACATACTAAGTTTGGGGTAGGGGTACAAGAGAACTAAGAGATTACATTTACATCAGTGTCTCTTGAAAAAAAATGCAAGAAAAAGCACTCAAATTGTGCAGAAAAAAAAAGGAAAATTATATGAGACTAACTTGTTATTATTTGTCTCAGAGAAAAAAAACGTTAAATAAAAAGAGTTCTCTAGTACTTAATTGTTGATAATTTGGGGAGATTTGGTCTTGATTATTTTTCTCACTAATAACAAAGTAGAATGAGCTTAACTCCATTGTTTGTTTAACACTGCTTTCCCAAAAATATCCCACATTTACCTAAGCCCCGTTATAACCCAAAAAGTCCTTAAAAGTGTGTACTTGACAGTGATTTTGATTGACAATTTAGAAATGTCTCAAGCCTATGGTAATATGGCAGACCTGCATGTCGACTGTAGGAACCCTTTTCAAATTTGTGCGAGGAGTTGTGGATAAGGAGGATTGAGCAAGGCATCAGGTACATCATTACACCGGCCAAGAGTGAACTTTTTATAATATCAATGGTTGGTAAGTTGTTATATTACTGTTATTTTCTCATTTACAAGTAGATTCCTTGAGGACAAGGAATGATGCAAGTTTGGGGTTGTGATGACACTAGGTCATACGCATGTTTTTAGTTTGTTTTTATTCCTTTTTGAGAAAGTTAGAGAGTCTTTTTCGTGAATTACATGTTGAAATAAGCTGATAGTTGTCCAAAGTGTTAAGAGGTCACATGGCTATGAAATGAGCAAGTTTTGCACAATTTGGAGAAGACTTTGGAAACTTCAGCTACTGGAAAAATCGTGCCACGATGAACTTGTATCGTGGCACGTCTAAAGGAGCGTCAAAATTTGGTTGTTTCGATTCTGGAAAAATCGTGGCACGTTGGAATAGTAACAGAAATTTCTCTATAAAAGCCAAGTTCGAATTTTGGAAGATTTCAGAGCATAGGAAGCGACCGGTGATCTAGAAACACAAGGTGGATCTCACACCAACTCATAGTTGGTCCTGATTTATGGATATTTTATCATTCCTATGTTGTAATTGTCTTAGTTATGAGTAGCTAAGCTTTTAGATTGATTAAGCCATGGGATGACTCTATTGTAAGTTGTTAGCATGTAATTTGTGTATGAACTCTCTTTGACATCAATGGAATCCTAGTATTATTCAGTATTACTTGTGTTTAATGCCTTTTGTATGATTGTGTATGACTACTAGACCTAGCTTCGTGATAGCCATAGCTGTTAATTCTGACATAGTAATGATGTTTAACTTAACATATTAAGCTAGAGATAGACGATTGAGAGCTATGACTTGTGGATTAACGAACTAGTAACACTTCCGATGTTAGGAATCGACTTAAGAGATTAAGAGATTATAACTTATGAAAGGGTTTTGACTCAAGAGATTGATCAAAACTATTAGGTTAATCCGTCGTAAAACTAGGTGAACATTGAGAGAAAAGAGGAGCAAATTATTCACGGTGAGCAATAGACGATTCGAAGGCTTGGTCATATGTTTTTAATCTATTCTTCAAACCAAATTAATTGTTTTTATTCTTACTTTTTATGCAACCAAATCCTACTGCCAAGGACAACCCTAATTTTATCACATACTTTAAGTTAACAAAATTGTTAAGTAGAAATTAACATCAGTCCTCGTGGATACGAATTTTATCATTTCTTCGATAGTTTTGGTACACTTGCCAAATTTTTATCAGAGCACAATATGTACTTCACTTTAGTGTCTATTTATAGACAGAATCACCATATTTGTTATTATTATTTAAGGATCAATTTATTTGACAGTATCAAGGATCAAATTGATAGATAAAATAAATAATACAGATATTGATTTGATAGTGAGCGACATAATTCAGGGACCAACTTGATTTTTAATCAATAATCCAAGGATCGATTTGACAGTGTAACAATTTGTGTTGACTTTCATTTAAAAAAAGTCCAAAAAAAAATTCGATCAAATTCGTTCATGCACACGTGAAAGCTGACTTGGAACTCCACGTCTGCGCTTAACGTGACACGTCAGCACTGTTAACGACGAGACTTGACGGAGGGACTAAATTGATTGACTTTTATAAAACTCAGGGACATATTGACTATTTCAAAAAATTAAAGGATGAAATTGATCGATACATACAAATTTGAGGACTAAAATGTCTGTTCACTTTAAAAATAATCTAGAGGCATTTAAAGCAAATAATTAATTGCAAGGTATTAAGGTAGCACAAGTTATATGACTAGAAAAATCTAGCGACCTAGGTTGTCCTTATTCATATGACTTGATTTAGTCATATTTCTCAAAAGTCTTCTTGTTATAAAATAAACTAAAAGCACAAGATCACATAGGAAGAAGATGAAAGCTTTGTGTATTATTCTCTTCACAAGTGTGTCTTTACACTAAAATATGAGTCTTATTTATAGGACACAATGTGCAAGTGAATGATCAAAGTAATTAAGGTTCACTAACCATCGATTCACTTTAGGGAGTTATAAGAAGGTGGAAGACTAAGGATGGACATCCACTAAACTAATTATTCATAACACTCCCCCTTGGATGTCCATCAGGATATGCCTCATTAAAACCTTACTAAAAAAAACCCAATGGGAAAAAATTCTAGTAAAGGAAAAAGAGTACATAATCCTTTTACATAATACATTTATTTCTCCCCCTCAACAATAAAACCATCCTTGAGTCGACGAAGACCAATTTTTTGTATCAACTGTTCAAAAACTCTGCTTCGGAGTGACTTTGTGAAAAGGTCTGCAAGATTATCACAAGAACGAATTTGTTGAATGCTTATATCACCATTCTTCTGAAGATCATGCGTGAAAAAGAATTTAGGAGAAATATGTTTTGTTCGATCTCCTTTAATGTAACCTTCTTTCAACTGAGCAATGCATGCAGTATTATCTTCATAAATAGTTGTCGCATTTATTCTCCCGATAGATAAACCACAACTCTCTTTTATGTGTTGAATTAGAGACCTTAACCAAACACATTCTCGACTCGCCTCATGTAGTGCTAAGAGTTCAACATGATTTGATGATGTTGCTGTTATGGTTTGCTTCACAGATCTCCATGAAATGGTTGTACCTCCATAGGTAAACAAGTAACCTGTTTGTGATCTTCCATTATGAGGATCTGACAAATAACCTGCATCTGCATAACCTGTTAATTCAAATTTTTGTACTTTTGAATAAAACAAAACCATGTCCATTGTACCTCTAAGGTAACGAAATATATGCTTGACTCCGTTCCAATGTCTCCGTGTGGGTGAAGAACTATATCTTGCTAACAGATTGACAGAAAATGAAATATCAGGACGCGTATAATTAGCAAGGTACAGTAGTGCTCCGATTGCACTGAGATATGGTACTTTAGGACCAAGTATTTCTTCACCCTCTTCTCGAGGTCTGAAAGGATCTTTCTCCACATCCAGTGATCGAACAACCATTGGAGTAGACAATGGATGAGATTTGTCCATATAGAAACGTTTTAATACTTTTGCAACATAAGCTTCTTGATGCACAAATATTCCATTATTCAAATGCTCAATTTGTAATCCCAAACAAAACTTTGTCCTTCCCAAGTCCTTTACCTCAAACTCTTTCTTTAAGCAATCTATAGCTTTTGGAAGCTCTTCAAGAGTTCCAATAATATTTATATCATCAACATACATCGCAATTATTGCAAATTCTTTTCCAGATCTTTTTATAAAAATACATGGACAAATGGAATCATTTGTATACCCCTCTTTTATCAAATATTCACTAAGGCGATTATACCACATGCGCCCTGATTGTTTTAGCCCATATAAAGACTTATTCAATTTGATGGAATAGTCTTCTCGAGATCTAGGACAATCTGTCTCAGGAAAATTAAATCCTTCTGGGAGTTTCATGTAAATGTTACTATCAAGTGATCCATATAAATAAGCTGTAACAACATCCATCATGTGCAATTTGAGCCCTTCATGTGCTACAAGCTAATTAAGTACCGAAAAGTATATGCATCCACTACAGGTGAATATGTCTCATCAAAGTCAATTCCAGGTCTTTGTGAAAATCCTTGGGCAACAAGTCGAGCTTTGTATCTCACAATTTCACCATTCTCATTTCGTTTTCTCACAAAAACCCACCTATATCCAACTGGTTTCACACCTTCAGGTGTTCGGATTATAGGTCCAAAAACTTTTCGATTGTAAAGTGAGTTTAATTCAGCTTCAATTGCATCTTTCCATTTTGGCCAATTCTCACTTTGCCTACAATCTTTGATAGACTTTGGTTCATGATCCTCGCTATCATTTATCACATTTAGCGCTATATGATATGCAAAAGCATTGTCAACGTTGACTTTTTTTCCGGTTCCATTGTATTCCATTACTGACATAATTTATTGAGATCTCTTTATTTTCATGAATTTCAGGTACCTGATCAGTCTCTTCCGGAACTGAAATATCAATTATGTCTGAAGACTCTTTTAGAGTTTCTATATCCTCACTTGGGCCATCTTTCTTTTTAGCTCCTTTTCTCATTCGAGGATTTTTATCTTTGGAACCAACTGGCCTACCACGCTTCAGGCGTGGTTGAGACTCATTTGCAATATGAGATTGCCCAATTGTGACATCCATTTTTATCGGAGCATTAGCAGCTGGTATATATGATTTTGTCACACTTTTTGGATCAGTGAATGCATTTGGTAATTGATTTGCTAAGCTCTGCAAATGAATTATCTTTTGAACTTCAAGTTCACATTGTTTAGTTCGAGGATCAAGATGAGACAATGATAATTCTTTCCAAATGATTTCCTTTTCCAGCTGCTTACTCTCTCCCCCTAATGTTGGGAAATTTGATTCATCAAAATGACATTCAGCAAATCGGGCTGTAAATAAATCTCCCGTTGTTGGTTCAAGATACTTTATAATAGATCGAGATTCATATCCAACATATATTCCCAACCTTCTTTGAGGACCCTTCTTTGATGCGAATCAATGATGCAGCATGCAAAATTGCATGTCCCCAAGTAGAAATTGGGAGTTTGCAACTCATGAGAAGTGGTCATGCAATTAATTGTATACGCTTGATAAATGATTCTGCAAGTCCATTTTGTGTATGAACATGTGCTACAGGATGTTCAATGTCAACTCCAATGGACATACAATATTCATTAAATGCTTGAGATGAGAACTCGGCGGCATTATCAAGTCGTATTTTCTTGACGGGATAATAATGGAAGTGTGCTCTTATTCGAATTAATTGAGCTAGAAATCTTGCAAATGCCTGGTTGCTAGTTGACAACAAACAAACATGTGACCATCTAGTGGATGCATCAATTAAAACCATAAAGTATCTAAATGGTCCACATGGCGGGTGTATTAGCCCACAAATATCACCATGTATACGCTCTAAAAAATTTAGAGATTCACTTCCATTTTTTGTTGGTGATGGCCTAATTATCAACTTCCCTTGTGAACAAGAGGTGCATGAGAACTTATCAGATTGAAGAATCTCATGGCGCTTCAATTGATGACCACAAGAATTTTCAATTATTTTTCGCATCATTATAGACCCGGGATGGCCCAACCGGTCATGCCAAACAACAAATTTTTTATGATTTGTAAACTTCTGGTTTACGATCACATGTGCTTCAATTGCACTTATATAAGTGTAGTACAAACCAGAGGCAAAGGCGGGTAACTTTTCCACTACACTTATTTTATCCAAATTATGTCTCGTTATATAAAGATATTCAACATCTTCTTCATTTCTTGTTTCAATATGATATCCATTTAGACGGATATCCTTGAAACTTAATAAATTTCTATGAGACTTGGGAGAATATAATGCATTCTCAATGTTTAAATTTGTTCCTCTAGGTAATTTTATATTAGCTCTTCCGGAGCCTTCAATTATTTTTGAACTTCCAGATATAGTACTAACATCGGTTTCTTGCTTTACTAAATAAGAGAAATATTTTTTATCCTTGAAAATTGTATGAGTAGTTGCACTATCAGCGAGACACATATCTCCATTATTGAGGTTAATGTTAATACTCATTCTATCTAAAAAAAAATTAACAAACAAAAGATAAGTATAAAAACAAAATTATATAAACGTAATATTTATCATGACTAGCATTGAAGGTTGAAAACACACTTAGAAATAAGACTTTATTATCATTAACATAGGAAAGTTAAAACATAACATAAATTTTTTATTATCATAGGAAATTCAAAGTCATTTGTAAACATGACTATTTATTGCTAGGTTTTATTTCTTGACACTTCCATCTCCAATGAGATGATCAATCTTTCCATCAGGATCAGCAAAGAAATCAGCAACGTCTAAGTGGGTAACATCCATATTACCATAATCATAATCACCATCTTCACATGCAAAATGTGTCTCAGCCTTTTTATCTTTATTTTTAAGTGATTGTTGGTAAAGATCAACAACATGCCTTGGTGTACGACAGGTACGACTCCAATGGCCTTTTCCTCCACAACGATAGCAAATATTCTCATTATTTTTGCTACTCTGACCACCCTTTTCATTCTTTCCAACATTTTTCAACTTCTGGTGAGAAAATGTATTTTTGTAATCGCTACTGTGATTATGATTAAGACTACGACCACGTCCACGACCATGACCTTGCCCACGACCATGTCCACGACCACGACCACGAGTTTGCCCATAGTGATCGTGCGTTGCTACATTCACTTCTGGGAATGGAGCACTACCAGTGGGACGGGCCTCATGATTTTTCATCAAAAGCTCGTTATTTTGTTCTGCCACAAGCAGGCAAGATATCAAGTCAAAATATTTTGTAAATCCTTTTTCGCGATATTGCTGCTGTAGGAGCACATTAGACGCATGAAAAGTGGAGAATGTTTTTTCTAACATATCTTCATCGGTCACTTTTTCTCCACACAATTTCAATTGAGAAGTAATTCTAAATACAGCCGAGTTATACGCGGTTACAGATTTAAAGTCTTGTAAACGCAAATGCATCCATTCGTAACAAGCTTTAGGAAGAATGATAGTTTTTTGATGGTCATATCTTTCTTTTAAACTGTTCCAAAGAACTTGTGGATCTTTTACGGTAAGGTATTCATTTTTTAGATCCTCGTGAAGATGGCGACGAAGGAATATCATGGCTTTTGCCTTATGCTGATCAAATGATCTGTTTCCTTCTTTAATAGTATCTCCATGACCTTCGGCATTTAAATGAATTTTGGCATCTAGGGCCCAAGCCAGATAATTTTTTCCCGAAATATCAAGAGCCTCAAAATCAAGTTTTGTAAGGTTCGACATAATGAGTACTATAATAAAAGTTTAAACAAGTTAGATAAAATACGTAAATAATAGATGAGAAATATATAGTTTTTTTTTAGGTTACACAATGGTCATCAATAATGCATAAAAACAACTCATATGTAGCAGAAACATGCTTAATGGTCAGAGTAAAAGACTACAGAAAGTAATTTCAAAAGATAATTAACAAGTAATAATTTATTTTTATTTTTTAATTTGGATAAAACAAACCAGATATCATATTTTGGTGACTACATGATGACAATCTTAAAGGAAAAAACAATCACTAAGTAGCATGGCTTAAACATCAGTTATCATGTCAATTTGTACCGTTATGTGCAAAAACTTAACTGACACAACTTTCACATAATACATTACATACTTATATGGATCAGACTTGGGTTTAATAATTGCTTACCTTTTGAGATTTCATGTCATTAAGTTAAATCAAATTAGCATTTGCAAATTATGCTACAAATCTTATATTCATATTAAAAGAATAAACTTTTCCATTGCCGCATGCCAAATATTACACATTTCAATCTATAGAACATATTTGATAGTGGTAATCACCTATTGCAGTAACTCAGATTGAATAGCATAAAATAAAAGAAAGTTGCAATTAACATGAAGTAAAAGAAAGATAAGAAACTATCACTAACTAGTTTGAATAGCATAAAGTAAAATAAACTTTTCTTTGAGAAAGTTAAGAAACTAGCATAAAGTAATCACCAGAAACATCCTAAAGAACATACATGGCTGGATATATTTAAGAGTGATAGAATGACACAACAAGCAATACCAAAACAATAGGGAATCAATTTTACCTCAGATTGTTAGAGATTCGTGCTGATAACGTGTTATAAAATAAACTAAAAGCACAAGATCACATAGGAAGAAGATGAAAACTTTGTGTATTATTCTCTTCACAAGTGTGTTTTTACACTAAAATATGAGTCCTATTTATAGGACACAATGTGCAAGTGAATGATCAAAGTAATTAAGGTCCACTAACCATCCATTCACTTTAGGGAGTTATAGGAAGGTGGAAGACTAAGGATGGACATCCACTAAACTAATTATTCATAACACTTCTAATATTCTCCATAATTTTTCATTGGAGACTCTCCATGATTTATCCATGTGTATATATTCAATTCAAGACAAATTCAATTGTAACCACAAACTTATGCAATCTGTCATAATAAAGCAAAATGACCCATGTTCATAATCTAATCTCCTAGAATTTCAACATATAAAAAACAAGTCGAACTTTTAATTTCAAGTGTAGCCTTGCTTGTATTTGCGAAAGAGCTCCTCAGTTTTGGCATTCCTAAAGGCAAAACACCCAAACAAATAAACAACAATTAAAGCAACCAATGTAACTATTAATATCACATTGGCTTTCCTCCACTCTATCCTAAGAGTTGCTAACAAACCAGCTTTGCATGAGTCACAATTGTAGCAAAGTTGTGTTTGTTCATTGCTCCATTTCATGCAATCCATATCTTCACTTGTGTTAATTGGGCTAATCCAATATGTTGGGTTCACAAATGTGTAACCACATTTTGTTGGTGGTTTGCAACAACCTGACTGCATGAGATATGAAAGTACAAAAGAAGTTAAAAAAAAGGAAAGGGAATAAAGGGTTAAAGATGACTAAAATATATTTTGGGGGAAAAGAACATGTGCTAACATATGGGGTGAAGAATATAGGGTCAACTTCTTCTATTGATACAGTAAATCTGAGTTCATAGGATTAATTAATAATTAGTGGTTGCTTTAAGAATAATTTACTTAATGAGCAAGAAATGTCATAGAAAAGGGAATGTAGGATCTTGTAAGTTGTGAAAGTAAAACAATTGCAATCGAAAACCATAATTTCTTCAAACTAGCTAGGTGTATGAAAACAAAATTGAAGAAAAACTAGAGGACAGGTTTTGGAAGTTAAAATAAGTAAAAAAAATTGAGAGCTTATAATATATTTTCGGAAGTCAAATTTTTTCGGAAGATAAACAACTTAATTAAGAGCTTATAACATTAGCGTGTTTGTCATATAATTGTTTATTTAAAAATTATTTCTATAATAAAAGATAAAATAAGTAAATTGTTTCATATAAGTTATTAGCAGTTTTTATAAGCTATCTTTGAGAACTTGTGTAAATAAGCTGAAAACAACTTATATACATGTGATATTTTGTTTCCGTAAACTTTTTCAAACAATGTCACAACTCACAAGTGCTTTTATATTAGATAAACTCAAACAAACCAATTCAAACCGGCTCAAAGTCTAAAGTAATGTATACAATCATAATATGCAATTGCGGTTATAATAATTTGATTTAAGAGATTTTGAAATCATGGTTTACCATTTCATCATAATTATAATCACAAAGCAACTACCACTTTGATTCAAAATCATTATTTAGAGCTTCACATACTCGATGTCTCGCCAATCATTGATTTACTAAGTCAGACCAATAAAGAGGTTACACTAATTGGGTTGAAGTATGCTAATTAGAGAAAACGTACAAATCAAGTAATGGATTAGTGGATTTACCTGCAAGGGTGATAGGTGTGCATTAAAGAAATCTTGAGCAATTCGGTAGCTTTGATTCAACTCAGCACACATATTTGATGAACTAAGACAACTCTTTATTCCATCCCACTTATGTGAGCTTCTAACCCTTCTACGAAGCCAAATTGAAAAATCATCCACACGATATTCTAAATATGACCTATTAGGTTCAATATTCCCATGTCCTCTAAGTGTAACCGAATACACAAAAATCACCAAAGAACCCAACAAAACAATGAGCACAATCATAGCAATTAGGTAGAATATGAGAAGCATTGGGATTCTCCAAAAGGCTCCAATGAAACCAACCATACCAACAATTAAAATTAGTATCCCTAAAATGATCACTGGCCATTGTAGGATTTTGACACATGATTCTGCTTGTAAAGTTGCTAGCCAAATTCCAGCACCAATTATTGGGATTGAGAGGAGAACTGCAATGAAGTTTATGATTCCTATCACATTGTTGCTCAATGCCATTTTGGTGGATAATTAAGAAAGAGGGTTTGAGTTTTCTTTTGTAAATTTAACCCAAATAAATTTATACCATGAAAGGTTCGATAGGAAGTAATATAATAACTTAATCAAGAATTGGGATTTTGAAATTTTATATATACTTAGTTTAGTTACTTAAGGCAAAACTTTTAAACAAAGAATGTCTTGCACATTTGTTTTGGACTAAATCGGAAGAAAGAATCTAAGTTAGTTTCTTCACATGTCTTCCAAAGAACCTTGAGCAGTTGTGTAGATAGATATTACATCAATGTTGATATACATTAAGGTAATCATACTACCCTATAAATTAATTGGGATCGATGGCTTATTATAAGTTTATATGTTCCAAAAATTTCATATAATTATTGTGATACAACTTTTATACTTCTAAAACTTAACCAATTGTGTACTATGATTTTTGATAATGAAAAATCTACTTAACAAATTTTTTATGCTTCAGAAGTTTAACCAATTGTTTTTACTTCCAAGAGTTTCTATGTTTATAATGAGACTCGTGTCACTTGAGGGAGGAAAACAAATTTTCAAAATGTTTCAAGAAAGATTATTCCAATAGTTAAATTAGTGAAACACAATTAATTAAAGTTCTCCATAGGACACGATTGATACAATGTCCTGGTTGTGCAATTGGGCTAGTGGAAACTTACAGTCATATGTATGTATGTATGTATGTACACTGTTAAAAGTTTTTATACGTCAAGATTTAATTATGACTTTCCAAATATATATTTTGAATCTCTCACATTCTTCACCATTTTTAAAATATGTCTAAATTTATTATTGTAGAAGAAAAATAATTTAACTTGTTGGTTGCCTTTTTTATGTTATAGATGTTTCTAGGTAGTTAGCTATCTAGACATTATCATAACAATCTAGAAATGTGTAGCATCTTTATTCTAATTTTTTATAATACATTATCTTTTGTTTTCATCATAATATTATATTAATATGCAAAAATGTCAAGACTCCTTGATGCATATTTCTCAAAACACTAAGCATAGTTACGTTGTTGGTAATTGGTCAAACTTGACTTTGTGAAATTACCTCCTCTTATGTCAATAGGTATTATCATTTGATTTTGAAAGATATTATCCCCACCTTGATAATAATTAGTCACACTTCTTTTCACAATAGTTGTTCTTGGTCTCCTTGTCGGTCTTGTTGAAGACATGTGACGTGATTATTCTTATTTCCTAATTGTTTGTGTCATAGCATCTTTGTTGGATTTCGACTTAAGAGGTCGTGGTACTGTTAGGCTATTTGAACTCCTCTTGTTCATTTTAGTTTTGGTTTTGAATTCAAACAAAGTTGAGTTGTGTGACTACATCTACTCCTTTGTGTTTAAGTTAGAGACCCTACTTTCTATTTAGCAGGATAGTAGAAGGCATATGGTTGTTGTATATATAGGAAAATTGTAGGTGACCTGAGATATTATTTTGCTACATCTAGTTTATGGCCGAACGCAACTATGATACAACTGTTAGAAAATAGGAAATTGTTAACGCGTGTCCTCATAACACATTTTAAATCCATCATAATTAGGATTTCTGACCTCTATTAGATACTCTCAAACATATATTTGTACAAGTTCGATCGTTTGAACCTATTATTAGACTAATTTTAAAGTTGAGAATGGAACATTTAGTTACTTTTACATTGGATTGAACCATGAACTGTTTATTTAAGGGTCGTTTGAGGTGGTTGTAAGTTATTTTGTTTTTGATTTTATAAGTTAAATTTGAAAACATAACACATGTTCGGATAAAACGGGGTTGGAATAGTTTTGTGTTGTGTATTTTAAAACATAAAATAGAAAACCACCCGAATGGAGCTTAGTTTATCTAAACGTTTTTTTTTCAATGAAATGAAAGTGATGCTTTTAGCATAGATAAATGCTAACACGTGTCTTCAAAGCATTTGTCAGTATACTTAAGATTAATTTTTTAAAAAATTGTGCATTTCATTATTTAAATAGGTAAAAATTATTATTTTTCAGGATATAATTTCTATTTATAAATTCTTTAACATGTGTTTTAAAGACACATGTTAGCACGACCGAATATTGAATTTGTAACTTAGCAAGACATACATAAAATGCATTATGCTCAAGGGTGAATATATTAGATGGTCCATTCAGCTATCCATTTTTCAGTAAATAACTTTTCAAAGTATGTTGATTAAATGTAAGTTCATTTTGCACTTCCATAATCCAAACCATTGAATTGGACATCAAAGTGAATGGTTTTTGAATCCTTTACTTTGTCTTAATTGTTAAAATTCTCTAATTTCTTTTGGTGGGGCGATTACTCCGTGTACTTCTCTTAATTTGGTGGATCAAGTATCAATTGTATTTCTCTCATTTTAATATAGGCTTAATTGAACTTTTGGTCCCCTAACTTATTTGTTGTTTTCATTTTGGTCTCATAACTCTAAATTTTTCCCGTTTGGTCCCTCAAATATATCTCTGTCAGTCAAATTGGTCCTCTCCGTTAGTTTTTTACTGCCTAATATTTCAGATTTGATTTCAGCCATTAGATCGCAGGTCCATTGTATGTAACGGTGAACCACCAACACCAAATTTCTTTGTTTTTCTTCATCTTCTCCCCTCATCAATCCTAATCCCTAACCTCCCAAACAAAGTATCACGAGCAATCCTTTCAATGATTCCTTACGCTCATCATGCTCGTCTGAAATCAATTTCCAAATCATGGAAATATGCACTTTCGTCAAAATCATTTCTCAACAATCTCTTACTTCATAACTGTAACAGTATTATTTGTATTTTCCCTCAGGATCCTTCAATTTCTACGCCGTATCTCTTTGACTTTAACGCCATCGTGTGGTGTCCACTTCCTCCTACGCCGTGTAACCCTCACGTTTACGGTTTGTGTAACTTTGTCGCCGTTCCGTTTAGTTCTCATGTTTACATCATCGGTGGATCGGTTTTTGATACTCGCTCTTTTTCGATTAATCGTCCTTCGTCTTCTTCGTTGGTGTTTCGTTTCAATTTTCGTGATTTTTTGTGGGAGAATCGTGCGCCTATGATTTCACCTCGTGGAAGTTTTGCTTATGCGGTGATTTTAAATTCCGGTGAGATTGTGGTTGCCGAAGGTGGATCGCGGCATTTGGTTTTTGGAGCGGCAGGATCGAGGATTAGGGCGGTGGAGCGATATGACGTGGAGGAGGATCGGTGGGAGGAAATGGAGTCGTTGCCGTGTTTTCGTGCGGGGTGTGTTGGGTTTGTGGAGAGGGGAGAGAGGGAATTTAGGGTGGTTGGTGGTTATAGTGGTTCGATGACAGTTTCAGGGGTGTTTCCGGTGGATGAGTATTGTAGAGATGCGGTGGTGATGGGATTGGAGGATGGTTTGTGGCGTGAGGTTGGAGATGTGTGGGGTGATGGGGAGAATGTTAGGGCTGGGAAGATTGTTGTTAGTGATGATGATTGTGGTGTATAATAAGATATAATAAAGCTCCAAAATCTAGCCGTCCCCCTTTTGAAAAAAAAAAAAAAAGGCTGAAATTTAAAAAAATAATAAGGTCTACAGTGGACCACCTATAATGTTGGTCCACCTAATACATTTGGAGTTAAAATTGACTGACATGGACCAATTTGACTAACGGAGATATATTTGACGGACCAAACGGAAAAAATTTAGAGTTATGGGACCAAAATGAAAACAACAAATAAGTTAGGGGTCCAAAAGTTCAATTAAGCCTTTAATTTAATAAAGTTCATGCTGCGGAGTTCCCTAAGTAATTTCATAAATGTAGCTCAATTAATAGATACCAGAGACTAGTATTTGCATTTTTTTCCTGGGTTTGTACTCAAGTTAAGCCTTAGAGACCCTTGATCTCCATTTTTATTTATCGTCTATACATAAATATGTTGGATTTCGACTTAAGAGGTCGTGGTACTCTTAGGCTATTTGAACTTCTCTCGCTTATTTTAGTTTTGGTTTTCAATTCAAACAAATTTTAGTTATGTGACTGCATCTACTCTTTAAGTTAGAGACCCCATTTCTATTTAGCAGGATAGTAGAAGGCATAGGGTTGTTGTATATATATCTCTAGGAAAATTGTAGGTGACCTGAGGTATTAGTTTGCTACATCTAGTTTATGGCCGAACACAACTACGATACAACAGTTAAAAAATAGGAAATTGTTAACGAGTTTTCTCATAACGCTCTTTAAATATTGAAAGCGGTAAGTATTTATGAAAATGTGTCTATTCAACGCTTTGGAAATCAACATATTTAACTTTTTTAAATAAGAATTACTTATTTTAAAATGCTTAAAGAGTCTTCCGGGAACACTCGTTAACAAGGTCTTAAAATATATAGTATAAAAACTAGTAGTGGAATGTTTAGTATATGAGACAAGAGGCAACACATTACAACACACGTAGTTATTAATTTTGTTAATGATATTTGTACAAGCCTCTTCAAAAAAAATGTTATTTGTACAATCAATTTGTGACAACTTGTAAAACAACTTTCATTTTCTCTATTCTTATTGAAAAAACAATAGAGAGAGAAATGAAGAGAGAGAGAGAGAATAAAACACAATGAGAATATGAGAGATAAAATTATTTTAAAGTTATCACAAAATAGTTGTACAAATATCATTTCTCTCAATTTATTGTAGAGGAGAGATGTAATATGATAAAGCCCTCAATATTTTTTTTAATGAAACATGTTAGTTATTAATTGTTAAATTAATATTTACTCATTTGTTCGGGTTAGAACTCATGACCTTCAACTCTTTAACATTTAATTCAAACTATTTGAGCTACCGAACCCCCCATTAAACCCTCAATATTATGGATAGGGAACATGTGTCCGAAGGCACATGTTAAGATACCAAAGATGAAAATTATGGATTGAAAATTTTGTAAATTTATTTCTTAAAATTTTGATAATAACTTTTTCTCAATAAATAATTAATATATGTAAAATCCTTAACATGTATCCTTAGGGTATATGTTAACATGACCCTTGTTGATACTACATTCAAAGCATTAAATACACGTGTTGACTCTTGTCCATGTTACTAAACATTCTTATTATTTTCCATATTATATATTTTCTAACAAAAATGAGTATCTTGAATATGTAGGAGATTCATCTAAACGTACATGAGGTTAATGATGGAGCAAATTAGTTTGATATTTTATTATTACTAGTACTTCTTAATCTCAGGATAGCAGCCAAGTACAAACTTACACAATATATATAGTAGAGAATAATGTCATGTGATCTGACGAAACCTTTCCATGATAATGATCATGTGTATAATTACCCTTTTGCCCTCATGTATATATTGAATACAAGGCATAGACCGTGTCACCCTTGTCTAGTTCAATATTGGGCCCATAGACATTTCTCCTGTTATGTAGGAGGGGCAAATTCCATCTAGGTCACTCATGTCCCTCAGCATGATTCATGGAGTACCCATCAACCAACTTTATAGCCATCCTATTACAGACAACGTTTGAATGGTGATAAAGCACTCGACTCCTACATCTAGGGTACATAGTGGTTTCAGGTCAAAGGGTGGAATACACCACTATCACTATGAGAATATCTTATGACACTTTTCATAACTTTTACTATGTAGTATTCTTATGGTGGGTCAATCCAGTATAAATATTACTCCTAATATTTATACCTATGTGAAGACTTGATAACTCTTTATCTATGATCCGTGAGATGTGATCATCAGTCTACCCACATAATAGTCTCTATGCTTTAATGTTATCCCATTTCACAATAAAGCTTGACTACGGATACTTTAAGAATAATGTCATTTCGTTTAATGGGTCTCACGAATAAGTCACACTTAATGCTCCATTAAATGGACTAATTATTCTAGGGAATTTATTATTTTGAAACTAAACAAAATAAATAAAATGCCTTATATATATATATATATTCATAAATATATATCAATGTCATGATACAATGCCAAATCCAATCAAAATAGATTGGCTATTAGGGCTTATTCCAACAGTTCCCAAGGTGCAGTGTTGTCTTCGACAAAGAGGCCATTAAAAGCCTTGAGAACTATAAGCCCCAGTCTAAAAAGAGGGGAAAATGGTTTGCAGACCACAGACCAAAAATTTCATTCACCTAGAGTTTCATACATTTCAACAACTTTTCTTCGACCATTACCTATTTCCCAAAAGATGGTCGGACTAAGACATTTGTGCCTAAGTCCAAGGCACCAACTAAGAAATGGGCCCATTCAACCCAACAAGCTTTCCAACCTGGGAAAGCTAAAATGGTGAAGGGAAGCTCTAGTGCTGCTGGCACCAACGCTTCAAATGAGTCCAAGAAGTATGCTTATAACAACAATTATAAGGGAAAGAACCCAATGACCAGGACTCAATGGAGAAGGTACCAGAGGTACAAAAAGGCCGCTGCTCAAGCCTTTGCTGATGTTGGTGTTGATTCTGCAGACCCAAAAGGAAAACAAAAAGCATTCGAATTGGCCAAGAGGCCAGTAAAGGAGAGGTTTTTCCCTGTTGTTCCTCCAGTAAAAGAGAATTCTACTGATGATGAAGACATGGATTCTGATTTTTTGGATTCAGAACCTGATTTCGACGTTATGTGTAATGTGGTCCATATTCTTCTTGCAGAATATGATGTGGTGTCTGAAGTCGAAGACAATGAGGAAGACTTCGACCCAAAGATATGGCCAACCACAGGCCAATGTGTTATTATGTAACCTGAAATTCCTGGCAGGACTGATTCTGAACTATAAAACAGAGTATAATACGCAGAACAGAGTATACAGTTCAGAAGCAAAATAACAGACAGAAAGTAAAGAGCATAGTTGATTTGTTAATCCAGTTCGGTGACAAACACACCTACATCTGGAGGCTACCAAGCCAGGAAGGAAATCCACTAAATAGTATCAATTCAAAGACCTATGACAACAGCCCCTGTTTCTCAGTCTTCTCACTTAATCACTACCCGTATAGATTTCCACCTAGGAACTCCTAGATATAAGATCCCACTTACTTCCTACTCAAGTAATCACTGCCCCAGTGATTATCAGACTCTTAAACAATCAAAGATGGAGACACTCTCCTAAAAACTCAGTACGTCACTTTTGCTTAAAAGCTTCAAGTGATTACAACTCAATAAACACAAACAACCAACTCTAAACAATTTGAGTGGTGTACAGAAAAACAAAGCACTAAGCTTACATACTCAAAACACTAAGTATGACTCTCTCTTCTGTTTTGAATAATTTCTTCAATAGCAACGTCCTCTATTTATAATCTTCAGCAGGACCATAAATTCGAACCAAATCTTCAAAGATATGTTACCAGAATTCTTTTAGAAGCAAATAGAAGCAATTATATTTCTGAAATATATTTTCCAAAGATTCCTTTGAAAATATATTCATAAATAAAAGAATCCAATCTTCAATAAAGATCTTCATGCAAAATTCTTCTTTCTTCTAGAAACGCAGCTTGGATAATTCTTCAATTAAATCTTCACATAAAGATCATGTTCTGAAAATACACAGCTCCAAGGCACACAAAATAGAACGCAGAAAACCAGCTTCTGAAGTTACTTCTGAAATCTGCGTCTGAAGTTCTGCATCTGAACATTTCAGCTTCTAAAGGTTGCTTCTGAAGGTCAGCGTCTGAACAGTGCTTCTGAAGGTCAGCGTCTGAACAGTGCGTCTGAAGGTCAGCGTCTGAACAGTGCGTCTGAAGGTCATCATCTGAACAGTGCATCTGAAGGTCCAGCTTCTGACGTTCAGCTTCTGAAGTACTGTTCAGCTTCTGAAGTCCAGCTTCTGAGGAACAGCTTCTGAAGTTCTGCTTCCAGCTTTTGAAGACGCACAGTTGCTTGTATATTTGATTTTAGCAAACATAAAGCCAACAACCAAATATCCAACATAACCAACTATGGTTGTGTTGATGAGCAACAAGCCATGTTCGAAAAACCAAATGGCTCTATGAAGAGCCATCTGAAACCTTTATTCATTCAAGCCAGAGTTGATGATGTTGGAGTCAGCAAGGTTTTCGTAGATGGGGGCAACTGTCAATTTAATGCCCCAATCGTTGCTGAGAAGGATTGGGAAATTTGACACTGATCTGAAACCCCACAATATTGTTTTCTTGAATTATGAAGGCAAGGCTGGACATTCACTTGGTGCTTGATAAGTGCTATAACTAGTTTTAAAGCATATTTATTTTAGGCACTTTTCTTACTAGTTTTGCAAGTTATCTAGGTAAAAGCTCCAAAATAAAGGATAAATATCATTTCATGCTTTTCCCTTGGACTTAAAGGTCAAAAATTGAAGAAAAATAGATAAGACTCAGAAGTTCAGCGTCTGAAGTTCAGAGTCTGATGAACAGTGTCTGAGTTCAGCTTCTGATGAACAGTGTCTCAGTTCAGCTTCTGATGAACAGTGTCTGAGTTCAGACTCAGGATGTGCTTCTGAGCTTCGCAGAGTAAAGTAGAGTGTTGCAGAGCGAAGTAAGGCGGTCTGACTGTTCAAGGCTGAGGTGGCAGAAACCCAGTTGTGAAGAAAGGTGACTTCGTAAAGCAAAGTAGCACTGCGCAAAGCAAAGTAGCACTTCGCTAAAAAGCTAGAATCCATATGCATGATCATTAGAATATATTCGAGGCTAGATTGACGAACTCCGATCCCAACGCTTTTATTCCCTATTACTTGTCCTCTTTATTACCGCTTTTAAATTCCAATAGTTTTATAGAAAAACAATTTATAAACCCAAACTTAAAATGATACCAATTGTTGAAAGGCTTGAAATATCGCACTAGTCTCTGTGGATATGATATAAAAATACTTACTTTTGTTTGATCAACAAAATGGTGCTGTTGTCGGGGACTGGTGTTTAGATATTTTAAGCGTAGCAACAATTTGTATTGTTTTGAGCATCTGTATATATCTTGTGAATATTCTTCTTTTCTTTTGTATATTGTAAAATTTTGTTTGCATTAACCTTCTTTGTTATACAAAGAAAAGTTTCTTGTTAGTTATACTCGTTTCAGATTCTCAACATAAACGAAATCATGGCTGATCATGATTATTTCAACTTCTATACTCCATTCGAGTATGAATCCTATCAAAAGTATCAACAATATCCTTCTGAAGATGAACAATTGTTAACAATGGAAAATATTTTGAATATGTTCATACAACAATCCATGATCAACATGCAAAATACCAACCAAAGATTGAAGAATTTATCAAGCCTTTGGAGATTTTGCAAGTTCAATTAGATTTTACACCAAGAATCATGGATGTTCAAACCAATAATCAATCCACTCTTGAATTCGGAGAGGTTGTTGAAGAAGATGATGAAATTGAGGAAGAGATAATGTTTGAAGGATGTGGTATAATGAAAATAGTGGAAGAAATAGAGATACCACACGAAGTAGAATTTCCTCAAGAGCGGTCAGATTCTGAAGAGGCCGAAACTGTTGATAATGAAGAAGTGATAGATATAGAGAAAAAGGAACAGTTTCTTAATAGGAAGAAATTTATGAAAAGAAGGGGATGAAAGTGAGCAAGGCAGAAATTGATTGTGTAATAGACCACATATGCTCCTTGTTCAACAAACTCTGGTTAGGGAGGATATGGACTCCACATCAGCTCTACTTCAAGTTCATGGAATTCCTCCCAAAGAAAAGGAATACAAAGGATGATGTGTTGTCCGTCTCATTTTGGCCACCCTAACGAAAAAGGCGTCGAGCTAACGACGTAAAACAAGCGCTTGTTGGGAGGCAACCCAATTTTATAAGTATTTATGCTTTATCTATTATTAGTACTCTTTTTTTACTGATGATCAGAGACTGATCTTCAGACTTTGTTATTAGTACTCTGTTATTATTTAGCTTTGAATTATAATTATGGTAACTGTTATTTATATGAATATGCTTTAATGTTCAAATATTCTGTTTATGTTTTATTAATGCTTTTTAGAAACCATAGGTGAAGCTAAATTTGACAAGTCTTGTGAAATGTTGCATTTTTTTTTGAAAATTCTGAAATCTGTCATCTGCTTAGGATGTGCTTCTGATAGCTTCGCAGAGCAAAGTTTTACTTTGCACTGCAAAGTGTGCGAATTCTGTTAGGTACAAATTTCAATGCCACTAACTCACAATTAATCCATACATTCACTTCACGTATTCCTCAACCATCCCAAACCACCTATTTTTATCTCTTAACTGCAAACTCTTATCCTTTGCACTTTGTGAACAAATATTCTGTTTTTGCTATGGATCACGTACCAAAAGCTTCTCAATTGCTGATTGATCCAAAGCTGAATGATTCAGCAACAGATGTATGGTAATGATAGAAATTGATTGATTTGCTCAAAGCCAAGGTACATGTTTCCTGTTTTTCTAGGATTAAACCATGAATTATGAATGTGTACTTGGTACAAAGGTTATACCATACAGTTTTCTTCATTAATATGTTTATTCTGTGAACCGTTTAGAACAAACCTAGATGTGAGGAAACTTCAATTGCACTGTACTATATGCAAGAGACCAACAATGTTTGTTTAACTCGGTCGTTTTATGTTAAATCTGATGATTGTTTGAATTTTATGAAAGCATAGAAAGGATAAAGGCCATTTTTGAAATTGAGAAGAAACACTTGACCACAAAAAGCCTACCCAGTGAGTGAGTGAGTATTTGATATCCCCACTTGAGCCAAATGTATCAGAATCCACAATTTCTGAACTTTCAGATTCACAAGCAAAACTCAAGTGAATTTGCCCTGAAAAATGTCAAAATTCAGTTCATAGTTGATTCTGATGGATTCTGATGTTTTTTCTTTTTGAACCCTGAAACAACCAATTTAATCTTATCCCTTGCCTTAGGATAAGGGAACATTTAATTAGGGTAATGTTTTGAACAAGTTGGGGAGAAAAGGGAGGTTGTTTAAAGAGTTAAGTAAAGTGGTGAATATTGTAAATTGCTATCTTGACAACAAAGAAGAAAAAAAAAGAGAAGAAAAGAGAAGAAAAAGAAAAAGAAAAGAAAAGAGAAGAAAAAGAAAAAGAAAAGAAAAAAAGAAAGATATGTATATATATATATATACACACACACACACACATGTGCGTAGGTATATAGAAGAAGTTGTCAAGATTAGTGTGTATTAATTGTTTATCATAAAAAAAAGGGGTTTGTACAAATAGATTGAGAGAGGAAATGCAGTTAAATAAATTTTTCTCTGGTTTTTAACAAATATTATGTTAGTGAGAAGAATGTTCCTCTAAACTTTGGCCACTTTGAATTCAAATTCCTTTACATATAACCATTCTTTTGAAGCCAGGCCAAGTTATAACCCTTGAAAGACCTTAGTGATCTATGCTTTTGTGAAACTTTTTACAGTTTGTTGGATGGACACTTAACCTGATCATGATGTTAGCAAGATTGAAGGATGAGTGTTCATGTCCCATTCTCCATGACATTGCATTGTTTACTTTTTGCAAAGAAGTGTGTTAGGTGCGGTCCATTGATAAACTGTGTTCATGACTTAAACTGTATGATATAAATTTTGTGTTTAGGATTAATTCTCATTCATAGTGTATCTTAGATTAATGGGAACATCAGAATTGCCCGTGCAAATCTCAAAAGAATCATGCAAACTGTTGCTGTTTTGCAGTCTTATCTGTTGCTGTTTTGTTTAAATCCTTTGCTGTTTTGGGTCTGACCTGCTGTTTTAAGCTTGTATCTTTATTTATAAAGTTCTTTGTTTGAGGAAAAACAAAGATTTAAGTTGGGGAGTGGAACTTGCAAAATCTCCAAAAGGCTTGATACTTGCTGAAATTTTGTTTAAATCTATGCCTTTTCTGTTTAAAGATTAATTTTTTTGTAAAGTCCTTTGTTTGAGGACAAACAAAGATTTAAGTTGGGGAGTGTGATAAGTGTCAGAACTAGTTTTAAAGCATATTTATTTTAGGCACTTTTCTTACTAGTTTTCCAAGTTATCTAGGTAAAAGCTCCAAAATAAAGGATAAATATCATTTCATGCTTTTTAGACCTAATCACAACCATTTTTGTAGGTACATGCTTTTCCCTTGGACTTAAAGGTCAAAAATTGAAGAAAATCAGATCAGACTCTGAAGTTCAGCGTCTGAAATTCAGAGTCTGAAGTACAGTCTGAAGTTCAGAGTCTGATGAACAGTGTCTGAGTTCAGCTTCTGATGAACAGTATCTGAGCTTCAGACTCAGGATGTGCTTCTGAGCTTCGCAGAGCAAAGTAGAGCGTCGCAGAGCGAAGTAAGGCGGTCTGACTGTTCAAGGCTGAGGTGGCAGAAACCCAGTTGTGAAGAAAGGTGACTTTGCAAAGCAAAGTAGCATTGCGCAGAGCGAAGTCTGAAAATTTCAGAATGCTTATAAAAGGTTCTGAAGCAGAACAGAAAAAGAGGGTTGGAGAACAAAGTTGCAGTACAGAGTAGTAATATTTTAGGTTATATTTTGAGACATATAATAGGGCTAAAAGAGGTGATCTTCATGGAGCAAGAGTGAAGGGAGTGTGGATTAACTAAGATTCTTTGGGAAATCAAGACTTAGCTTTGGATCTTCATCTTTCTTTCCACTTTTGTATAGTTGTCATGACAGTGACCAACTAACCTTCCCTTGTTGGGATTGGAGGTACTTAATATAGTTTAGATGTAATCTTTTGATCTTGCAAATATATGATTCTAGTAACTTATGTGATATTGAAGTTATTCTTGCTATTCATTCTTATGCTTGATTTAATTGTTAGTGACAAATACTTTTGAATCTAGGTTTAGAAAAATCTTCTATCAAAATAAGAAATTCTAGACATGGAATTGAGTTTTGATAGTCACATAAAGTGTCGGAACGTAGTGCTTTCGGATCGTTTAATAGATTGGGAAATCGTCGATTAAACGATACGATCGATCTCACGACTTCATTTGGACACGAATGATGTTGTTGAGTGATACGTGATAATTTCGCTAAAAAGCTAGAATCCATATGCATGATCATTAAAATATATTCGAGGCTAGATTGGCGAACCGATCCCAACGCTTTTATTCCCTATTACTTGTCGTCTTTATTACTGCTTTTAAATTCCAATAGTTTTATAGAAAAACAATTTATAAACCCAAACTTAAAATGATACCAACTGTTGAAAGGCTTGGAATATCGCACTAGTCTCTGTGGATACGATATAAAAATACTTACTTTTTTCTGATCAACAAAATGGTGCCGTTGCCGGGAACTGGTGTTTAGATATTTTAAGCATAGCAACAATTTGTATTGTTTTGAGCATCTGTATATATCTTGTGAATATTCTTCTTTTCTTTTGTATATTGTAAAATTTTGTTTGCATTAACCTTCTTTGTTATACAAAGAAAAGTTTATTGTTAGTTATACTCGTTTCAGATTCTCAACATAAACGAGATCATGGCTGATCATGATTTTTTCAACTTCTATACTCCATTCGAGTATAAATCCTATCAACAGTATCAACAATATCCTTATGGAGATGAACAATTGTTAATAATGGAAAATATTTTGAATATGTTCATACAACAATCCATGATCAACATTGTTGGATATTTGGTTGTTGGCTACATGTTTGCTAAAATCAAATGTACAAGCAATGCGTCTTCAGAAGCTGAAATCTTCATATGTGTCTTCAGAAGCTGGTTCAGAAGCTGGGTGAACAGTTCTTCAGAAGCTGGTTTAGAAGCTGGTGAACAGTACTTCAGAAGCTGGGTCTTCATAGCTGAACAGTGCTTCAGAAGCTGATGACTTCGCTCTGCGACGCCACTTTGCTCTGCGAAGTACTTCAGACGCACTGTTCAGACGCTGACTTTTGTTGACCTTCAGATGCACTGTTCAGACGCTGACTTTTGTTGACCTTCAGACACACTGTTCAGACGCTGACTTTTGTTGACCTTCAGAAGCTGCATTTCAGAAGCATGTTCAGAAGCTGGTTTCTGCGTTCAGAATTTGTGTCTTCAAGCTGTTAATTCTCTCACATAATCTTTTGAAGATTTAATTGAAGATTTATCCAAGCTTCGTATTTTTGCGTAAAGATATTTGTTGAAGATTGGATTCAATTATTTGTGAATATATTTTCAAGGAAATCTTTGGAAAATATATTTCTAAATAATATGTGAGCTTTTATTTGCTTCTAAAGAATTTTGGAAACATATATGTTGAAGATTATTGTTCAGAATTATGTTCTGCTGAAGACTATATATGGAGGAAGCTGCTATTGAAGAATGTACATAAAAAAACCAGAAGTTAGCATTGAAAGAGTCTTAGGTTTTTGAGTCTGTTAGTTGTGAGCTTCGTGCTCTGTCTGTCTGTGCACCACTCAAAGTGTTTAGAGTTGGTTGTTTGTTATTGAGTTGTAATCACTCAAAGCCTTTAAGCAAGAGTGACTGTTTTTATGTTTTGAAGAGTGTCTTCAACTTGTTTGATTTGTTAAAGTCTAATAATCATTGGGGCAGTGATTGACTGAGGGAAGTGAGAGGGGTCTCAGGTCTAGGAGTTCCTAGGTTGAAATACCACGGGTTGTGATTAAGTGAGAAGGGGCTGTTGACATAGGGGCTGTGTCATAGGACTTCGAATTGATACATTTTAGTGGATTTCCTTCCTGGCTTGGTAGCCTCCAGATGTAGGTGAAGTTTGCACCGGACTGGGTTAACAAATCAACTGTGTCTTTTACTTTCTGTCCTTTATATTACTGCTTCTGAACTGCTATTTTCATACTCTGTTTTACGGTTCAGAACCAGTCCTGCCAGGAATTTCAAACATTCAAAATACCAACAAAAGATTGAAGAATTTATCAAGCCTTTTGGAGATTTTGCAAGTTCAATTAGATTTTACACCAAGAATCATGGATGTTCAAACCAACAATCAATCCACTCTTGAATTCGGAGAGGTTGTTGAAGAAGATGATGAAATTTAGGAAGAGATAATGTTTGAAGGATGTGATATAATGAAAATAGTGGAAGAAATAGAGATACCACACAAAGTAGAATTTCCTCAAGAGCGATCAGATTCTGAAGAGGCCGAAACTGTTGATAATGAAGAAGTGATAGATATGGAGAAAAAGGAACAGTTTCTTAACAAGGAAGAAATTTATGAAAAGAAGGGGATGAAAGTGAGCAAAGCAGAAATTGATTGTGTAATAGACCACATATGCTCCTTGTTCAGCAAACTCTGGTTAGGGAGGATATGGACTCCATATCAGCTCTACTTCAAGTTCATGGAATTCCTCCCAAAGAAAAGGAATACAAAGGATGATGTGTTGTCCGTCTCATTTTGGCCACCCTAACGAAAAAGGCATCGAGCTAACGACGTAAAACAAGCGCTTGTTGGGAGGCAACCCAATTTTATAAGTATTTATGCTTTATCTATTATTAGTACTCTGTTTTTACTAATGATCAGAGTTTGATCTTCAGACTCTGTTATTAGTACTCTGTTATTATTTAGCTTTTGAATTATAATTATGGTAACTGTTATTTATATGAATATGCTTTAATGTTCAAATATTCTGTTTATGTTTTATTAATGCTTTTTAGAAACCATAGGTGAAGCTAAATTTGACAAACCAGAATTGAAGGTTCAAACAGTTGAACTTTTGAAAGAATATAGAGATTGTTTTGCTTGGGATTACAATGAGATGCCTGGATTAAGCAGAGAAATGGTGGAATTGAAGCTACCAATTCGACCAGACAAGAAACCAGCAAAGCAACTTCCAAGAAGGTTTGCACCTCAGATAATGTCAAAAATCAAAGAGGAAATTGAAAGACTCCTCAAAAGCAAAATCATTAGAACTGCAAGTTATGTCGAATGGTTAGCTAACATTGTTCATGTAATTAAGAAAAATGAGACTCTTAGAGTTTGTATAGATTTTAGGGACATAAATAATGCTACACCAAAGGATGAATATCCTATGCCAGAGGCATAAATTCTAGCTGATTCAGCAGCAGGATTTAAGTACTTGAGTATGCTTGATGGTTATTCTGGTTATAATCAGATCTTTATTGCTAAAGAAGATGTGTCGAAAATAGCATTTCAATGCCCAGGGGCCTTAGACACTTATGAATGGGTAGTAATGCTTTTTTGCCTAAAAAATGTTGGTGCTACATACCAAAGAGCAATGAATTCAATGTTTCATGATTTTACTAAAAAATTTATGCAAATTTACATTGATGAGATTGTTATTAAGTCTTCGTCGAAAGATGATCATTTAAACCATCTTCAACAGTCATTTGAAAGAATGAGAAAGTATGTGAATCCACTAAAATGTGCCTTCTGTGTATGTGTAGGTGACTTCTTGGGTTTTGTTGTACATAAAAAAAGCATTGAGATCAATCAGAATAAAACCAAGGCTATATTGGAAACCAAGCCTCCTTCGACCAAGAAAGAACTTCAGTCTTTATTGGGGAATATCAACTTTTTAAGAAGATTTATCTCAAACTTAAGTGGTAAAACACAAGATTTTTCGTCTTTGCTTCAGATGGAGAAAGAGGACAGTTATAACTGGGGGCAAGAGCATCAAAAGGTTTTCGACACAATTAAAGATTATTTAACAAAGCCTCCAATCTTGTTGCCTCCAATTAGAAATAAGAACATGAAATTGTACATTTCAGTGTCTGATTCGACCATAGGTAGCATGTTAGCCCTGTTGGAACAAAATGTGTTTAACAACTCTCTTATGTATAAAGGGGGAGATTGTTGAAACATTTATGTGTAAACATATCTCTCTTTATGGTTTTGATGATAACAAAGTGTTAAAGAGAAAATTGGTTATTTGCTAATGCTTTGTTCAAGTGTTTCAGAACCACATGCTTAATTAGTATTGATTAATAATAGTTATGAAGAACAAGCTAAAGAGCAAGAAGGAAAGCCAAGAAGCATGGTTGCAAAAGCTAAAGGAAGACTGGTCCTGAAGTAGTGCTTCTGAAGTTCAGCTTCTGGGTCTGAAGGCAGCTTCTGAAGACTGGGTGCTTCTGATGAAGTCAACGCAACAGTCAACTCCTGAAGACCAGCTTCTGATCCGTACAACTGAAGCAGCTTCTGATCACTGTTCACTAAGAAGCTTCTGAAGCTGATGTGGCATGGATTTTGACCAGTACTGTGCGCATTTAATGCCTGGAGGTGTCAGAACAACTCAATGGAACAGTTGTCTCCCTGACCCAAACATTCTCCAGTTTTTAAGGTGGGCCAATTCAAAAATGGCACCTGCCCTGTTCTGACAGAAAAAGTGCAGCACACAATTACAGCAACCTAGTCCATTTGCAACGGCTAATTTCCTGAAATCCAGCAAATCTTCAACAGCTCTATTTTTGTCTATAAAAGGAGGAAGATTTGAAGAAGAAATTGTTGAAGACTCTTGAAAACAAAGAACTGAACTCTTGCTCTGTTTTGCTGTCAAAAATACGCAAGTTACCAAACCTCTTAGAAATTCTTTCATCTTTGTAATTTAGAATTTCTTAAGGTTAAGAGTCTTAACCTGAGTTGTATTAAGAGAACACCTCTGATATTTGATCAAGTGTTCATCCCAAACTATTTCTTTTGTAAGCCAGTTTGGTCCCTAAAGTCTTAGTCTGTATACTAAGCAATTGTAACCTCATTCCTTTGTGGTCTGAGTCAGAAGTCTCTTGTCTTAGTGACTTGAGCATTGGGAAGTCTCTTGTCTTAGTGACTTGAGCATTGGAAGCCTCTTCCTTGGTGGTTGAGCATAGAAGTCTCTTTCTTTGTGATTGAGCAACTGGAAGTCTCTTCTTTTGTGGTTGAGCATTGTGTAATCTTCAGATTATAGTGAACTCTCTTGTTGGGTACAAGGGGACAGGACTACTTCTCACATTGAGAAGGAACCTGTATAATTTCTGTGTGCCTCTCTTCCCTTATCTCTTTTACTTGTTTAATCCGCTGCATTTAACTTCTGATATTTGTTCAGAACTGATCACATCAGCTTCTGAACTGAACCTTAAATTTTGAAAAGAAAAAGAACAAGTTTTAGAGTCACACAATTCAACCCCCCCCCCCCCCCCCCCTTCTTGTGTGTTTGTTTTTCTCACCTTCAAGCCCTAGATGATAATGGTGTCGAAAGAGTCATATATTATCTCAGTCGAGTCTTGAATAATGTTGAAACTAGATATAGTCCTATTGAAAAATTGTGTCTATGTCTGTATTTTTCATATACTAAACTTAAGCAATATATAAAGCCTGTTGATGTTTATGTTTATTCGCATTTTGATGTTATTAAACATATGTTGTATAAACCAATTTTGCATAGTCGAATTGGAAAATGAGCTTTGGCACTTACTGAATATTCACTAACTTATCAACCTTTGAAAGCTATTAAAGGTCAGATTGTTGTTGATTTTATAGTAGATTATTCTTTAGTCGAAGCAACACAAAGTTATGTGGATAAGAAGCCTTGGACATTATATTTTCATGATTCTAGCCATAAAAATGGTATTGGAGTTGATATTCTTATAATTTCTCCTTTAACATACCAACGAAATTTAAGTTCAAAATCAATGTTTATTGCTCCTATAATGAGGCTGAATATGAAGCCTTAATAGCAAGATTAGAAATGTTGTTGGAGTTGGGAGCAAAAGATGTCGAAATAAAGGGAGATTCAGAATTGGTGGTGAAACAATTAACAAAGGAATACAAATGTATTAGTGAAAATTTGATCATGTATTTTGTCACTGCTAATTCATTGTTAAAACATTTCAACTCTATTAATATTCAACATGTGCCTCGAATTGAAAATCAAGAGGCAAATGACCAGGCACAGGTTATAGAGTTCCCAAATTAAAACTTCAAGAATTAATTGAAATCAAAGATAAATTAATTTCGACAGATTTCTCCTTGGCACAATTGTCAATGCCAAAACTTGGGGGGGCGGGGGGGCAGATGGAGAAAGTGATTCAGATTTTGAGAACTTGGAAAATTTGGAAATTTTTGCCATTGACAATTTAACAAACAATGATTGGCGAAAACCAATTGTCGAATATCTTGAGAATCCATCAGGAATAGTTAGTCGAAAGACTAAATATAGAGCTTTAAATTATGTAATCATTGGAAATGAGTTATTTAAAAAAGAGTCCTGAAGAAGTTTTGCTCAAATGTCTTGGTGAAACTGAGGCATACTTAGCAATTTCCAGTGTACATAGTAGATCTTGTGGTTCTTATCAAGCAGGACAGAATGAAATGGCTTCTATTTCGACAAGGAGTGTATTGGCCAACTATGCTGAAAGATTGCATAAAGTTTGCAAAATGTTGTCAAGAATGTGAGAAACATGCAGGGATACAACATGTACCTGCAAGTGAGCTACATTCAATGGTGAAACCTTGGCCATTTAGAGGTTGGGCTTTGGATTTAATTGGTGAAATACACCCTTCTTCAACAAGAGGCCATCATTATATTTTAGTTGGAATAGACTACTTTACTAAGTGGATTGAGGCTATTCCTTTGACTAATGTTGATCAAGAGGCAGTGATTAAACCATATTATCTATAGGTTTGGTATTCATGAAACCATAACTACAGACCAAGGTTCAGTCTTCACTGGTCGAAAAATGGTTTAGTTTGCCTCTCAAACAGGTTTTAAAATATTAACATCGACACCATATTATGCATAAGCAAATGGTTAGGTCGAAGCAGCCAATAAAATTATCATTAATTTGATTAAAAAACATGCGGGTCAAAAACCTAAGAACTGGCATAAAACATTGGACCAAGTCCTATGGGCTTGTCGAATTTCTCCAAAAGAATCAACCAACTCTACACCATTTCGATTAACCTTTGGTCATGATGCAGTTTTGCCAGTAGAAATTTGTCTACAATCAACTAGAGTTCAAAAACAAATGGAAATTCCAACAGATCATTATTGGAATATGATGTTGGATGAATTAGTTGATTTAGATGAAGAAAGGTTGATTGCATTAGAAGTTCTTTTAAGACAAAAAGAACGTGTTGCAAAAGCCTACAATAAAAAAGTTAAGTCAAAATCTTTCTCTCTATGAGATTTGGTTTGGAAAGTATTTTTGCATATGGATAAAAAAGATAGAGTTTTAGGCAAATGGTCCCCAAACTGGGAAGGTCCATTTAAAATTTTACAAGTCTTTTCAAATGTGAAATTTCTGGCGCAGCAGGTCCTGATGTTGAATCTGATGTTCCAACACAGGAACAGCAAGTAAAACAGAGTAGAACAGAGTACAACACGCAAAACAGAGTACAATAGTTCAGAAGAAAAATAACAGACAGAAAATAAAAAGGCACAGGATATTTGTTAACCCAGTTCGGTGACAAACACACCTACGTCTAGAGGCTACCAAGCCAGCAAGGAAATCCACTATGATAGTCCTAGTTCTAAGTTCTCAGCAAACTCCCAGTTTACAACTTATCACCTAGCAACTACCCGTATTGACTTCAACCTATGAACTCCTAGACTTGAGATCCCATCTCACTTCCCTCAGTCAATCACTGCCCCAGTGATATCAGACTCTAATAACAATCACTGCCCCAGTGATCTTAACTCAATAAACAAAGTAGGAGACACACTCCAAATATAGAAACGTCACTTTTGCTTAAAAGCTTCAAGTGAATTACAACTCAATAAAACAAACCAACTCTAAACAATAGAGTGGTATACAAAAACAGAGCACACAGCTCACAATGAACAGACTCAAACCCTAAGCAGCAACAACAAATAATTGAACCAAATATTCTTCAAAGATATATTTCCAAAATTCTTTAGAAACATATAGAAGCAAATATTCTTCAGAAATATATTTTCCAAAGATTACTTTGAAAATATATTCACAAATACAAGAAACCAATCTTCAGAAAATATCTCGCGCAAATATTCTTCCTTCTAGAAACACCAGCTTGGAGAATTCTTCAATCAAATCTACAAAAGATCATGTGAGAAAATAAACAGCTCCAAGGCACGAAAACAGAACGCAGAAAACCAGCTTCTGAAGGTACTTCTGAAGAAGTGCTTCTGAAGGTCTGCGTCTGAACATTCAGCTTCTGAAGGTTGCTTCTGTGTCTGAAGTTCTGCGTCTAAACATTCAGCTTCTGAAGGTTGCTTCTGAACTGTGCTTCTAAAGTTCAGCTTCTGAAGACGTTCAGCTTCTGAAGTTCTGCTTCCAGCTTCTGAAGACCGCACAGCTTCTTGTATATTTGATTTTAGCAAACATGAAGCCAACAACCAAATATCCAACAATCTCCCCCTTTGGCAAATTTTTGGCTAAAATCAAATTGAGAACAGAGAGATACAACAAGCAAATTCTTCACACATCAAAATTGCACAACCATGAAGAACATAACATAAACATAGTAACCAAAAAACAACAGAGTCTGCAGCGGATAATGCACTACGTTTCACACATACAGCAGCAGCTTCTGAAACACACACTATTCCCCCTGAAACAGATCATTCAGCAGCAGCTTCTGAAACACACACTACTCCCCCTGAAACAGATCATTTCAGCAGCAGCTTCTGACGGGAAACACAGACTCCCCCTGAAACAGATCAGCTTCTGACAGGAAACACATATACTCCCCCTGAAACAGAGACTCCCTCTAAAATAGATCAGCATTGTATTGCTTCTTCCAGAAATGCTTCTGACACACTTATATCTCCCCCTTTTTAGCCAAACAATTTTGACAAAAATAACCATGCAATCACCAGGAGTAGAAAGACAGAAAATCTGCAACACAATTCTAACTCACACCACAGGTGAAAAGAACTCATAACAGCTTTCATCCACAATCCCATAACCATATTAACCATAAAGCCACCAAATTCAGAGGATATAACCATCCAATAGAGACCACCACACCACAGCAAGTACATCACAACAGGGACATTAACAGGCATCCTCTTTTTTTTTTTACTAACTTTCTTCCTGCCAGGGGACATGATGTCCAGAACATCATCCTCAACATGTTTCTCAGTATCACTATTTCAGAAAATGTAGCAGTGGATTTAAACAATCAGGAGATCCCATCAACAAGCAACAGTGTGCATCAGAATCACACACACAAGTATCCATACACAAAGTCTTCACAGAAGAACACAAACACAACTGTGGAGTGCAGTACAAAAATGCAGACCAGAAGCACAAAATGAAATTCAGGACATAGTCCAATAAATTAACAGACTTCAGACTCAGCATCAAAAGGTGCTTCATCATCAGACACATCATCAGATGCTGCTTTGTCATCAGACTCTGCTATAACTCTTCAAAAAAGACAAATGCCCAGTTGACCCCTTAAATTTTCAAACTGCTTGGCATCTAAGGCTTTTGTAAATATATCAGCCACATCTTCATCAACCTCAGCACACTGAAGATAGGGCATGATGTCTTGAACATCTTGCTCAATATTATCCTCAGACTCACTAGGATCCACTTCCTTTATTTTTAGTGTCTTCTTCTTTGGGACAGGGACCACCACCTTGCTCCAGCCTTTAGATGGTCCAACAACATCACTCTTCTTAGTAACAGGAGTAGGCCTGCTGGCAGCAGCAATAGCCTTTCCTTTCCTATTCTTCAGCCTCTTGCCAACACTTTGGTCAAGTCTTTTACCAATGGGTTCATCATCAGACTCCAGATCATCTATATTAACAGCAATTGTAGATTGATCCTTTATCATATCAGTACTAACTTCTTGAACTTCTTGATTAGACACAGGTTCAGACTCTTCTGCATCTTTGTCATTCTCACTGTTTACCGACTCGTCCTCTGACACAACATTCTGGGGATGCTCAATAGTCTCCTTCTCTTGTGAACAGTCAGAAGGTGACACAACAACAGACTTACAAGCAGACTTTCCAGGAGACTTTTCTTGATTGGCTTTCTTCATTCCTCTCAGGTTTAAATGACCAAGCTTCCATGGCCACAACTTAATCTCTTCTCCTTTTGATGATGCTTTTAGAGAGGTGTGAGCTATAAGACTAGTATCAACAACCTTGGGTTTCCATTCTTTTCTAACTTGAACACATGTATGGTTGGCCTTTGGTTGAACATGAGGTTGTGGATATCCATACAGTTTGAAACAAAACGGTTTAATATGCCCCTTTTTTCACAGTAATGACATACCTAAGGATGAGATTTCCTCCTGCTCTTAGATCCCTGAGGTTTGTTCTGATGTTCCATCTTAGGTTTTCCCATCATTGGATCAAATGTTTCAACAACTGCACTGACCTTTTTAGTTGGATTTTACTGTTTGTTCAAGGTCCTATAATCAAACCATATACCACTTGGTTTCCCTTGGTTTTGACTCTCCAATATCTCTTCTAGCACATCAGTACCAGTGTTCAGCATTCTGACCTGCTTCTTTAAGTGTTCAAGTTGAGAGTTCAGTTGGGTTACCTCATCTTTGAGATCAGAAATTTGTGCTACATGGTCACTTCTTTCAGCATGCAGTTGACTGATAGTCTTCTTCTGATTTATATATATCTTGCAAACTTTTTCACTTCTGATGTATAGTTCTTTGAAGGAGACAGAAGTTCTTCATAAGTTAATTCTCCTTCTGAATCCATTATTCCAGAAAATAACTTCCCTGGAACTCACCCTAAAATAGGCAGGGTGCCTGCTCTGATGCCAATTGAAATTTTTGGCGCAGTAGGTCCTGATGCTGAATCTGATGTTCCAACACAGGAACAGCAAGTAAAACAGAGTACAACATGCAAAACAAAGTACAGTAGTTCAGAAGCAAAATAACAGATAGAAAATAAAAAGGCACAGGATATTTGTTAACCCAGTTCGGTGACAAACACACCTACGTCTGGAGGCTACCAAGCCAGCAAGGAAATCCACTATGATAGTCCTAGTTCTAAGTTCTCAGCAAACTCCCAGTTTACAACTTATCACCTAGCAACTACCCGTATTGACTTCAACCTAGGAACTCATAGACTTGAGATCCCATCTCACTTCCCTCAGTCAATCACTGCCCCAGTGATATCAGACTCTAATAACAATCACTCCCCCAGCGATCTTAAACTCAATAAACAAAGTAGGAGACACACTCCAAATACAGAAACGTCACTTTTGCTTAAAAGCTTCAAGTGAATTACAACTCAATAAAACAAACCAACTCTAAACAATAGAGTGGTATACAAAAACAGAGCACACAACTCACAATGAACAGACTCAAACCCTAAGAATACTCTATCAAAACTGGCTTCAATTGAGTTGAGTTTCTTTAATATCAGCGTCCTCTATTATACTCTTCAGCAGCAACAAATAATTGAACCAAATATTCTTCAAAGATATATTTCCAAAATTCTTTAGAAACATATAAAAGCAAATATTCTTCAGAAATATATTTTCCAAAGATTACTTTGAAAATATATTCACAAATAAAAGAAACCAATCTTCAGAAAATATCTCACGCAAATATTCTTCCTTCTAGAAACACCAGCTTGGAGAATTCTTCAATCAAATCTGCAAAATATCATGTGAGAAAATAAACAGCTCCAAGGCATGAAAACAGAACGCAGAAAACCAGCTTCTGAAGGTACTTCTGAAGAAGTGCTTCTGAAGGTCTGCGTCTGAAGTTCTGCGTCTGAACATTCAGCTTCTGAAGGTTGCTTCTACATCTGAAGTTCTGCTTCTGAACATTCAGCTTCTGAAGGTTGCTTCTGCGTCTGAAGTTTTGCGTCTGAACATTCAGCTTCTGAAGGTTGCTTCTGAACAGTGCTTCTGAAGTTCAGCTTCTGAAGACGTTCAACTTCTGAAGTTCGGCTTCCAGCTTCTGAAGACGCACAGCTTCTTGTATATTTGATTTTAGCAAACATGAAGCCAACAACCAAATATCCAACAAAATGGTGCTTATGAAATAGAAGAATTATCTTCCAACGGTCGAATATTTCGCATAAATGGCAAGTATTTGAAGAAATATAAGCCTATTTTACAAGAAGTTAAAATAATTCAAGAGTAATTTCGACAGATATTCAAAACATGGTATTCGAATTAAAACAAAATCAATGTCAAGGGACAAGTGTCAAAATGCAAAGACATTGTCAAATTACAAACCAGAATTCCAAAATAAAGATGGATATTTTCATGTTACACATCTTCATGACAACACCAAAACAAAAAATTAAATCTAACTTAGTCGAAATTAAAAGCCTAGAGTTAGAGGTTATTCTTCAATCTTTCGTAGGCAGCTTTGGAGCGTTTCAGCTTCAAAAATAAAAGTCTCTTTCTGAATCAGGTCTGCTACTTCAGTTTCAAGCTTAGAAGCAACTTCATAGTGATCTACAGTTTCCTTTGCTTTCGACTCCATTTGGGCTTTTACTGAGTTGGGATCAGTGCTTACTATTTCATTTTTCCTTTGTTCAGCAACACTGATCATTGCTTGAAGCTTTTTGACTTCCTCTTCCCACTGAAGAATGTTGAGGTCCAAAGTAATCAATTCCTCTTCTTCTCTCTTAATCTTTGTTTCCAGAGTAAGTGCCTCGGTTTGGGAGGAATTAAATTTCTCAAGATTTTGTTGTCGAAGGCTGTTTCGAACACTCATTTTCTTGTTGATATCTTTCTTGCTTCGAAAGTTCTTAGCAATTTGATCCAAGAGGGGATCAAATTCGACTAAAAAGGCAACAAGAGATTCGTTGGTAGCCGACTCTGGAGAATTGTTGAGAATGTTTACTAAGGCCCTCATGTCATAACATTCATTGGGATTTTGATGAAGTACTTGAAACAAATCCACGTTCAGAATTTTTTCTTGCAATTGTTGAAGTAGTTGTTCATGGGTATTCACCAAGAATTCAGCACCAGTCAAAATCGAAGTGTCCTGTGGTTGATTAGAAGAAGAACTTTTGCTACTCATAACAAGCTTTAATGCTACAAGAGGATCTTTGGCCTTTAGCTCTGAGAACTCTTCATTACTCAAAGAGGCACAAACATTGGAAGCTGATGCAGCAGTTTGGGGAATATTGACTCCTTCAAACCTTTCATCCTCTGAGTCGGAAGAAGAATCATCACCATCATTCTCTTCAGACACCTCAAAAGGAGGTGTTTCGACATCTTTTCTTACAGTTGATTCTTCGTTCCTTAAAGTAATTTGATCATCCTCACCCATGTTAATATCTTCCTCATTTCCTTGAAAGTTTTGTTCTTCGACTATATCATCATTATCTTCTAGGGAAGAAGGAGGGGGAGCAGGAAAGTCATATCGAGCCAGTTTTTCTGCCTGCATTTGTTTTAAAGCATAAGATTTTTCTGTCGAAACCCCAGTTGGTTCATCCCTTTGTTCTTCTCTCATGTCATTGTTTCCTTGCAAAGGGCTCTCCTACTCTTGCTCATTTTTGACAGCTTCTATTATTAGTGAGTTGACTGAAGGGAGAGGAGTTGGGTCAGGAACCGGCTGAGCAGTCGAAGTTACATCCTACATGAAGGGTGAATTTGGTTAGTCGAAAGCAAGGCATAGCCAAAATTTAATGATGAAAGTAAAAGATAAGAGTAAAAAGGTTTATACCATGTCCACTCCTAGACAGGAGTTGGCACTTTTTGGCCCTTTGCTAGAATGAGACTTCTTTTTCTTTTTCTTGGGCTTGGGATCATTAATAGGAGGGTTGAATTCTTCTTCGACAACCTTTTCAAGTACCTCAATTGATGGGTCTGATTGTAAGGTATCTTCCCCTGATTTTGCCTTTGTATTGCTCTTTTTCCTCTTTCCTATTACATAGGAAGCTCCTTTGACAAGTTTATATTTGGATTTTTGGGACTTGTCTGTTTGAGTAAGGTTTTCGACTTGCTAAGTGGTTTTCCTGCGTTTCTTGGTTGGCAATACTTGCTTGGGCTTTTCGATGAGGAAGAGCTACCCAAATTGTCATTCGAACACATGTCAGATAGAAAGATAAAAAACAAGAACGAAAGAAAACTCTTAGGGTGATTTTATGCATCACATGTTAATGGGATATTTCCTTGAACTTCGAAGTGTTGAAGGTCAATGTGTAAGTGCCCTTTGAAGTCGGATAAATGTTGTTTAGCCCAAACCACTTTATCCTTACTTGGTTTTAAAGTTTCTTGAATGTCTTTATAACCAAAATAAAACCAAGAAGGATAATTTGGTGTAAAAGCTAAAGCAAAGTCTGCACTAGGTAAAACTGGAAATTTTACACAATGAAATTCTAAAGCATTTTTATACTTGTCTTTCATGTCGAAAGGAAGTTTTAGCTTTGAAATTTGTTGGATATTTGAATGTTGGCTACATGTTTGGTAAAATCAAAATGTGCAAGCAATGGTCTTCAGACGCTGGTACTGTTCATCAGACGTTGAACTGGTCATCAGACGCACTGTTCAGACGTTGACTTTTGTTGACCTTCAGAAGCTAGACGTTGACTTTTGTTGACCTTCAGAAGCTGAACTTCAGAAGCTGGTTTCTGCGTCTGAATTCTGTTAAATCTCTCACAGTATCTTTTGATGATTTGTTTGAAGATTTATTGAGGATACTGTTTCTAGAAGGCTGATTTTTTTTTGCATGAAGATCTTTGTTGAAGATTGGTTTCTTTTATTGATGAATATATTTTCAAAGGAATCTTTGCAAAATATAATTCAGAAATATATGTGCTTCTATTTGCTTCTAAAATAATTTTGGGAGTATATCTTTGAAGATTTGGTTCAGAATTATGTGAGCAGCTGAAGATTATAAATAGAAGGTTTTGCTATTGAAGAACTTACTCATCTCAAGAATTAAAAGAGTCTTAGTGTTTTGAGTCTGTGAGTTGTTGCTCTGTTGTTTCTGTGCACCACTCAATTGTTAGAGTTGGTTGTTTTTCAGTTGTAATCACTTAAAGCTTTTAAGCACAAGTGACTGTTTTTCTGTTTTGAAGAGTGTCTTCATAATTGTTTAGAGTTTACAATCACTGGGACTGTGATTGCTTGATTAGGAAGTAAGTGGGTTCTTATATCTAGGAGTTCCTAGGTAGAAGTCTATACGGTTAGTGATTAAGTGATAAGGCTAGGAACAGGGGATGTGTCTTGAGTCTTTGAATTGATACTACTTAGTGGATTTCCTTCCTGGATTGGTATCCTCCAGACGTAGGTGAAGTTTGCACCGAACTGGGTTAACAAATTACTGTGTTCCTTTTATTTTCTGTTCATTATTTGTTTGTTTCTGAACTCTTGCTTTCATACTCTGTTTTACGGGTTCAGACTCAGACTTGCCAGAATTTCAATTGGCATCAGAGCAGGCACCCTGCCTGTATTTGGGTGAGCTCCAGGGAAGGTTTTTCTGGCAAGAATGGATAAGGAAGTTGTTCAATGTGATACTGCAGAAAGCATCAGGCAATTTGATAAAAATTTGAAGAGATTGAACAGAAAGCTTAGACCTAATGTCAAAGAACTATACATCAGAACTGAAGAAGTGTGCAAGGAACTAGAAAATCAGAAGAAGACTATCAGTCAACTTTAGGCTGAAAGAAGTGAACACTTGGGACAAGTTTCTGATCTCAAAGATGAGGTAACCCATTTGAACTCTCAACTTGAACATTTAAAGAAGCAGGTCAGAATGTTGAAGAGTCAGAACCAAGGGAAACCAAGTGGTATTGGATTTGATGATAGGACCTTGAACAACAAAAAGCAACATCCAGCTAAAAGGTTCACTGCAGCTGTTAAATCATGTGATCCAATGAAACACCAGAACCAACCTCAGGGATCTAAAGACAAGAAGGCATCTCATCCTTGGGTATGTCATCATTGTGGTAAAAAGGGGCACATAAAGCCTTTCTATTACAAGCTACATGGATACCCCAAGCACTTTCAACAAAGAAAACCTCATGTTCAATCAAAGGTCAACCATACTTTTGTTCAAGTTAGAAAAGTGGAACCAGTTGTGAACAAAAGCAATGTCAAGAAAGAATGGAGACCTAAAGGGGTGAATACCATTGGTACTAAGAAGAGTAGAGTGAAGAATTGTGCTCTTATGAATGCAAGAACATCTGATGCAGCAAATGTGAAGTTAATCAAAAAGTATGTGGGTTCTGATGATGGGTCTGAGCATGAAGTTGTACCAGATGTTGAAACATCCCTGATCCAACCTGATGACTCTATTAAAGCTTATCAAGAAAAATCTCCTGGAAAGTCTGCCAGTGAGTCTGAACCTGTGTCTGATCAAAAAATTTAAGAAGTTAGTTCTGATGTAGGTTCTGATATGAAGTCTGATGATGAACCTATTAGGCTTGAACAAAGTGTAGCAAAGAGACTAAAGTCTAGGAAAGGAAAGGTTGTTGCTTCTGACAGCTGGCCCATTGCTAAGAAGAAGGCACCAAAAGGAAAGGATGTGGATCCTAGTGAATCCGAGGATGATGTTGACATCATGCTCTCTGTTCAGAAGAGGATTGCTGAAACTCAGAAGAGGATTGCTAGGAAGAAGAGTCTGAATGTGCCTGAAGCACACATCAACTGAGCAGCATCTGATGTTGTGTCTAATGAAGACTAAGCAACTTCTGATGCTGAGTCTGAAGACTGTCAAGTTTGTGACTGATGTCCTGGATTTTATTTTGTGTTTCTGGCTTGCATTTGTGATGTACTCTGCAGTTTTGTTTTGTTCTTATGTGTGTGGATACTATGTGGTTCTGATCCTGATGCTGGTGCTGTGTTGAGTTCTGTGCTATTAGTTTTGTTGCTGATTCTTTGTGTGCTGTTCTGTGTTGTGTTTCTTGCTCCTGGTGTTTGCTGGTTATTTTGTCAACATTGTTTGGCTAAAAAGGGGGAGAAATTGTATGTGTTTATGTCAGAAGCTACTGCTGATCTGTTTGCTTCAGGGGGAGAGTTTATGTGTGTCTCTGTCAAGAGCTGAGTTGTTCAGGGGGAGTTCCTGAGTGATGTGTTTCAGGGGGAGAAGCTCTGTAGCTCAGAAACTGTTGTTGTATGTTACAGGGGGAGTGTTTTATGTTGTGGTGTTTGTGGTACTTCAGAAGTTGAAGTTGTAATCAACTACTTAGCTTTTAATCCGCTGCTGACTCTGCTACATGTGTGTTGTTATTCAAGGTTGAGTACTTGTGTTGAGTGAAGAACTTGTCTTTGTGAAGCATTTGATTTTAGCCAAAAATTTGCCAAAGGGGGAGATTGTTGGATATCTGAATGTTGGCTACATGTTTGGTAAAATCAAAATGTGCAAGCAATGGTCTTCAGACGCTGGTACTGTTCATCAGACGCTGAACTGGTCATCAGACGCACTGTTCAGACGTTGACTTTTGTTGACCTTCAGAAGCTAGACGTTGACTTTTGTTGACCTTCAGAAGCTGAACTTCAGAAGCTGGTTTCTGCGTCTGAATTCTGTTAAATCTCTCACAATATCTTTTGATGATTTGTTTGAAGATTTATTGAGGCTGCTGTTTCTAGAAGGCTGATTTTTTTTGCGTGAAGATCTTTGTTGAAGATTGGTTTCTTTTATTGATGAATATATTTTCAAAGGAATCTTTGCAAAATATAATTCAGAAATATATGTGCTTCTATTTGCTTCTAAAATAATTATGGGAGTATATCTTTGAAGATTTGGTTCAGAATTATGTGAGCAGCTGAAGATTATAAATAGAAGGTTTTGCTATTGAAGAACTTACTCATCTCAAGAATTAAAAGAGTCTTAGTGTTTTGAGTCTGTGAGCTGTTGCTCTGTTGTTTCTGTGCACCACTCAATTGTTAGAGTTGGTTGTTTTTCAGTTGTAATCACTTCAAGCTTTTAAGCACAAGTGACTGTTTTTCTGTTTTGAAGAGTATCTTCATAATTGTTTAGAGTTTACAATCATTGGGACTGTGATTGCTTGATTAGGAAGTAAGTGGGTTCTTATATCTAGGAGTTCCTAGGTAGAAGTCTATACGGTTAGTGATTAAGTGATAAGGCTGGGAACAGGGGATGTGTCTTGAGTCTTTGAATTGATACTACTTAGTGGATTTCCTTCCTGGATTGGTATCCTCCAGACGTAGGTGAAGTTTGCACCGAACTGGGTTAACAAATTACTGTGTTCCTTTTATTTTCTGTTCATTATTTGTCTGTTTCTGAACTCTTGCTTTAATACTCTGTTTTACGGGTTCAGACTCAGACTTGCCAGAATTTCAAAAAAAAAAATTCAGTTATTTTTTGCTTTAAAGCTAGTGTAGCCTCTCTTACAGTTTTTTCGACATTCATGGGATTATACACAACTTCAAAAAAAATTGGAAAGCTTGAATTTCTTTGACATGCATACCTTGAGTTTTCTTGGACTTGGTCCGCATAGAAGGGAAAGCAGCTATCAAATTGGTGAGCAGTTTTGTTTCATCAGTAAGATTAGTGTAAAAGTATTCAGTCCACCACTGGGTGAAATCTTCAGTACAATAGAAAGAGGCTTCAAATGGAATGGGGTTAAGTTGTGGGGCTTATTCTGTCGAATTTTGTAGGCGTTGGTGGAAATAAGCTTCTGACATGTCGAAGAAACCAGTACAAACTTCTTTTGATTTTTTGTACAAAGGGAAGGTCAAAATTTTCTCAATCCAAATTGTCTGGCCACTAGGTTTGGAAAATAACCAACTAAACCCAAATGAGTTTTACCAATGGTCGTTCTAATTGACAAGAGGGTTGGGGTCAAGTATGCTTTCCATATTTCGACATTTTCTTCAAAGTGTTTAGGGTCACTTGCAGGAAACTCTCTCTGAAACCATGCAGGGTCTAGTCTTCGACTGACGAAAGGAGCCATTGCAGGTTCAAAAGAGTCACAATTGAGAAAGATGTTGAAATAATCTGAGAACATCTGGGAGGTTGGAACATTAATTTCTTTTCTTTTAAGATAAGTCAACCTTATCCCTTTTATGCTTCGACCATCCACTTCTGAATCATAAACCGGTGGTACGAAGAACTTTAGATCTCTTTCAAAAGTGGCAACCAACCACAATTGGAAAAGCCAAATAGGTCATGAAATTGCAAGAGATTTTCCTTCCACCAAATTTTGCATGGCTTCACTTCCACATCCTAATGATTCATACAAACTTCCTAAGATTAGCTTGCTCAGTCCAAACATATGGCCTTCATGGAGTTGTATAGCCATTCCCATGAATTTTTTGGCTACTTGAAAAGAGCCAAGGCAAAACACAAAGTGGGACAGCCAGAAAGTTAGAAACTTCATTGGTATTTGTGTCGAAATGATCAGCAAGAAAGTTGTTGTAAGCGGCTATCTTAGTGGGAAAGTCGAACTGGTTTGTCTTACTAGTTATGGTGAGATCATAAGTTTCTCCAGTAGGTTGAAGCCCAGTTATGGCTTCTATGTCGAAAAGAGTTGGAGTTAACATGCCACACTTCAGTTAAAGTGTGTTGGTTGTGCCTTCCCAAAAGTGTAGGGCTGCTAATAATAAGGTGTCATCATACTTAAGGCCAAATTTTGACAATTGGATTAAGTCGAAAATACCTATATCTTTCCAGAATTGGGATTTTTTCAGTTCGACTTTTTCTAACCACTGAAGGTAGGTCGAAGTATTTTGGGGAGCAGGAGCTGACCTAAATGCCCTATGGGGCGCACTCATGAAACCCATATGGTATGGTCCTGGTAAAAATACCCTAGGTTTCCCAATTTGACAACGAGGGAATTTTTTTTTTAAGCTTATCAATGATGCCAGGTTCTGGTAAAGGGCCTAAAAATGCAAAAGTGGTGCCAGACATAGTATAAGGAATCAGTACCTGAGATTGCCAGATCTTGGTTTTTCTGCATCCAAATCAGGCCCTGGTGCTTGAACCTTGTTGTTCTTGGTAGGAAGAACAAAAACAGCAGCAGCGAAAGAAACAGATGTATCCTTTCCAGAATTTCCAGCTTTTCCAGATGATGATGCCATTTTTTATCAAATGAAAGAGATTAAAAGGAAATAGTGTTTGATTCTAGCTTTTGGTGTGGAAAGATGAAGAAATCTGAAGATTTTTGCAAAATTGTAACTGGAGGCTTTTTACGTTTTCAGAGAGAAAGCTAAGAGGGAGTAAGTTTTCAGAAAAGTGAAAGGTGAAGAAGGGTTTAGCTTTTATACCCTCTGAAAAGAGAAAAAGCTGGAAAAACTTTTGAGTTCTAGTCCAGTCAAAATGTGCCACGTATTCAAGCTTTATGGAGAAAGTGGGAGCATGCAATGCCATTATTTGACAGTTGTGGTTTCAAGATTTTTTAAGTTGGCCCACTAAATCCCCATAAGTGGCGCAGTAATGATGAAACTGAAAAGACAGTTTTTGAAAAGACATATTGATGAATATGACGTCATTATTCAGAGGAAATTCAGAGTTTTCAAAAATGTTCATCTTCTTCTTTACCCCCTTTTCAGTCGAAAAATGACATTTTGGGGGGCAATTTGTTAACCTGTATTTTTTAACATATATTTTGACGCGCAATTTGGTTATTAAGACCATTAAATTCTCCAAGTACAAAATGAAAGTCAAGGATTTGGACAGAATAGACTTTGACTAGTTCTTGATTTCCACCAAGTTCAAATCCTCGCTGAAGAGGCAAGTTTGAAGGACCAGACACGTGGGAAGCAGGCAGAAGCTGTCGAAAAGATTTAGTTTCTAGTCGTTGGTCTGTTAGTTATTTTTCTTGTGTATATATAGTAGTTTCATAGGAAAAAGGGGTCACAAATCACTTATCAAAAGTTCTTCAAACTCAAAGTACCCAGCGTTAGAGAGAAACGAGTGTCAGAATGTATGTAATAATTTGTTGAACCTTTTACTTATCAATGCAATGCAATTTACTTTTTTTTAAAGTTTCTTTGTCTTTAAATTCTAAGTCTTTTACTGTTTTAATCTTAAACATGTTTGTTGGTTTCTGTCAAAAGACAATTATCTTCATCTTTAAACAGTTTTCTTCATCTCATTCAAAAACAAACTCATGAATATGATGAACATTCATACATTTTCTGGAAAAAAATTTGCATAACATGTTTAGGATTTCTAATTTGATCCTGCAAGCAACATTTTAAAACTAGTCTTATTGTTTACCATAAACACCGGTGTAAACAGTAGTACAGTTTGAATAGATCAGAGCAAGAAATGAAACAAATATACAATTTTTTTAAAAAAAAAAATGCTACTCTTCGATTGATGAAAATATAGAGTTTCAACCCAATTTATACTAGGGGTGGCAAAACGGGTTCAACCCGTCAGGCCGGCCCGTTTAGCCCGCTATTTTTGGCGGGCTGAGTCGAAGTTTTGAACTTGCTTTCTATAGTTGGCTCGTCCCGCTTAACTCGTTGAAAAAACAGGGCGGACTCGTGGCGGGGCGGGCCGACCCGCTTAACTCGTTTTTCTTTTTTGTTTTAGACTTATTTTATCTTTTTGGATTTATTTTGGTTGTTGGATTTGTTTTATGTTGGCAGATTTTCATTATTTTGCTATTAAGTATGATGTTGAGTTAGCCAATTTATTAATTATCTTGTTTTTATCACAAATTTATTCGTTGCATATTCTTTTATATTTTTTTATGATAAAAGCAACAAATACTTCAAAAAAAATGATAAAAGCAACATAATTTTTTTATAACAATTAAGTTGTAAAAAAAATGCATTAAAAAGGTTGTTTCTTTTTCTCTTAAAAACAGAGTTTTTTGTTTGCCGGGCCGGCCGTCAATTCGTTTGTCCGCCACTAAACGGGGCGGGGTGAGATTTTAAACTCGGCCGCCTAATTTGACTCGGCTCGTCACGTCCCGTTTTAAGCGGTCTTAGCCGGGATGGGGCTAAACGGGCAGGCTGGTCCGCTTTGCCATCCCTAATTTATACTACCAAACCGGGGTACTAAGGTCATTATGAGATGCAATATATTTTCAATTGATTGGTGGAGATTAATCTAAATGAGTGGTGATAGAGGGACTTCATGAATGATACGTCAATAAGCCAAGTGGTTATACCAATAAATGAGAACAATTGCTAATTCGGGTGTTTCCGTAGACCTAGTCTTTAAATTAATAACTAAATAAATTTTTTAAAAAAAATCATTTTTTATCATTTACAATTATCACAACTAAATCTTATTTACCGAAATTCAATTAATGGATATACTAGGATTTGAAATTCATTTACCACTAATTAACTTTGTTAACCACATATTTAAACGTGGTTAAGCATATATTATATGCTCAACTATCTACTATATATAGTTTGATCACTAAAAAATTGTGGTTACTCATATTCATATTCGTGCTTAAAAATTATGTCGATGGTTAGTAAATTTTGACATTTGATTTATCTTTAACCATTTACATGACTTAATTTATCATATATTTAAATTGTGTTGACCGTTTAAATTGTTGTAGCATAATTAGTTATTGAAATAATATAACTGCTTATTCACTTCACCTTTATTTAGTCATGATTGTGCTCTCAATATGTCATGTGGACAAACACTTTTATTATAGCTTAATATTGGTATATTTCTTTACGCAGAAGTTAGTCCTAGACTTGCCTTAAGTTGGGAAGAGAAAGATAACAATTGTTGGGATAATGGGGAGAATATATGCAAAGTATAATAGAATAGTAACACAAAAGAGAAAGTGACACCAAAGCACCATAACCATATTTTACCACTACATAGCAAAAGTTCAAGTGTCCCAACAAATAGATTCGAAGTTAACTTATGTGAAAAAATAATAATTCAATGAACATTGTGATACCACGTGGCACAAATCATGATCACATTTCTCTAGTATTTAAAAACTTTGTTTAATTTATGCATACAAGCCTAGCCCAAATGATGCATTTAATCCAAAAAGTAGTAAAATTTCTAGCATAACTTAACTTCTTACCGTGTCAGGTACAACTAACTTGACGGCCAAATCAGCTCCACAAATAGCAATTTAAGCAATTAATGAAATTCTTGATTCATAAGTATTTTATTTCACAAGTTACATGTCGTGAACTCAAAGCTATAAACAAGTTGCTGCACTCCAACGATTTTAAATCCTGATTGAAACAATCAACAACTTCTCAAACCAACAATCGTTGACAAAACTTTGTTTATTTTTTAGCCGAATTTCGAATTACCTTAGTTATTTTTCTTGCGAATCGGAAGGTTAAGAGAGAAAAAATAGTAATAGGACATAAAAATTATTAGAGTTAAAATCATTGATCATTTTAATAAATTTCCCAACCAACACCAACATACCAAAGTACACAAGCACACACCTCCTTTATTAGTCAACAAACATAACCAAGAAAGATGAACAACTTGTGAATAGAAAAAGCTTTGAACAGAAAAAGAAAAAGTACTAATATGGAAAAGAAAAGTTAAGAGATCCCATTTTCCTTGTCTTTGCCTTGCTTTCAATATAAGCTTCTGACCCCTTTCTCACGTTTTTTCTTCCTTTCAAACAAACTTGTCTTCTACCAAGTTTTTCTGTGCCTTCTATTCTTTATCCTTTCTCTACCACAAATAATGTACAACACCATTTCCCTTTATCTTTCACCTATGCTTCCAATCATTGTTTTAACATGAAACTTTTTCTTCCATTAATTTTCAGACAATAATGTAATATATAAGCCTTGTATATATTTTCTTATTGAAGAAGTTTGTTTACAACTTCTTTGCTATAGAATTGCTTTATTTGTAAGAGCTTCTTTCCAGTTTCCACTCCCTAAAAAAGATTGTTCGTGGAGTAGTATTTAGCAGGGTTTCTACAAAGAGTTCACAACTGCGATCTGGACCGCGACATCAAAATTTTATATCTCTTTGTCGCCTCGCGGCTAAGTCACATCATGTGCATATAACTTCAATTCTTTGCAATATCAAGAATCGCAACTCGATTGTAGTTTTAAATTTTGGTGTTTAGTGTCTCCATGTCGCGTCCCAATTATCCAACAACATGGATTCCTTACATGAACAGCAAAGACTGTTCTCAAGGATTTTGTAGCGTGTATTGTCCACAATGGTGCTACATAGTTTACACTCCTCCACCACCACCACCTTTTCAATACCCTGATGATGATTCAAAACCATATTTTTCTCCTCTTGTTATTGCAATCTTGGGAGTTTTAGCCACTGCTTCTTTACTACTAACTTATTACACTCTAATATCCAAATATTGTGGTCACAGAGAATCTTCAAGAAGAAACACCACTGACCCAGTTGATGAATTACAACACAATCGCCGCGAAAACTGTCAAGTTTCAACCTTTGGCTTAGATGATGCTCAAATAAAATCCATTGCAGTTTTTAGCTACAAAAAAGGAGATGCTTTTTTTAGTACTGCTGTCACTGATTGTTCTGTTTGTCTTAGTGAGTTTCAAGATGACGAAAGTGTTAGACTTTTACCAACGTGTAACCATGTTTTTCATCTTCCTTGTATTGATACATGGCTCAAATCTAACTCTAGTTGTCCTCTATGTCGTTCTAGCGTATTCACTTTGAATGCTTCAACAATTCATGTTCAAGTTCCAGCTACAGTTATAGAACTTCCTTCAAGAAATGAAACTTTCTCAGTAGAACAACAAATAGTTGTGGAAGAAGCAATGATGCATCATAGTAGAGTTGAGTCGAAGGCACCCTCATTGCGCGCTTTTAGTGATTTATGTAATTTGCAAGGAAGAGAAAGAATAATTGAAATTAGAGATGAAGTTTGTGAATCTATTGGTAGGTCAGTGTCTATGGATCATTCATTTCAAAATGGTTTTTCAATTAGTGATGTGTTGAATATGAATGAAGATGAAGATTCTTGTGAAGAAGGATGTTCAATGGATGTTGGTTCATCAAATATATCACAAGGAGAAAGTAGTAAATCAAGGTACAAAAGAAAGGTGTTGCATTGTGTTATGAGTCCAATTGCAATGAAAAGATCATTTTCTAATGGAAGATTTTCACTTGGTAAAATTGATAGAGGAAAAAGGCAGGGAATTTTGCCTGTTTGAGAATTTTATTTATGTGTTCTTTTTTATGTTTTGATGATATATTAAGAAGAGTTAGACCAATTTTTTGTGTGAAGATTGCATAAATTTATGTTACTAATCTTTGTTTTTGTATATTAATCAGTGTTGTAACGGGTAAGAGTATTAGCTTTGCAGGGGGGCTATTTTTTTTCTTATCTGTATTTTTCTTTTAAATGTATATGTTATTTATGCAATTTGGATCCCTGAATTAATGGGATCAAGATTCTTTGCTGGAAGGATATCTTGAATTCATGTATTCAACATATAGTTGATAGTTGGGCGGCTTAGATATTAAGTTTGGTAATTTAGATTTTAAAAGAAAATTAAAATTTGCATTTTTGTAAAGTGTCCTATGAAATATAAATCTCACCAATGCATTTAGTGCGTGAATGCTGAGATATCTTAACCTAGATAATTAATTTTTGAATTAAGAACTCACATTTATTAATTGGACATACAATATTCAACATCATATCTCAATATTGTACACTATTGAGTGTAGACATGGCACCTGAGGTGAGAGAACAATCATTCGAGAAGAAAAAAAATATAAAACTCGAAAATCGAATAAGTATATGGTGTATGTAATAAAACTTGTGTATGAAAAACATTAGGAATTGGATCCTCTATCCTTTGAGAGAGAGAGAGAGAGAGAGAGAGAGAGAGAGAGAGAGAGAGAGAGAGAGAGAGAGAGAGAGAGAGAGAGAGAGAGAGAGAGAGAGAGAGAGAGAGAGAGAGAGAGAGAGAGAGAGAGAGAGACGAAAATGACTATAAAAGATGAGAGAAAAAATAAAAGATCGGAGATGTAGAAATAAATATATGTCTTTTCTACCCATAAGAGAGATAATCTTTGTCTACAACATTACTCGGTTGTTAATCAGACCGTTCATGTTTTGTCTGAGTTGAAACCAAACAAAATCAAATCTTGTTAACTAGGTAAAAATCAAATTTTCTTTGTACCAAAAAAAAAAATCAAATTTTCTTCATTGCACACACTCTGGGTACTTAGAGCACCACTTTCAACAAATAATCATGTTTTTAGTGATTTTTTCCCATGTATATGTCAACTTAGTGATAAAAGCTTAACTTTGTAATTTTAAAAGATAAACTTCAAATATCTTTAAAAACAATTGTAAAATAGTTATTAATACCACTTTGATTAATAATTATGTCCCCTTCTCCAAATTATTTTGGACAATTTAGGCTAAATATTTTTGTTATCAAGATGGATGGTTAAGATTTTAAGTTCTGTATTTTATATTTTATAAGAAAATTAAAATATGCATATTTGTAAAGTGTACGATCTCAATTGAATTGTCACTTAGTATGCATTAAGTGCGTGGATGCAAAAAATTAACGACTTCACATTTTTGAATTGGACATACAATATCCGACGCTGTATCTCAACCCGTACATTATTGAGTGTGGACAACTGATCAAAAGTGAGAAAGCAAGCATTTGAGGAGAAAGGAAAAAAGCAATATAAAATTCGAAAATCAAATAATTATATGATGTATGTAACAAAACTTGTGATTGAAAAACATCACTTGATTTTTGATTTTTTTTTTTTAAGTTGGAGTACTTTAAATCTTTTTTTTTTTTGAAGGAGAGTGCTTTAAATCTTGTTAATCAGGTGAAAATCAAATTTTCTTCACTGCACAAGACTATAGGTACTAAGAGCACCACTCTCAACAAATAATTATGAGAAGTTGTTGGAGTAATAAAGTTGTCTCAAATGTGTGTGATTATTACTAGATTATCCTTATTTAAATATATATTTAATGTTAACTTTTCATATACCAAGACAAATTGGTAGTATTAATAAGGGGTATATTTGGAAAAAGAGTAATCAATTGATCAGGAATTTGTATATGATCTTGTATTTAGGAACAAAACTTTTTTGTAAACTACTCCTATAAAAAGGGACGGAGGGAGTAAATAAAAATAAAGAAATACAGAGACTGGGAGGACATTAGATCAGACTCATGTACAACCTAAACGTGAATACATCGTGATATATCATACCAAGTGGACCAACTCTAAACTACCCTAACAAAAATTCCACTAATCATTGACGCAACTCAGCGAACCCGAGTACGGGCGCGAAACCAAGTTACAAAAAATATGAAGAGTGAACATTGCAAGAATAGTCTAAGTTTAAATATGGCGAATGGATCGACCGTCAACACGGTATCAAAATCCAAGTACCAGAGTGGAAGCGGACATGACGCCTTGAAATCTGCAGATTTCAACAAACCTGAGACATCAGAGAATCAAAGTCAGACCACCAACCACAACAGGTATCAAACAGACGCGTAAGAACTCAGATCGAGGGATGAGTTCAATACGTTAGTAACTAGACCCTTACGGGTTTTGAATCACAGACCCTTACGAGTTTTAAGAACAACCACCGCAAAATGAGTCCAAGTCTGTAGCCATCCCATCTCTGATCAAGAACATAACATAATTGAAGACACATACCAAACAACCGTAGACCCACAAAATACAAACAACACACCGATGACAAAGCCAACAACATACGAACACCACCAGCGACCCTACCCAAGGAAACAAAAACACATCAATAGTAAATAAGGTTAGTTTAGTCAAAGTGACATAACTTTTGACATCATTACTATATTTTTTAATTTGTATATAAAAACATCAAACGATACTCAATTTGAAACGGATGGAGTATAACAAGTCCTTAAGAGTAAGCAATGTTTCTCATGGTTTCTCACAACTGGAGCAAGTTAAAAGCTTAAAATTAAGAGATATACGTGCATATTAACAATCTCAAAAGTCGGTTGTTTAGTTAGCAGTTAAATCAAGAACTATTTAGAAGAAGTAAGAACTACTCTAATCATAATACTTCATCTTTAAGGAAGTATTTTGTAAGCACCGGTTAAAATTTTGACGCATCACTGTTTATGATTTTGCTTCTTACTACATAAGCACTTATTGGCTTAAGTGTTACGAATAGAAAGCAAATAAATGGATGACTTATTTATGTGTGTATTATGTTTTGAGTTGAAGAAATATAGGGTGTGTTGGATATGTTAAAAACCGTGGATTAGACATGCATTTTGTGTGCTTTGTTTGATTTATAAACTAATCATGGGACCGGACAAAACAAGTAGTAAAAAATTGGACAAAAACAGAAATTCGTCCCTCGCTAAACCATGGGACAATTTTTTGTCCAAAGTACAAAATTATCAAAAATATCAAAATACCATTTTTATGTTCAACATTCGAAATATTATTTTGCTATCTCTCTTTTGATACACAGTACTTACTATTTTACAAATCAAATGCATTCGTAAAGAATAAGTTTTTCTCTTTTCGTTGTCTTGCTTGTATGTGTCAGTGAGATTTTAGAGAAAATTATGTACCGCTAATATCAAATTTTACAAAATTGACGTATGTGGAAATTTGGATTCAGTTATAGATAAAATAAATTGAGGATAGAAAACTTAAAGATAAAAAAAGTATAAATTTATGAAGTTAATTGTGAAAGTAAGTAACTCATTTGGTTAATTAGCAGCAACAAAGAAAAAAGGTAACTCATTTGGTTCCTGTCATTAAAGATGCTCTTAGTGATGGCCTTTAACCTCACTTGACTAGAAAGCTACCATAAATATGTTTACATCACAGACTAATAAATCAACGGTTCATGCATACAATACAATATTCTTCATTTTTTTTTTTTTAACATAAGAAAATATTCTTAAGTTAATTGTTATATTAGTTTCTAAAATCGAACTAGGAACCACGGTCTTTAAACTCTTTTGATGTTTCTTAGCTCACCAACCGTGCCACTTCGTGGAACATATATAATTAAGGCTTTAAAACGCAATCATGTTCCGATTCTTAATGGACTTTTTAAAAAATGAACGGTGCAACTATAAACTGTTTTCAGTCCATTTAACAGACCACTTGTTTTCCTGTGAGGAAAGTTTTAGGGAACCCATATGGTATAGAATGGGTAGTGACAGAAGTCAGAAAATTGCAATAAAGGCCAATAATCCTTTCCATTCTTGACGCTAGATTATTGGGTCAGACCATGGATAATCAAAATATCCTTGAAGCATCCATATTTTCTCATACCAATTTGTAACCACGACACGAACGAAATGAAATCTTCTTGACACCTTTTATAATGAGTTTAAAGTGAATAATATCAATCATTTACTAATAAAATAAAAGTAGATATTATAAGAACATAACAAAATCACAATACAAGTTTGTTAAAATAGCAACTCTTAATTTTTTTTAATTTACATTTTAGTCCCTTTAGAGGATCTAAATCCTTAAGATAGAGATCATAAATTAATTATTACATTTCACCTTTTTTATATTAATCAATGACATTAGACATTTGAAAACTTAATCTAAATCATTTGAGTTGCTTTAGTTTTCTTCATTTTCGGGTCCAGATAAAATTAAACAAACATGGCACAAAAATTCGTTTAGTTTTCTTCACAAGAAATGGGCTTTGACCCCAAATCTTCGGCTCAAAGGTTGAGATGATTGTATAATAGGGTTAAATAAGTAAATGGTCCCCATAAATATACCAACATTTGATTTTAGTCCCCCTAAAATATTCCTTATACTTTTCTGGCCTTAAATGTTTTGAATTCATGTGTAGTTTCTTCATAATTGATCTTCTATCAAGAATTTCTACGGCGTTGGTGCCAAAGTAGGAATATTTCTTGGTTGTTCGTTGAAAAGACATGTTGTCGTGTGAGTTGAGCCACTACATTGATAACGTCTCGGCACCCCTTAAGAGGCGTACGTGGTGAGTGATACAATAGTAATCGATCACCTTAGGGTGTTTGAGTGTGTTTAGACACTTGGATTGATAAGACATGATTGTGGGCGTTGGATGAAGTGTGTTCTACATCTTTCTATCTCCAGTTGAATTATATAAACATGGGGAAGTTTTTCATTTTGAATTTTTGTTGTGACTTTGGAGGAACTTATTGAGATATAGAAAGGTTTAACCTTTGTCTTCTTTGTTATTGTTGTTGTTGGCTCCCGCTCTATCTTCTATTCAAGACAAGGTATTTTTCTTGTTCTTTTCTATTTGTGTGTGAGAGTGATTTTTATTATATATAGTCTCTGTATTGTTCACATGACTAGTATCACAAATCTTCGAAGCACTTGAATGTTGGACCCTTGGAGGATTGGAAGATTTTTTGTTTGAGGTGGAACCATAGGGTCTACAATGAGTTCTCCTCCATTTTGTTTTCTATGTATGAAATGATCTTTGAAGATATGGGTCTTCAAATGCCTTTCTTAGAATTTGAAATGGTTGTAATATTATGAGGCATATATCTCTTGCTCCTTCACATGTCCACCCGAACCTATGGCCTTATATATGGGGTCTTGTAAAGTTCTATCATTACTTGGTATCACCCCTAGTTATAAATTAATTTTTAACATTTTCCGACTATTATTGAACTTTGGGACTAGCCAAAGATGATTTCTTTCAAGCAATCAAGACAGATCATGACATCTTTCACAAACTCGCTTAAATCTTTCAGGGATAAATACTAGATTGTTTGTCCAAAGAATGAAGGCGCCGTTGCCTAAATCTGTTTTGTGGAGCCTTTGCTAGATGTCCAAGGTAATGGTCCAACAATGACTGGAAAAGGAGAGTTAAGGATGAATTTTGAAGGTTGATTTCCTCTTTGTTTGGTACGACGACCATTTTAAGATGGAGTGAGAACACTTGATGTTCTCTCTGACCACGCTTAATCATGTCGAAGCTTCTAGGGAGTTCGCTACGAGTATTACATTGCCAATTTTGAACCGGAGATTAAGATCAACAAAAAATTAGAGAGGTTGATGTCAACCCGTTGTTGACCTAAAACAATTGTTGAAATGTAGGACCTGCAACGAGGAGACCGAGATTCTTCTTGAAGGTCCTATTTATCATCGACATTCATTATTTATTTTTGTAATTATATACGGCAAAAAGATAGATTTTTGAGGGAGGCCTAGAGCTCATGCTTTAGCAACCTCCCCGTTGGGTCGGCTATGAGATTTTAACAAATTTATTATAAGGATAAATTTAAAAACGGTATTATTTTCATTGAACGACTATAAATACTCGTTGAAGAATATGTATTGAAGAGAAGTAGATTGCATTTTTTTTACACTATTCTATTGAAAAATCTTCAAAAAGATACTCTCAATGGTTTTTCTTATACAAAAAATGAGTTATTTTATTCATCTATAAAAGCTTTTGAGAGTCTTTTTATCATTTTATGCTGAGAGTTTTAAAACTTGATAAAAACAAATTAGTTATTTGAAATCAGTATATTGTAATGCAAATTACAACATCTTAACCAAAGTAATAGTGGCTCATGGATGGTGGATGTGGACACACCCTTTCAATATACATACCTAGTTTTTTTGTCATCTTTTGTTTGTCTAGGAACACCAAGTTAGTTTGACTTTTTTTCCATTCATATAGTTTAGGACTAGAAGACGTACGATCTTTTAACCTCATCAGTCAAAAACTATTCATAGTGAGATTTTACATCCTTTTCCATTAAAGAAAAGTTTGGATTTAATTAAACCCCGGGTTTATAGGTTTGCTTTTGTTCTCAAAAAACTAAAACAACGACTTATCTTAGTTTATATATCAATGTTCCCTCTAACTAGTGTTAGTAATAAAGGTAACAACTGATAGCAACATCATGTAAATCCAAAATGCTGTCTTTAAAGTTTGTAAGCCCTCGTGGCCCCTATTCATTAAGCAAGGACAGATTTTGCTTATAGTATCTAGCTGCAAAATTCATACCAAGTCTTACAAATTAAACTATCTCTATCCATAACCAAAAAAGAACAAAAAAATTTAATGTAGCCACAGCAAAACAACTTGGGCCAATTTTGTTTGGTTTACCTCTTCCCGTAGATAATATACTTATATAAGACTGGTCTTCCATAGGTGTAATTAGTCACCGATCAATCTGTTTAAACTTTATTATTAAATTAGATTTGGCTGCCAATTTGCCTACAAGGCAGATAGACTTGTATTTTGAGAGGAAGGCAGACAGACTTTATGCATGTCTCTGTTCAATTTTGGAAGAAAGAATGATTTTTTAAGTATATAATATAGTTGATATATGATATATATTTAAGTGTTATTAAGAATGATCAATATTATACTCTAAAATTAATTCTAAGTTAAAGATTATATTTAAAACATTAGCCTCAAAAAATAATTTTTAAACTTAAGATTTATTTTTCAACTCATTTTATGTAAAAAATTTCTAACATAAATAACTTTACAATATTCAACTTACTTATAAGCAACTTTAAACTTTACAGGTAATATAAGTTCTAATACCATTTTAAGTTGTGCACCTAACATCGTATAAAATCAATTTATAAATTGAGAGGTGTTTACTTTTCAATTGTATTTATTAGAATTTGAGTTCCGTGTAACTCAATCCTTCAAAATTGATTTTAATGATGAGGACTGGCTACCATTTGTAAATACGATGTCATTTTTATGGTGAGGACTAACCACCACTTATAAACACATTGTCGGGTTATAAATTGACTCATTCACACGCTCAAGATTGCTGACTAGACCTGAAGCATGACTTAGGTGGCCCAATAGCAGGGGACGCTACGAATCATTGATAGGCTCGGATAACATGCTACAATTCAAAATGGTTTAACGCAACTCCTACAAACCCAGTTTGTAAGGTAAGGATTATTTACTACTTAAATATAAACACATTGTCAAATCACATCTCTTAGAGTACGTTTGGATGGGGGAATGTTTTGAGGTAATGTAATGTTTTGAGAGAATTCAAATACTTTTAGATGAATTCCATTGTTTGGATAATAATATGAAGAATTTTCAAAATGATGGAAATTTATGAAGTATTTTGTTTAAGTTAAATTTAGAGAATTTCAAATGACACCTAAAAGCTAAGAATTTCAAATTTCTTAATTCTTATACTTTTTCAAATTTTGCATTTTTGTCCTCAAATTTTCCAAAGTTTTCAAATTGACCCTAATAAATTTACAAAAATTGCAACTTGACCCCTAATAATTTTTGGAAATTACAAATTAACCCCTCAATTTTTTCAAAATTATAAATTGACCCCTCAAAATTTTTGAAATTTACAAATTGACCCCTAAATCAATTTTCAAATTTGGCCCAAAAAAATTAAAATTTATAAAAGTTGCCCAAAAATGACGACTATGAAATTTTTTATTACTCCATCCAAACAAGAATATTTATAAATGAAGTCAATTTAATTGAATCATTTGAATTGCCTAGAATTCTAAATTCTTTAAAATTTCTCAATTACCTTATCCAAACACACTCTTAGGTATTCAACTATTCTCAAATCACATATAAGGCATCACTATAGGGTTTTCTTCTATTAATCTTATTGATTATTGATAATTATTTCATTTCCCAGCTCTCCCTATATAGTGATGCCTTTGTATGCCTCTTTTGCTTAAAAAAATCATTTCTCAATCAATAAAAGAAGAGATATATTCAAAAACAAGAAAAAATTAATAGAAAATTATGTCATAGATGATTATCACTACAAAATGACCTTCATACTGGGCCATTGAAGAGGACAATACAGCTATAAACTGCACACAAGATAAACTATGTCAGCATTTTTTACCATTAGGTTCCAACCCTAACTTTATCGTCTATTTGTGGAAACCATTCCCAAACAAGTTGTATATACTTGAAGGAACAAAGCACAACCAACAGCTACTATAGTCTATAGTTAAAACAACATTAACACATCAACTCAACATCAAACTCACAAACCAAAAACTCAAGCCATCTGCAAATATTATTTTCGTTATCCTCTCTCTCTAGATGCTAGTTGAGGGTTAATTTTGGTCACTTCACTGAAATCATGCACTCTCACATTAACAACAAATTAGTGAAGCTTCTTCCTCCATTCTTCCAAGTAAATGGTGAACTGCTGTTGCAATGCCGTCAACTGAACCAAGTTGGAATCCTTCTTCAACCTTCATATAAATAAATTCGCACACCATATATATTTTAGCTAAAGAATCTCTCTGAATTTTCATAATTTATACAAGGATATCATAGTTTTGTACAATGAAAAGATTCATATACTCTTTCACATTTACCATAAAATAAAAATTAACAAAAATTAGAAACATCAAAAACAAAATTAATTGTAATTTTTTTTTCTATCACTTAGTGAATAAATTAGAGATTTTGTTGTTTTCAGTCTCTAGTTTCTATTATTCATCACTACTTAAAAAATATTATTACTGAAAAAAATTAGAGATGGGAAAAAATATATCTCTAATTCATTTGTGACGAAATTTGCAGTGAATTTCATATTTTTCTTTTCTAAATTTCTCTTGCTAATATGAATTCTTATAAGAGTGATTAATTCATTTTTATAGTATACTACTAGAAAGAGTTGAAATAGTGTAGAAATATAATTAGAGATACCAAATTAGAGATAGAAATATAATTACTATCATATCATATGAAGGATCAATATAGTTGCATACCTTGGCACTGATTGAGTAGAATACCAAAGGTTGTATGGTAGTGACATTGAGATGTAGGATAGTAAGGAAGAGTGTTTGAAAACCAGCAACTAATTTAGTTAGTTGTCCTGGTCTTGTCCTAGTGAGAATTCTAAGGTTTGCATGAGTCTCGATCAATGTAACCTCGATATCAGCTATGGCAGCTTTGGTCTTGGATGTGTATTTGTTAGGTGTTTGGGACCATGTATACTGAGGATACACAAAAAATTGTGCAAAAGGTGGTTTTGAAATTGCCATATCTTCATTGTTTTGTGCTACTTCTTGCTGTAAAAGTTGTAACTTTCTAGCTTCAAGTGATTGCAAGAGATGCTCTAGCTCCTTCACAAACTCTATGGCACCACCTACTATTGAGGCTTGGTCACCCTATAAAAAAACAAAAAATTGCATATTAATTAATTGAACAATAGTTGCATTAATTAGAACATGTATATATGAAGCTTTTCAAATGGCAAGTATGTTTGAAAAGCATGCATGTTTGTTTTAAAAAGTTTTACTTATTTAATACTAATTGGTAGTTATAAAAAAATAATCTATGCTACCATAATTTCAACCGGGACATTAATGTTTTTCATGTCGTTGAAGATTGAGTCTATGGTTAAGGCTTTATCAATATATATGCTAACATAATTTCAACTGCGACAATAAAAAATCATAATGCAACCCTAAATGTAATTTAAAACCTTGTTTATTTGTATAAAATTTAGTCTTAGTTTGCTTCTTTATTTCACCATAAAAAAGAAAAAATGGAGGAAAAAAATGTCTAGTTTTAAGAACATTATCCTTAGCATATTTGTGCATGTTTTGGATTCCCACCTCATTGATAGTCATAAAGTGTTAAATACTATTTTATTATAGTACTTCATCTTTGTCATGCTCAGCAATATCTAGAAAAGAATCTATCTCCCATTCTTTGCTATTAAGGGAAATAACATATTTGAGATTTGTGAAAAATCCCAACAACAAAAAATGAAGTACAACAAAAAGTGTGATATGAAAGAAAACAAACCCTTTGAACATAGGATTCAGGCATGAGTGAACGAAGTACAGCAAGATGGTCATTCATTTGTTTTCTACGGTTTCTTTCAACAGTAATATGTGTGATTCTTTGTGTCTCAGCTTCTTCTTTGTTCTTACAAACTCTTGGTTTCCTTCTCCTTTTCTTCCTCTGCACCACTTGATTATTCATTGTTTCTTCTTGTTCCATAGATTGTCTTTTTCTGATATTCATCATAGAACAGTTACTTTGATCAAATATTGCAGCCTCTGCCTCATGATGTTGTTGCTCATCATAGTTCATTGTATTTTCCAAGAAACATGACTCAGTTGTAGTATCAATATGGTTACTACTAAATGGAGTTGCAGAAATTGTGTCATAGATAATGAAGTTTGAAAACTCATTGCATGATGATGAAAGAGTTTCCAAAGCCATTGTATCACAACAAGAATCTTCAATCTTCATGTCTTCATTTATAGCAAAATATCACTATATATAAGAGTTGATGAAGAAAAATGAAATATTTAGAAAAAAGGGTAATAAGTAATATTAAGATGATATATAAACCACGTGAGAAGGTGCAGAAAAGGTGTAGTGCTTTTCAGAAATCAGAAAGGTGTACTTAGTAAAACGAAGACACACACTCTTTTTTTCCTTACACCATCTTTGATATGCTTTGGTTTCTTCCCTTCCTAATTTCGTAGATGCTGTCACACCCTTGTGCCAATTGCAAATGAACAGAGAGAGTGAGAGAGAGAGAGAGAGAAAAAGGTGGACCCAAAATCTATATAGAAATAAGCATAAAAACAACATAACAAGCTGTGTAATAGCTACCCCTCACATTCAAATCTGTGTTGGAGTTTGTAGGAAATAATCAAATCAAATGGCTCTTGTACCTAAGATTCTCTTATACTAAATTAATTAAAATTTTGTTTATTATAGAAAGAAAAAAAAAAACTACAGTATGGTGCATCATAGTACTTATTCTACATGTCAAAAACATATATCAACAATTGGTTGTTCATGAATCATGATAATCTTACGGTAGATATTGATCAAGGTACATTATTAGTTAAGATGCTGCTTTCCCCATCCTCCTATTAAAAAACTTCTAATATTTTCAAAAATACACATCCAAATGAACTGTACTTTGTTTAGAAGTATGCATTTAAATTATACAAATTATTGGTGCTTGAGTAATATATCATATACATCCGAATCGTTGTTAGAGGTGGGAGATTGGAGAGGTGCTCCTATTAGTTAAGGTTTATTCTGATTGGGTTTGAGGGGAAATAAATCCAAATTATTAGTTAAGAAGCTTTAATCCATTCAGATTTAATAGTTTTTTGGACATATGAACCAACCTAATAGGTCAAAGTGGAGTTTTAGTTTTTTTAAGAAATAAAACCATAAAAAGTAAAATAAAATCTACAAAGCTAAAACTATAATAACTACAAAAAATATTGAATGCTAGTCTAATTTTTCAACTGGGATTTGCGGGTTAGTTCAGACTCCAACTATGTGCTCTTTTACCTAATCAATGGCATACTTACCTCGTTTGAATCTCGTGAAATTACTCGAGTTAATTAGTACATGTTTAGATTGATGATGAATTTGACGAATCAAAGTGTGTCATTGTAACTTTGACAAAAACCGCTTTCTAGAGCTTCAACAAAATTATGCTATACACCATAATTTCATCAAATCCACTGTAAATGCAAAAGATGCACTTGGAACTTCCTCATTGTAATCTAAGAAAACTATTTCAATAATATGAAATTTTTGGTTTCATATGTCCTGTGGATGAAAATAAATATATCGTGACAGCTTCTTTCATTTACGGGCCAACGCAGCCCCTACTAACACTACTTCAAGCAGTGAAACTCCATTTATTACTTTAATTGTAGCCTAAATTTTATCAACAACAGAAAATTGTAACCTAATTGTAAAAATGGGCTACACCAACCAACTAAGCTAGATACTCCCCTTTGATGTCAAATAAAACCGTTTAGAAACACTGTGACAGCTTGATTCATCAGAAACTTGATAAGAAAAAATCTTTCATAGTCAAACATTTTCAAACACATGACATTGCAAAGTACACCAATTTTTCATGATATATATTCACATATCTATAACTTTACTATAACATAAATTAAACCCAACAATTAAATTTAAAACTAACTGGTTTATTTCACAATTTCTAATGTGGTCTTTTCTCTTACTTCATTGGATGTATAAAAAACATTTATATAAACAATTTTTATGTGATCTTTTGTGCATATATGCTCTCTACCTCGTTACGCATGATTTTTAATATAAAAAAAATGAAGATGTCACAAACACCAGAGTTTAGCATTATGTGACGATGAGGACATACAAAAGGACAGAAATGGAGCTAGGACCATGGTCCAATCTGTCAGACTCTGCTGGATTAACCATGTGAATGTATGTAAGCTACCCCTTCTTGAAAAAGCACATAGCATGCAGGTCCTCATCACCTCAGCTATATACTCAGATCCCCATAATTCATTTTTCATCCTTTCTTTTCACCTTCTTTCTGTTGTCCCTATAACATTGATGCTTCTTTTAACCCCTACCTCATTTCACTATTTCACTGTCCAGTGTAAAGTGTTGAAACTACTAAAAGGAAGCCACAAACCAACTAGGCATGAAAATGTGAAACATATCAAACACACAAAAACACCAAAGTATGAGTTGTAAGTTAGTTGCATTTTCTCAGAGTGGTCAATCACTATCCATGCTGAAATTGCTTTCTATTACATGTGCAGTGCAGGGAAAAAGGTAATCTTTTTTTGTGGTCAACGAGATGATTATTTGTCCTTAATATGAAATGTCATTAAGATGAGATTTGTCATTTTACTACCAATCATAATTGCCACACGTGTTTTAGATTTAACTGATGATAAATAAATAAAAATATCTTATAATTATAATAAACAATGACGAATAATACCACAGATTACAACATATCAAATAGCTTCTTCACCAAAATTTTAACTTTATATCAAAATAATCAGCAATTCCAATAACAGTTGATAAAATATAAGCATAGACAAGCAAGATAAAAAGAGATGTGGTCGATGAAGCGAACAGGGTATCAACAGACAAGTTTACCAACCCAGTGAGGAGATTTGCCTGCATAAAATTGTTAGAGGAAATTATAAAATGAAATCAAGATAGAGAAGGCATATATAGTAATCGCCGAGGAATATATTGTTTACCAGAAGAAATGTAGCGAGTAAGTTCCGATTAAATGCTTCTTCAAGTACTGAAGTTTTACTTCCAGGAATAAGATCGGCCAGTGTTAGAATTGACAATAGCTGAAAAAGAGTGACATTCGGATTAAATACTCGAATCAAATCCAAAATCAGATGTCAAATTTGCAATTACAATGCCGGATATAGCTCAAGTATGCAATGCTGCAATATTAAGATTATAGTAGTGATTGAGAAATCCATAGGATTAAACTTAGACCAAGTTTCTTGTCCAAGTTTTCAAATCAAACAATGACTTGTGGATTTTTTTTCCCTAACATTAAATAGCCTCCATTGAGAATAAGTTTCTGAATTAGAATAAGAAAATTATACAAGTCATTGTTTGATTTGAAAACTAAACAGCAACAGCGATAAAAGAAATTAAGAGATTAATAACTATGCACCGACACTTTAAAACATTTTTACACATGCATCACGTCAAATTACACCAAGATTCCACTTTATCTCCACAAATATCTACATGTTGAAATATGATTGGATGCATGTGTAAAAAATTTTGCACTTATTTTTTATCAGTAGGAATCAAACTCGATACCCTGAAGTATACAACACCCAACACCCTGCGCGCCAATCACTGACAGTGTATAAAAATAATTCTAAGAAACTAATCTATGTTTTTTCAAATTTAACAAGTCATTAGTGCACTAAGTATGTCAGATTATTTAAAAAATATTCTTCAATAAATATAATTTAAACACTAAGCAAAATAGAGGCAACAAAAGAATCCTAAAGTGACAACCACAATATAAGCAAAGCCGTCACAATATATTAAACACTGATTCAATGAACAGAACAGAGGTGAGAGTGATAGTGACCTGTAGATTGTCAGCCAACACCATAGTAACATATGGCAGGTTGCACTGCGCAAATTATCAACAATTAGTTAGTTTTCATCCATTGATGCCAAAAAAAACCCCTTCGAGTAATAAACTATAACATGGTGAGACATACCGTTCTCCGTGAAATTCTTTCCACAAGCCTATCTAGAAGCACAGTTAATAACCTGACTCGGGCAATCATGAAAAAGGTATATGTTCAATTCTGTAGACTTCATTCAAAAGGATAAATAAGTTAGAGATTAAGCTTTTCTTTTACCAAAACAGGATTGATAGAACCCAAACTCTCATCCGAAACCATCTGCTATTCTTAAATGCAGAGGAATGGGTTCCATAGAGAAGATAATTTCCTAAATGAACGCCAATAAGGTACATACCCCAATATCCTGTAGAAAAAACAAGACAATTGTAACAAATACCATGTATCAGAAGTAAAATGCATCAGACATTCAGACATGAAATTACATTATAATGATTGAACAATGCAAGGTGCAATTCTTACCAAATATGCTAAAAATTCCCTCCTTGTTTTGACTTATTATATCTGTTCCTCTTTCATTTGAAAGCAAGTAATGATTTAAACCATGCATCAGACTGAACTGATACCCTTCAAATCATAGATTGAATTTTATAAGAAAATCAGATTTCAGAAAAGATGGCATAAGGATAAGAAAGGAAAAAAAAAGTACCTACTAGGACAAGTGATCCAAAAACTCCAGAATATTGTGGAGGAATGTTAATAAAGGATGTAAGGATCGAGATAGCAGCAAGCGTGAAGAAGAAATTCCAATGCACACCATATTCAGCCAAATGCACCTATTCGAGGGAAAACGATTACTAGCTTCCTTGAGAACATCGTGAATTAGACAATGATAACTCAATTTGTAAAGAATGAAAAGGAAAACATATTACTGGCTTCCTTGAAAATGACTTGAACTAATTAATCAGGCAATTAGAACCCAAACAATTTTATATGTTACATGAGAGTCTTCAACGTGAAGCACTCACTGACTATATTATCCCTCAAGTAACATCTCTTTCTGGAAAAATCTCCATCTCTCTTTTTTGTTCTTCAAATTTTTAACGCTTTAAGAACATAAGTTATACTACCTTAATGAGGATAAGTATATCCTTTTACGTCTAAGTCTTCTAAGAACTAAGGTATTTCATTATACATGCATTAAAGGCTACATAATGAAATGAGAACTCTATCTTGATATTTCCAAACTCTAGTATCTATAATGTGTCAGTTTGATTAGCTCTCCTTCTAGCCTTAATCTCATCATTTGCGACCAACCCCATACTTTCAATTGCAAAAGCAACATGTTACTCATCATTCCCTTTACAAAGAACACACAAAATTAAGAACCACGTTTAAGTTTTGAAAAGAAAAAAAAACATGTCCATTAACTACTACTTATGCTGAAGCAACAAGAGCATGTTGCCGTTAATGAGTCAAGCAATGTACATAATATGCCTAAGGACAATTTTGAAGAATCAAAGTTTGTTAACCATTTCACTCTCCACGCCGATTACAAGCTTCATCATATCCTTATCCCCATTAAAAAGTTTAGTTCATTTTACTAATATGACCAGGAGAAAGTCTAAACCAATGAGCTTGAAATAGATTAGAATGATCCTATTCCACTTGACCAGAATGCAGATGCACATCCTTTAAAAGTTGATATCTAAATTTTAAGTGTGCCTGACGAATTTCATCTTGATGATTAACAAATTAACTCCAGATTTGTGGACATTTTTCAGAATCACAAATCAAAATTGATTCTTTTGTTTTTGAACATCAAAAGCTTTAAAAGCATGTGGTTGAACAAGTTATTCCATGATGACAGTTTCGGTTTTTCGACTTCAAAATACTTTCAACATTAGCATATAATTAAGGAATATAATGTTGATTTGGTAGTAGGGGTGAGGGAGTTAAGGAGTGGAGTGATAAAGGGGTCAAGGGTACTATCCCTAACCCACAACATAACACTAATGACTTGGGGATGACCTGGTCCATCAGCGGATAGGGCTTTGCCCAGTCCGGAACACTAATATTTGTCATTTCAAAAAAAACCATTAGCCTACAAGTTTGAAGATGGTGCGGAAAACAAAAGTTTTTTTTTTCATTATCTCTCTTTTCTTTTAAAAAATCAATCCATAGTTTTCTTCTTAAGCATCTTGCAAACTTAAATATATATTGTGAATATAAACTCGTAAAATTTAATCGAAATTGTGCACCAGCTTGGCCACAGTTGAGCTTATCATCAATTGTGCACAAACTTAAGCATATACTAGCATTTTTTAGATTGAAAAATGCTTGAGAAGAAAACTATCAACTTGTTTTTCAAAAGAAACATGATACGTATTATGATGAACCAAAAACCTTGTCTCATGCACCAACTTAGAATTTAGATACTAATGAAAAAAGTGTTTAAAGTTGAAAAATCAATAATGTCAATGATAGAGCGACTTATCCAACCACGCGCTTTCAAAGTTTTAAGGATTTGAAAAAACATCCACAAACTTGGAGTTATTCTGTTAATCATTAAGATGAAATTTGTGGGCTAATTTAAAGTTGGGACCTTATCAATGTTTAAGAAAGCATTATTGTCATTGTTTAAGGATTTGACTTCCGACGTGGTTCATTGTGAGCAAGGGGATGTGGGTTGATTAAGTGGGATGTGAGGCTCATGGGTTTATGTTCTAATAATTCATGCTGACATTGGCAACCGGGGATGGGTGGGGAAGGTAGGAGAAGTGGGGAACAACCCAGATACAGACTTGGGGTAAAGGAGGTGGGGTGGGGGGAGACCATTTTGATTTTACCCCTCTAACCAGTGCTTTAATCTTGTCCATTTATTTAAAAAATATGTAGATCTTACGGTTCCAATGTTTGTTCCACTGATGAACCCCCTTCCAAATGGTACATGTTGGAAATCCCGCCCCGAGCGTGAGGGGGTGTGCTGGTAATCCACCTTTATTGCGATCTGCCCCTGGTTGCCTTGTGTTGGCTTGACTTTGAGGGGGTGGAATTAGTCCCATATCGGTTAGATAGGACTCTTGATAAGAGTTTATAAAGAGGAGACACTCCTTACCTTACAAGCCGGTTATGTAAGGATGAGTTAGGCCCCAAATTTCTACGGTACATTTGAAACAGCATTTGATTTTCCTAGTAGATATATAATGTAATCAATTATGAAAGCGTATATAAGTATCAAGCCTGTTGAATGCTAATTACTGGAGCATTTCTAAAATCTCTTCGTCTAAACTCTTACAGCCTCAATGTCTAAGCTTGTATAGTTTCAACTCTATTGAGAACTGGTACTAGGAGTAATAATGAAATGAAATAATCCTACACAGTACAATCAGGATGAAATTTCATTTCTGACCATAAGTGAATCGTTTGTGCAAAAAAAAAACCACTCACCCCATCATTCATGGCATCAGAGTTGATAGGCTTACAAATCATAGGGGTCAGATTATTATATTATAGTCTTCAAGAACTACATCATTTAACATAAAAATTTCAAAAACACATGTGATTATACTTGTTAAAGTTAAATAAGATGCAGTATTAGGAAATACATGTCAAAATGTTTGTTTGCACAGAAATTTCTATGAATCTCAATGAATATAATCCCACCTGATAATCCACACCAGTTGTGGTAACAAGACGAAAAAATCCTAAGAAGATAAGTGGACTAGATGAAACTATTGCAGTCTTCCAGTTTCTGAAGCAAGTAAAGAGCTGATGTTATCATAGGAATGTCAGAATGCAATATATTTGCACAAGTTCATCCAGAAAGACATCAATGTCACTAAAGAGCAGGTCAAAGAATTAGGAAAGCAGCAATGTAATTTTCAAAAGCCTACCAGCATGTTCATGTTAATAATGCTTCTTTGCCTATTGTATGAGCTTGTCAAAAAAACCCTAACGTATTACCTTTAGAAAACTAATGATTTATCAAACTCAACAAACAAGGCATTTCTACATCTAAGTAAACATGATTCTTCGATTTCAGTTAGCATACTAACACAGCTAATTTCTAAGAGTTCATTGTGTAAACATACTTACACAGAAGCAATATTTCGTGCTTGCCGAGAAACTAATGAATTTGCTAAAACAAATGCTCCAACTCCAAGATCCATCTGCAATGCAAAAGTAATTTCTAATCTCAGCAGGACAATCCAAGTATTGACTATACATCTTATTAGCAACACAAATTGATGCACCAAATAGTATGTACAGATCAGAATCTATAAAACAGTTGAAGAGAAACAGAGATCAAAATTGCAACTTCACATAATCAACAAATAGAAGTAATTTATAAATTGAATAAAAAAAGTCCATTCTCTCAAAACCCCCACCCATTCCCTTTTTCTCAGCATTTACTTTACTTGTATATTGCCGTTCAAAAAAAAAAATAAACTTGTATTTTACTGAAGTGATAAGTAATATAGTATACTGATTTATCAACAGAAGTGCACTATAGTGGAGGACAAGAAACCCTCCTATGTCAAAACCAAATATACACAGAAAATAAATGCATAGGTTGAAAGAGGTCTTGAATCCCTTCACAAGTCAGAAAAAATTAACCATGCTAAAGAATGAACATCAACCGATAGAGAAAAAATGCTCCCCAAAATAATCTGCTTTAATGAGGGGGAGGGAAATGTTTGTATAGACTCTTGCATTATAATCTAAGTTCGAACCAAGAAATTTGGGAACCTACCTCCCCACCCCTTGACTTTTAAAAACAAATATTCTAACAACCTATTAAACTATAGTTTTCATCGATAAACAGAAATATATTCCATGATAAATTATCTCATATCATTTTATAATATGAAGTTAAAATAGATTCATGATAGAGGAATCTGACCCTGAAAACTACTTCAAAAGTTAATCAATCACTCGGTTGTTGGAAAAGTGTTGGATTAAGAAGCAAAACAATATTTTATATGAATTTTTTCAAACATTCTTTAGATAAGACAAGTCTTTCAATATTTCCCTTTCAATTAAATTTAGAACTGTCGAAGAATCCTACCAAACTAGCTCCGTATGTTTCAGTCTTCGCATATCTTCTAGGAAAGATTCTGAAATCAACAGCCAAGATGCACAAGACTGTTATAATCATCTGCAAAAATATATTTTATCAACAAAATACCATATTAAGATCAAAATAATGGAATAAAGAATTCTATAGTTGCGCTTCATACCACAATAACCCTGTAGGAAGTGATATAGGCCCTAAGAGAATCGGGCTCTCCTAAGTCAGGTGATGAACCTCCAGGCCTACAGTTAAGTAAATGGAAGTCAGCCATTACCCGCATAAAAATTTGGTTCGTGTGAGACTTACTGCCTAACTTATTTTTGCCATAAAAGTCTATGTCCTTTTACGAAGTAAGCTAAACAAAATTGAGGAATTACCTCTTCACTGCAATATAAAGCAATGTTGCGATTGTGAACAAACTTGCAAAGATATAGCTCCAGTCAGCCAGTACCTGTTACCGAGTTCATTGAACCAATTACAAAACGAAATGACTGGAATTTGATTCGAACACCTAGTTAGCAACATAGTTCATGTATTCATCCCGCCCGACAACAGGAAAAAAAAATCAATTTTCAATTGTTAACAAAACATTTGATGCTACTGGGGGAACTTACGGTGAAAAATAAGAGCATAGGAACAACAATGACAAGAAAATCTAGAGTCAATGATGCTAGGTAAGCTTTAAAACTCCTACGTTCAGATGGTGTGTCATCGTTTTTCTTCTTCAGGGAGTGACCTACAAGTAAAAAATGCAGGGAAAAAAAAAGGATTTTAAACCATGTTTGGATAAACAACTTAATTAAGTCTTTATAGCATAAACACTTATCATATAAGTGTTTATGATAAGAATAATGTTAACAACACTGTTTCTAACACTCACTCTTTTATTGGATGAAATTCATATGGACCCTACCACTTTATGTGGGACCCATTCCCAAAGGGTTTTGACCAATGAAAAGAGTGAGTCTTAGAAAGAGTGTGTTAAAATGAGTGTCATTAGCATTACTCTTATCATAAACTATTTCTATCACAAAATATAAAATGAAGGCAAATTGTTTGCATATAAGTTATAATAAGTTGTTTTCATTTAAGTGATAAGCTATCATAGAGAGCTTATGAAAATAAGCTGAAAACAGCTTAAGGGGATTTCATAAGCTGAATGTGTTTCGTCCCCCTAACAAACTAGCCACATGAGCGAATTATAAGATTTGAAAATGATCAACTGAAGTGTTGTAAGGGACTAACCAGTTATTGGAATGGAAGTAAAGGAGTGACGAATAAGAACCAAAATCTGTAAGAGAAATAGAAAATAAAACATTAATTAATCATAATTCAGATTATATTTAAGCTGATATTAATAATTCAGAATTCACTTACAGGGATAGATACTGTAAGAGCCAGTATTTCGAGCAACGAGGATCCGGTCAAATTGCTAACGAATCTGCAAAATTAACAGAATTCATTAATTAATGATAAAAAAAAATTGAACATTAGTAATTGTTATGATTAAGAGTAGTTACTAACTGTTCTTTGAGATGCTTGTTGGGGTTGAAGGAGGGTTTTGGGAGAGGTGTATCCATGTTGAGCACCACCACCCAAGCAGAGAACAATGGTTTAGTTTAAAAATTAAATTCAAGAACCGGATTACTTGGGTTCAATCTCCTTTGATTTTATTTTTGGTCAAACCACAAATAATCGGGAAATTTTTTTATTTTATTTTTCAATTTCATCGATTTTATTTCCTAAATGAGTTATTGGTGACAAAACTATAAAAGGGTACTTAAACTTATATTTAATTTTTTAAACTAATTTTGTTTGTATATTTTTTTAAGTTAGAACCATCGAAGTATCTATATTTAGTGTCTGAAGTACATGGAATAGGAAATTTAAAGGAAATAATATATATATTCAATCAATTTTCATTTTTTTTGTTAACTCTATGGTTTCTAGAGAAAAGGGATCCTAATAATCTGGAATTTTATCAAGAGGTAAGAGTAAAGTTTGTCCAAAAATTGTTCTACCCAACAATTGAACTCGAATTCTTCCAAAACTGTCTTAATTTTGATGGATTAGATATTATGATATAACTTGATAGTATTTTTAAGAAGTCAAACTACCCTACTAAAATTGGTATCGAGGATAATCGAACCTGAGTTCTTGACCGAAGTACACTCGAAAGAATGAATTGAATAAACAATTTATTTTGAATTATCACTTAAGACTTTTGGTAACATATATAAATTATAAATGAAGTTTGGGGGCAACTATTAACACGACATGTTATTTTTTTTTATAACAAACTACTATTTTGACAGCAAAAATTAACTGTCTAGAAGTTAACTTCTAGACTGAAAAAATGGTACTGCCATCATAACAATTATCGTAGTTGCAAAACAAAATTGCAGAAAGAGCGATCACTTTCAATTTTTAATCTGATTTTAATTTGATTTTTTCATTTATATTCTCTAATTAGTACCGTGTACACCACTCCTAAGAGCAATTTTAATGCATTATGTATCATTTCCAAATTTCTTATAAGACAACTATATAAAACTTGCATTAAAGTATGATGTGGCAAAAGGTAAATTTTTTTTGAACAAGCCAAAATGAAATATATATTAGCAGCAAGATGATCAAGGGCAGAGACTTCGTACATACATGCCTTTTTCTTAGAGGGAGATGGAGCAACAGCTGTGATGAATCTTTCACTCGTCCACTGATAGTGGTTTTGAGACATGTCATCTATGAGGTTGTACGCTTCCGTGTAGTTCTTATTCATGAGTGCTCCCCCTACAGCTGCATCAACAATCAATTTGGTTGCATATAAAAGACCGTTATAAAAGGTATGGACTATCAACCATTTCTCCAAACCATGGTGGGGGCAAAGCCTAAGCATTTCTTTGAAACGCTCTCATGCATCGTATAGAGATTCCCCATCTTTCTGAGTGAATCTAGTAATCTGATCCCTTAGTTGAGCTGTTTTGCTCGGGGGGAAAAATTGGGCTAAGAAAGCAGCCCTTAGTTGATCCCATGTTGTTATTGAAGCATTAGGCAAGGAGTGAAGTCAGGCGCTTGCTCCATCCCTTGGTGATAAAGGAAAGAGATGCAACCTATAGCTTCCTGGGTCACTCCGTTATTTTTCAAAGTTCCACTGAGTCTTAAGAAGTTTGAAAGATGTAAATTCGGATATATGATAACAGCATGATGCTCATCCGTAGATGGCGTAGCATACTCTTTAAGAGTACGTTTCGCAGCCTTGGCGTTACCGAGTGCTTCTCTTCTTCTTTGGTGGAGGAACCTTTCGATCTCGGGAATGAAATCACCAAGACTTCGGGTTCTTCGCATTCAAAGAATGAGAGAATCCAACAGTTGAAATAAGAAAAAGAAAAAGTTCAGTCTAGCTGTTACTGAAAAGCAAATCAATATTACAAAAACTCCCCGGCAACGGCGCCAAAAACTTGATACGTTACCACAAGTGCACGGTTAATATCGCGTAATAAAATTATCGATCCACAGGGTGTTTAGTAAGTACCGATTATATTTTCAGAGTATGTTAGCTGAACAAGTTAAAATTTTGAGTTGGAAAATATTTAGTTTTTGATTCAGTAAAATAAAAAGCATCTTGGGATTTATTGGTATATCTAATGACAGAACATAATCGGTCAAGCTTATTCTCTATTCTATATTGGATCCATTTACCAAAGACAAGACTCCCTAAGGTAATTAATGGTCTCTTTCGAGCTACATGAATGTATCTCAATAGCAACCACGCCTATTCTCATGGTTGATTGCTATATGAGATCCATTAAGTGCGAGTCTTATGGCCTCAAGATTTCACAAAGCTATTCATTTGGTCTTTTTGCCATCAAGCTCTGTGACACCTTGTCTAATCTCATTTGTTCTAATATCAAGCTTATTCGTTCGATACTTCACTTGATATTTGAGATGATGAAATAGTAGTTGTTGAACTTCTTTGTTCGGTACTTCGTTTAACACTTGCTACTGAGTTTAGAAAACGATGAGATTAGATAGGAAAATGATCTTTATATAAAATAGAGTCTAGGCTTGGTTTGATTATGATCTAGTCATTAGACTTTTCCAACAATCCCAAGACTAGACAAGTCTACTCACAAGAGTTCATTGTAGATACATGACAAAATGTAAATTTCATGAATTGTAAAGACAAGAATGTAAATGACAGGAATTGTAAATTTACGGAAAAGTAAAGTGCAGAAATGTAAAGAACAATAAAATAAATTGCAAGGAATTGTAAAAATGCAGAAATTTTATAAATGTTTGAGCTTAGAACAAGATAGAGTTACAATCTCACTATCGTAACTTTACACTCATTCCAAGATGAGAAACAACTCTGATTAGAGCCTTATTTATAGCCTAAAGCCATGGATAAAGCATTAACCACGAATTACACAACAATAATTGGGAAAAACCAAGAGTTTTCAATCATATTTTCTGACTACATAACGCGCACGACCGTGCCATATAGGCGCACGGTCGTTCCAAGTTCCAAAACGCCAAATTCTGATGAACTGGACAGGTGCACGACCGTGCACTCTGAACGCACAGCCGTGTGTGATCCCACTGCCTAAGATGGCACGATCTGCCCAGGAGGGGCGCACGGTCAGTGTAAATGATGGCACAACCGTGTCATCTCACTTTTGCTTTGAAACTTGACTTTTCTTGCCCGACTTTTTGTGATTTTGCTCCAAAGTGCTTGCTCATCATTATTTTTGCCTAAAAAGAAAAACAAAGTTACTGAAGTAAAATAGCTCTAGAAAATAAAGAAAAACAACTAAACTTGCATAAAAAGAAACCCTAAAAAACCTATAAATTATGACTTATCAGTAAACATCACTGACTGAGAAACCTTTTATTGGATCAAGTAACCATTTCCAACGATCAAGAGCGCCAGCCTGCAAAACAATGTTATGAAGCAGAAAACAACAGTTCCTAAGTAGATCCTCCTCCCGCACAAATAACCGTCTTCTCCACTTCCACGCATCACCTCCCTCATGCTAACCTAGGTGATGCATCTCTGCTACCGAGCACAAAGGGTTTTCAGTCAAAGCATACAAGCGACTAAACCTATCACACAAGGGAACATTACTTATCCACCTATCCTTCTAGAAAAAAGTGTTGCTACCATCACCGACCTCCCTAAATTTATTATCTTCGAACCAGCTCCCCACTCTCATACCTAAACCATCACGGATGCTCGCCATACTCTGCCACCAGGATGAACCGAACCTACCCCCCTCCTTAAGCTGCCCCCTTCTTCCCCATAGCGAGCCTTCAACGCGCTAAACCACAACCTGTCTTTATCAACGAACATCCTCCAACACCTTGCCTAGCAACGACAAGTTAAACTCCCTCAGCCTCCTGACACCTAACCCTCTTCCTCCTTACTCCGGCAAATTGACTCCCAATTTACCCAAGATATTTTTCTAAAATCCTCAGAAGGATCAGGCGGCCTCCAAACAAAAGATTCTTGCTTTTCCAAGTAGACAAACTCAAATTAATGCGATCAAGGAGAGGGTCCTAGAAGCTTAACTGACGACAATCCCAACCAATAGGAATCCCCAAATACACAAAAGGGATATTGCCAGTCTTGCAATTCAGAACTCGGGATTCCTCCTTCAACCATGAATCAGAGACATTCACACCAGTTAACATACTCTTCTGAAAATTTACTTTTAAACTAGAAACTTCTTCGAATAATAACAACATAGCTTTCATCGACCTGACATTGGCCCAACTTTTATTCCTAACAATTAAAGTGTCATCCGCAAATTGCAAGTGAGAAACATGCACTAGGGAAATTGACCCAATGGAGTAACCATGAAAGAGACCCGCATCAACCAAGTATTGAGAAAGAGAAAAGGTGAAAGAGGGCGGTCATCTTGTCTTAGGCCTCTCTCCAAAGGAAACTTATTAGTTGGGCATCCATTAACTAACACTAATGTCGTTGCTGAGCTAACACATTCTAAGATCCACTTTCTCCATAAAACTGGAAAGTTCATATTTTGCATAACAATATCCAGATAGTGCCAGTTCACAAAATCAAAAGCTTTTTTGAAGTCTACCTTAAAGAGCAACATCTCCTTATTTAGTTTCCTGGCGTCGTCCACCATTTCATTTACAATAAGAATACCGTCTAGAATTTGTCTTCCCTTGATAAAAGTTGACTGAGCATGAGACACCACACTCCCAATAACAAGGCGCAATCTGTTAGGTAGGACCTTCTCCAGCACCTTGTACATACAACCAATGAGAGAGATAGGACAGAAATCATTAAGGCGCTGAGGGCTATCAACCTTTGGAATTAAAGCGATGAAAGTTGAATTGATTCCTTTTGAGAGCTTCCCGTTTCGATGAAATTCAGTAATAAAGCGCAAGAAGTCATCCTTAAGTTCAGGCCAAAAGTCTTTAATGAATCCAAAACTTATACCATTCGGACCCGGGCTCTTGAAACTATCACAATCCCAAACAACCTTTTGAACCTCCTCCAGAGAAAAAAGCGGATCAGCTGCCCAATGTCAGCTACACTTAACTTAGAAAAATTCAAGCCCTCCACCCCGGGCCTCTCTACACGCGAAGACTTAAAATGATTAGCAAAATGAGTAAAAACTACTGAACATATATGTTGAACACCTTTAACTTGAGCACCATTGACATTGATCACAGAGATAACATTAGCTCTCCGTCTACTAGACATAATGCAGTGAAAAAATTTGGTATTAGCGTCACCTTCCTTTAACCAGTTTAGGCGAGATTTTTGCCAACAAATGCTCGAGTGGACCCGCGCCAAGGAATGCAAGTTAATGGATAAATCATGAAGCTCCACTAACTCGTCCTTATCTAAAACCGAATCCTCCCCTTTTAAGTCCAAGGAAGAGATACGGTTTTAAACATCTTTCATTCAACCTTCCATATTGTGAGAATGATGTTGATGCCACTCCTTAAGATTGCTTTTGATCAACTTGAGCTTTTCCTTCAGAACAAAACCGCCCTAACCCTTAATATGGTAAAAACCCAGCTTGTCACGCACAAAATCCTTGTAGCTTGGAAAGTCATCCCAACATTTTAACATGCGAAGAGGTCTAGGTCCCCAATTAGCGGCATCCACAGAAATTAAAAGAGGAACATGATCAGAGAGACCCCTTTGTTGAGCCACCTGGATATTATTAGACCATTACATACACCAGTTTTCAGACAATAAGAATCGATCTAAATGGATCATAGAGCACCAATCACTACGGTACCAAGTGAGCTCCCTTTGACATAACGACATATCCACCAAGCTATTATCAACAATGAAGCTATTAAAAACATTTGAATCAGAATGACGAAAAGCTGACCCTCTGCTCTTCCGTTCATCAACAGAGCAAACTGAAATGAAATCCCTGCACAAACAGAGATTAGTAGTTGCATTTTGTTGAATAAAACCTGAAAGCCGGACCTATAAAGCTTGTTTTGCCGCCAAGTCACACAGAGCATAAACATTAATAAAAACAAAATCTTTTTTACTTTGAACAAACTGACCCTTGATTGCCAAAAAACGATCGATGCTTGTAGTAGACCACACTTCAACTTCTGAGTTATCCCACACTGAAAGCAAACCTCCTGACCCACCAACCGATGGTTGAAAAGAATAACCACAAATAGACGATATAACAGAGTCATCTACGCAACCAAGTTTAGTTTCTTGAATACACATGATAAAAGGTTTTTTGTCACAAAGAAGTCTGAACACCTCTTTCCTCTTTTCCAAACTCCCCAAACCCCTAACATTATAAGATAAAAAATGCATGATAACTAGCTGCCACCCGAACAAAACGACAAAGAACAAAATCTAGCAACTAGCAGCAGTGCCCTTATTCCTCCCCTTTTCCACTAGTGGAAGCTGCTGATATCTCCGTCTCCCCCTTCCCTTTCCTCCCCGCCCTATAGAGGACGTTGAACATATTCGAGTTATCACCTTTAAATTTAACGCCAATGGCCTTCCCTATACCCCACACATCATCCACCACCACCGCCGCATCTCCGTGCAAGATAACCCAATTTTCCCAATCTTTGTTAACAGAAGATTGAGAACAATCGGAAGCCTGTTGTTTACTTGCGTTATCCACCTTCGGCAAAACCTTAATAACGGAAGACTTTTGATTTGCGGAGCGTTTCTTTATAGCTTTCAGCACCGCGTTCCTCTCTTTGCGTGGCATCCTAGCAACCCTTTTTATACTATGGATTGGATGTTTAAGAGGGCCTCCAGCTTTCTTTTTCAAAACAGCTTGCTTGTGTTGCGCTCCCTTGAGGCTTCAAATTTGATGAAAAAATCAAACCCGTATCACCATGATTATGATATGTAAAAGGGTAAACTAAAACTTAGTGTGCATCAACTATAAAACCAATCTAAAAAAAAAATATCTCAAGCATTGAAATTATTGAAAAAAAAATCACTAATTTTTTATATTATTTTGTATTTTGGTTAAGATGAAAACTGTTGTTTACGGTCGCAATCCATCGTTTTAAAGGTCGCATAATCCATTTTTTTCTTGTAGTGATTGTTGTGTATTTTATATCATTTTTTATTTTATATATTTATTATTATTTACAATTTGTTTAGGATTAAAATAATTTCTTTACAATTTTAATATTTAATATTTTATGGATTTTAATTAAACTATTTAAATTTATATTAATTTTGAATCAAAACTAATTACAAATAAAAATTATAACAGGTGGGGTCAAGTTTGAGTTCTTTATAAAAATTACTATTAGAGTAAAAACTAACTATATAGTCTCACAAAAAATAACTTAGTTTATCCACTTTAGTTCACCCTATTAAAGTTTAGTTCACCCCATTAAAGATGCTCTAACTAATTATTTTTCACTTTACATTTATGATAATAAAAGAAATATTTTTCACTTTACATTTATGATAATAAAAATAAACCAAACCTTAGGTAGTAGTAGTATATCAAACCAAGTAGTGTTTGGTGTGAGGGGTTGTATTGGAAAAATAAAGTGGGAAACATTTGCGAATATGAGTAAAGACATATTTAGAATCTCAATTTTAATAAACAAGATTTTAGCAATATTATATTAGAAAAAAAAATTAGCATTTACAAACTCTTGAATGGTAAAAAAACTTCATTAACACCGATAAAAATGTATGATATATCTAATTGCTGACGCTTATAAAAAGTCGATATCTCTCAATCTTCTAGTAGTCTATATCTAAAGTCTCAACCTACACATTTGAAATTTAAACAATAAAGGATTTAGGTAAAAGAAGAAGAAAAAAAATGATCTTGAATGATAAAAAGCATGCTTCAAGGCTCTTGAGCATGAGCAAGTGAAGAGGAGCCAGATACTGGTTTAACAAAACCACAATTACTACAAGGTGTAGGCATTGTCAATGTCATCTCACTGTAATTTGTACAACTCTTTGTGAAATTGTGTCCTCCCCTTATAACATGTTCAGGCAATCTCAATGTATATTTTTCATCATCTTTTTCTTCACCTCTAATCATTACTATAGAATGCCCCGTTGAATGTGACCTTGAAAATATATGTTCTTCTTGTTGCATGATCTTACTCACATCGTGATCATGTTGATCACCTTCATGTATTTGAGCTCTAGTGATATCACAAGTATTGCCACTTTCCTCTCCTCTAACATCAATGTGTGTATCATCACACGGTAACGACGCCATACCCTCTTGTGCATTAAAGTTGTTGCTGTCGTTGTTGGTGGTGTTGCTATTGTTGCAACACTCCCCGTGTTTTGTCATTTGGTTGGGAGGCACATCAAGGTCGGTTCGACAAACGGGACATGTCTTGTGAGATTCAAACCATAGGTCGATACATTCTTGGTGGAAAACATGACAACAAATGGTTAGGAGACGAAGCATGCTATCGTCCTCGAACTCTAGCAAGCAAATAGCACATTCTAAGCTGTAGCTCTTTTCCTTGCGGTGGTCTTTCACATCAGAGTAGAGGAAAGTGGGGAATCCATCAATAAGGGTATTGTCAAGTCCTCTAGGGGGTGACCTCTCAGGTGAGAGACGAACGAGGGATCCTGAGGCCGTGCGATGCAAGGCCCACATATGGAAAATGCCTGCAAAGCAATACTTGCAAAGATACACAATGCTGAAAGCCACAAAGCATAGGATGAGGACAGTGAGGGTGAAGGCTACTAGTGCCGGTGGGGTCTTGTTTGTTGGAGCCGGCGGGGTGTCGTACTTAGGTTCCGATAAAGACATTGTCGGGTTGAGAAACTATCAACAATGGACTGTTATTGGTTTTCAAGATGAGTAGAGGATGATTTATTCTTGACCTTCCACTCTCTCTTCTTTGCATGGTTGAGAGAAGTTTATGAACAAAGTAGTGGGTGAATGAAGGTTAGTAAAGTGGTGTTACTTTTCTCCCATCACTTTACTATTTTTTTAGAAAGGATTTTAAGGGACAAAATGTGGAGAGAGAATCGAGGAAATATGTTATGCATGGTGTATTTGAGTACTAGATGATGGGTTAATATTCCCGTCAAAAAAATTAAATGATGGGTTAATATAACAATGATGTTGAGGTTGATTTTTAGCCCTTGGTGAAAATGGTTGGTTTTGAGCGAGTCCTTATGAGAAGGTCAAGGACTTATGCCCGGACATTATTCAAGGTGCATCTAATGCATGAATAAGCCAATAGGATTATATTAAATTATAACTACATTTTTTTTTTACTCCATTGTATGAAAGAAATTAGTATGTATGAAAATGTTGTGAGATAAAATGACTCCATTGTTCCTTATCATGTCCATCTTGTTCATAACCACACCCAAGAATACCACCAATCTAAAATCAGCCAACACATTTCATGTCTTTACCCATGCACGCCATTTTTGTTTTGGCTTCTTTTTCATTTGAGTAAATGTAATGATACTGAATTGAATTGCAGAATAAAATGGAATAAAACTCTACTAAAAATTGTAGGAAAAAAAAAAGAGGATGCAAATTAAGGTTTTATTGTCCATTTTACTCATGTCCGTGATGTTCTCGTGAAATGTTACCTTGCGATTAATAGCATTATTCGAAGAAAAGAATGCGACAATAAAAATAGAAACCGGAATCTTATATTAGATCCAACACGGGAAACAAAAGAACAATTATGTCTGACACAATCCGATGCACATACAAAGAAGCCGCTGTTACATTCAAAACTCAGAAACAAAAACTTGAAAAATAAGATGAATCATTTCACCGCACATAAATCCACAGACCAGTTATCTGTGAGTTGAACAAAGTGATACAAGTGCTGGAAGCTAAGGATCATAACACATTATTTGATAATATAACAAGATGGGAACTGGAAATCATGGCGTTTTCAGCTACATGGTGATACATAAGCCCTCGTCATCAGCCATTTTCCATGTTTCCAAGATTGAGAATATAAGTTATTATAGTTCTATTCGAAGTCATCGATCCAATCACCATATATCCTACTGATTTTATCTGGACCTTTCCACTTCTGATGAGCTCGCTGTCCTGGCCTCTGACTCACAATGGAAGGTCTCTGTGACGGAACTCCAATATGATAAACATCTGAATGACCGATAGGAGGATTTGATGCAATCACATTATCAGCATGAGTTTTGGAAGGTACTCCCTGTTTTGTGTCAGACGCAACAACAGAAACACCGTCTCTGATTTCTCCTTCCATAAGCCCACCTCCATATCTGTGTAATTCTGCGGTCACAAACTCAACATCAAAGACAGATTTATATAAAATAGGTTATAGTTCATTCTGACAGATAATCAATGTAAGCCAATAAAACACTCTTGTATCAATCTGAGAAAATGTTTTTGAATGTAATGTATATGTGCATGTTTGGATCGACAGTGAGATTGGTATAATCATGGTAACTCACTGCGATTTAGACAAAATCTACACTATGAAGTTTCAACAAAATCACAGTGCCACCGTAATTTCGCTAAACTCGCCATCAATCCAAACATGCACGCAATGAACAAGGCCAAAACATCAAAGCAATGAAAGTATGTTGTTAACTGCGGATCGCAAAAAAATAGTGATTTGTTCGAATTCCACTACGTATTGTGCTATCCTATAGACGTTATTTGACAACATTTGTGCTTAATCGTATTGCGCGGAACAATGGCAATTTGTTAAAATTCTGCCACACAATAGCGCTGTAACACTGCTATTTGACAACACAGATTAGATCTAAGCTGTCATCTATTCATTCTGAATCCACCACTCATGATATTATTCTTTTCTCATCTCTTGAAGGCAGCACTTTTTTTAATCAGAAAATGAAGGCTTAGACATTAGAATTTAAAGCATACAAGGCATATGAAATGTAATCACAAAAAAGGAAGGATGTAAACTGAAAAACACTTGGAAATTTGCACAGTTTCGTCTTAAGAGTTCTTCTTTGTTGTAAATTTAGTTGTTTATGTTTTTCATTGTGCAAAACATAAGGAACGTTGCATTTCTACTATCATGTGTATTTTCTCTAGAATGAAATTACTTTTTTTGCAAAAATTGCATAGATTACTCAAGTCAGCAACTTGCAAACAAAATATGAGATAAAAGTAAAATGTTATGCTCAATGAAGCACCACATTCACATACATCTACATCAATTCAATTACCCTACACTATTCAATTATATGCTCAATGAAACGCCACATTCACATACATATCAAAATATCAAAATGTTATGTTCTTCCTTAGCATCAACCAAAACAAAATTGACACTAGTGACAATGCAGGGCACTCATGAAAACAAAATAGTAGAAATCAAAGCTGTCGCAGACCATATTAAATGAAGAAAAAATCAATCATGTATAGATAAAAACAATCTAACATCAATACCCAAAATTGTATCCAAATGGTAAGAAAACACTGCCACAACTCCACAACATAAACTATTTGTAACTTTCCAATTCTAATAGTACTTTCTATAATCTATATTAACACAATATAATCACTTCAATTACCATAAAATTAAAATCTTTAATCCAAAATCATCAAAATGTATCACATCTATCATACCTGTAGCACCATGAGCAAAATGGCATTTGTTACCAAAGGGACAATACCCAGTCATCTCCCACTTATTACAAATCCTAGTTTTCCAATTTGAAGGCTTCAAATTAGGTCCATTCCCAACCGCGGCCGCACCAGCCGCAACAACAACAACACCACTACTACCACCACTACCAACACTCCCACCTCCTCCACCACCCCCACCATAACCACCAGGACCTAAACTAATGGCCACACTTTCGCGATTCTTCGATTGCTCATCATGAAGAAAAGTACAACTATCTCCATAAGGACAACCTTCCTCAGTATAAAATTTCTTACAATGTCTACCCTTATAAGACCTATTATTCATACTCTCCCCTACAAAAGTACTCGACCCGACCGTCGGTATCTGAAACTCCTCCCTAGGCTGCTCAATCACATTCCTCTCTTCCTCATGAGCAGCCACAATCTCCTGCCAATTCTCCGGCGGCCGACGAAGCTCCTCCACACTATGAGCAAAATTACAGTTCGTTATATAAGGACAAGTCCCCACACGAAACTTACAGCATAGTTTTGTCTTAAAAAACATTTTCCCGATAGCTTTCGCGCGATTCGATCCTCCACCACCACCGCCGTCTTGCGAATTGCTTCTTGATTTCTTACTTGGCGGCTCACTTCCTGCCCGTGAGTTTGAAGACGGAGTAGTTTCACCGCCGGCGTCGTTTCCGTTCCAGTAACGATACTCGTCTTCCGTCGCCCAGTCAGCTTGGTCGGTTGACCAGCTATCAGCGGCGGCGGCGGCGGCGGTGGTGATGATTTGAACGACGTTGCCGTCTCTGTTGTAATCCATTCTTACAACAAAACCCTAACGGCGTTTTTTTTTAGAAGAAAGAAGTGAAACTGTATATAAGTGTGTTCGAACACGTGTTGATTTATGGAGATGAAAATGAAAACGAGGTTAATGTTGGGAATGAAATAAATTCGGGAAATTTTGAAACTGTGTACGCGAGTGGAAACGGTTTTAGTGAGAAGGAAGAACGTGTGGTTTAAGACAAAGGAAATTGGTTCAAGTAAAAAAGTTTGTTTGGTTTGAGAAGCGAACCAGATCTGGAACTGAGTAACTAACTATCGTGTTTACTTGCTAGCTAGTACATGTTTCCGTTCACTTTTTTTTTAAGGATGCAAAACTAAATTTACATATAGTTAACTTTTTTGTTTTACATAAACAAACTTAATTCATATAATGATTAGGGATTAGCAATATAATATAATTTGGAATCAATTTTTTTTTTTACATAACAATTTGATATCTAATTATACACTTGAGGTTAATCATATAAATAGTCTATTTAGCTAGCTCATGGACAGTGGCGGAGCCACATTGTATTTAGGGGATGCCACTGCATTCTCTCAAATCACAAACTTGGCTACTGAGCCAAAGTCATGCAAATTAATATAATAAATCGTAGAACTATTTAGTTTTTGTTTGGTTCCAATTCTAAAGGATCAATATTGATTCTTCTGAAGATGTATAATTGATTCTAACATGTTTGATTGTTGTTGAGTAGAATTGATTTTGTCTTCATAATTGATTCAATTACTTGAAGCTAGGAATTGCAGCTTTTGATTCTAGAATTGATTTTCACACACAAATTTATAATTCAACTTACTTTTACATGAAATTGTCCAAACATAAATTATTTTAGTGAGAATCACTTTTAACCAAAACCAATTCTATCAAAAACAATTCTCCCCACCGCACAATCAAACACGCGCTTATATGATAAAAAAATGTTTGTTTGGTCACAATCACAAATTTAAATGTTTAGATACACTCGCAAAAAAAAAAGCAAAAAAATAGAAAAAATAAAAATATTTTTATTTTTCATAAAAAATATTGGCAATGTGCAATTTTGTGTGTGTGCCTAAATGAGTTGGAGTTGTGCTTGTGACTATATAAGAATTACCGTAAATTGTATTAGGATGTTTAGTATGGTATTTATAAATTATAGTTGACTCCTTCAAAAAAAAAATATAGTTGACAAAAGATTCTATGAGGGGTATCATCCTGACAAAATGTGGAGGTAATGTTTTTTCTTTAGTACAATATAAATATGATTAAAATAAGATTTTTTTACCGTGCTCATTTTCTATTGAATTGTACAAAATAAAAGATATCGTTCATATTTTAGCGGGGTTGGTTCCTACGGTATTAAATAATAATATAAAAATGATAAAATAGTTTAAATGAACAGTAAAAACGAAAGATTTTTTTAAAATACAGGTATAAGATGATTATAATTATTTATTAAAATTCAAAAGTTTGAACTCTCTAACCTAGGGTCCTGGCAACGCCACTGCTCATGGGTTGCTCTACAAAATTCACCAATGATTTATAACATAAAATTGGTTAAAATGTATTCTTAGCATTTTTTATTTTTTTTACAGAAAATGATTTTTAACATGACATTTAGCCTTTTTTTTTTTTTACGGAAAATGATTTTTAGCTTCAAATTTATTCTTTAACTCATGACTAAATTACTTTTATGGTTCTTTAACAAAAAATTAAAATAATTTATTTCATTTTGATCTCATAATTAATTGTTGTTATGATTAGGTCTCCTAAATGCACTTCTCTTAATCAAGTTGAATAAATCTGTTGATTTTTAACCCAAAATATCTAAGGTAGACCAATAGTCCAACACTATAGGCAGTCAACCAAAGACCTCATTAATTTTTAAATTTTAACAAATTAATCATTTGGTTAAAAAAGAAAATCATTAGATCTTGCGTGAGTTCTGAATTTGATAATGAACTAACACCACCTAATTTTATTTCCTCTTATCTTCTCCTTCATCTTCATGAACCAGAAGAAAGAAAACATTTTCACTACACTGCCACCGTCACTAATAACAACTTTTAGATCTCAATCATCATTTGAGTCGTCCAACAAGAAAGTCCATAAAGACACATGGTAGGAAAGACCCAATAAGGGACTAGATCCAACTCTATCTGAGATGACCACCTCGTCTTACACACGGTGCATAGCAAGATCTTATCTTCTGCACTGCCTTGAAAGACCTCACGTCTCGGAACAATGCACCAATACAAGATAATGCCTCATGAACCACCTCATATAAGAAACAAATGGAGTGCCAACATACTTTACCACCTTAGACGCCAACAAACTATCACACAATTACTTGGTTATTCCTACTAACAAAAAGTCTCATTTAATTGGATACGCGTCCCCGCCTATCTCAAAATCACTTACTATCAATAAATTGGATTACATCCATAACGGTCCGCACCAAATCGTATGAGTAAGAATAACAACAACATTAAGCATATCATCATAATACATGATTATAAATAGCGGACTTTCCCTCATGTATGATCATCTCACTTTTTATACTGACTTTGTTACCTACTAGTATCCATACTTACTTTGGCATTGAAGTGTCTTTCGCAAGCACACCCCTTCCATTAAGAAAAGGAGTGTATGATCATTCGCGGTGGACTAGACCAACAACGTCGAGAGATACCTCCCTACTTAGGAGGTCAACTAGTCTTGTTCATCCAAGAACATTGGTGTAACACCCATACTAATTTAATCTAGAATATTAGCATGTGCGTTAAACTGATACTGGATACATTTAAAATTTTCAATAATAATACAACATATCTGAATGAATACAGGTTTACTCGTTGTACAAATAATCAATACCATTACAATACTTATACAAATATCCATTAAGCTCCTGAGCTGGTACACGACGAGCAGCGGTACTCCATTCAGTATCCCTCTGAAGAACTTTATCACGAACCTCTGACTTACCTGTAAACCTGCACCAGAAGGAGTGGGATGAGACATAATGTCTCAGTGAGCTCCAGCCCAACCAACTGTTGGCAACCTCAGGGAACCTAGGGTCGCCATGCCTACCTTGGCAATCTTGGGGATTTCCTATGATCGCCAAGTCTTATCTTTTATCCACAAAGGGGTATAAATCTGCCTATGACTATAAGTCTGTCTGTAACTATATCTTTAAACTGCCTGTAACCATAACTCTAACTATAACTATAACTGCAAACTGCCTATAACTATAATTCTGCCTGTAACTATAACTTAGTGATCGAGGGGAAACCTAGGACCACTTTCTGATAACTGTCTATAACTATAACTGTAAATTTCCTGTAACTATAACTTTGACTATAACTATGAAACATAATACATATAAACAGTTTTATGTTAGCTGTTAGTGTTGAACAAACATTATTATCTGAGTTCATTTTACGGAGTGCGGTCCGGGTGGAGTAACCCCGAAGTACATCTCCCTATGACCCGGTGAAATTCCTATCATATCAGGCTAACACCGGACTCCTCTTTTAATTTGCATGTGGACAACCCTCTCGGTGAAGTCCCATCCGGCGTATCCCGGAGTCTGCTGAACATGCCTATGACTGTGAAATGTGTGGACAATCCTCTCGGAGAAGTCCCATCCGGCGAACCCTGGAGTCTGCTGAACACGCCTTTAACTTTAACATATAATTCTTTAACTTTAATCATATAATAATAATCATGTAACACTTAACCTATAACTTATGAACTCTTGGCTTATCGTTCTCATAAGCCACCTATTAATTGTTGGAGAATCAACACTATAAGCTTATCTGAAACTATGATTGCCGAAACATTCCTATTACCCTTGTACTATAAACTGAATACATCTATAATCTTGTTTACCTAATATAGGTTCTTGACTTATCAAACTCATATGCTATCCTTAAGAGTTACCAACTCACATGAATGGGTTTATCCATCTAATCCTTACCCTCATACTCTTAATTCTGGTTTTCCTATCAAAGGATTCGACATATCGTTAGCATAAGCCGTTCTTAGGGCTTATCTATTCAATTAACCCTTATACTTCTAATACGTCGCTAAACCCTTGTTCGTCTTATTCCTTATGTGTTATATGCCCCTCGGATATGTCCACAATGGTGTTTCTCTTAGAAAATAAGGTTTTCTTTGAAAATGGTCTCCAAATGCCTTGCCTGACGCGTATGCAGCTCACAAAACGAAGCAGCACAGCCCTGGGAGGTCTGTCCATTTTCGCTGGGCGATTTGAGACAGGGAAAATTTGTTGAAAATCGCTGTAATCTCGCCCCGCGATCGCCGGGCGAAATTGACAGCCCAGAAATGGTTCAAAACATGATTTTTCACCATTTTTGACGCATTTAAACATACACAAGCACGATAACAGCATAAGGAATGATTTACAACTATAAATTGATTGATTAAAGCATGATTGAACAAAGGATTAGCAAGCAAAAGGGATTAGGGTACCAAATTACAAACTTTGCTCAAAATACACAATACTCATAAAAACCTCTCAAAGTGGGTTCTAAAACCCCTAGGAGCTCACCTGAAAAGCTTGCTTAGATTCCTCTTCCTTCCTAGCTTGATTCTTCTCAAACCCTAGCTTCCAATCCTTTTCCTTTTCTTGCTTTCTTGCTCCTTTTCTTCCAAATTGGCTCAAGAGTCACAAAAGTGTACTTGCATGCTGATTTGGGGCAAGATTAGAGGTTGAAGATAGATGATTGAAGAGAAGAGAGAGTGGCGTGGGAGTAGAGAGAGAAGGAGAGGGAATTGTAATTTCTAAAGAGAGAAAAAGAATGAGAAATGAGGGAAAATTGAGGTTTTCCCCCTTTTATAAAAAATCCAAACACGACAATTACCAAATTGCCCTTCCTCAAAATATCTCTGATATGCCGTCTCGACAATGATAATTATTCAAGTATTAAGCGGGATGTTACAATTGGCGCCCAACATGGGGTCACAGTAAAAATAATATCTATGCCTTAAGGTGTCGTGATAAAATTAACCAAATGATTTCGAGAATAAACACAATCACCATAATTTTAAGCCAGTCAACAATAATGCCAGGATCAGAAACAATAACTACAATGAAGTGTCTAGACTCCAAGACTCGCCAATGAAGAGGAACCACAATGATTCCCTCTTCCACTCACCAATATGTCACCACGATAAAGCTCAACAGTCAGAAAAGTCGTAGTCACATGCCATCCCAAAGTCGTCATAACACTAGAAGTCAATCGTCATCGCGACGGTGTCATAACACTCAAAGTTATTCACCACATTATATTAGTAGTCGAAGCCCTACATTCCTATGTGAACAAGATGCAAGCCCAGGTGAAAAGACTCAAGGCAAGGATAATGGATATGTAGAATAACATAAAAAATGATCTCACATGGCTCCCAAAGAGGAGACTGTCGACATTGGGTCGATCTCATTTTCCTCATTTATTCCAACTTTTCGAGGAATCTATTACATTACTTTTAATTGGAAAGAATTCTTGTCTTTGACTTTCGCCTCGTAAGACGACATATTACCGTTACATTCGTAACATTCTTTATATAGATTTATTCTTACATTGAAAAGCATCTGATATTGAGTATTCTCAAACGGAAATAAAGTCTATTACAACTACCTCCACGATTCAAATTCAAGGTGGTGGCTGAACTTATGGTACAAGTTCCTTTCTTTCTGACATCCTGGTGTAACTATTATCACAACCATGAGCATTGCTCACATTCCCTCTGCGGGAATCCTTAAGGGCTCGAGAAATCATATGAGCCACTCGTGCTCCGATTTAATTAATCAACGATAACGCGTAGCTAAAAGCCTTAGGAGCTTTATTCCTTCTAGGAATCTGACAATCTTGCGTCATTCAAGATATTCCTTACTCATGGGATTAATATTTTCTTTACCAATAAATTCAAACTTATGAAAATTTAGTACAAGTGACGTGTGGCATAAGCGATAAGCCGTCTCACATAACATCATATAATACAGTCCATAGCACATAGCTTCCACACATGATCGAGTACGTGTACACTACTATTGGGTACACAGTACGCCGCATCATCATTGTCCAACTAATGGGACATCATACTTAGTCAAAATATACTTGAGACAATGCCACGCCAACTAAGGTCACTCTTCTTACTCTTAACTCATGCTTGTATTCTTTGAGTATTCACAATCCCATAACGTAAATTATAGTTACATTCCATTGGCATTATAAACTTATTTTGTTCAAGGACATTCTCTGTTTTCGAAAAGAAAACTCTATTCTGATCGCTATCCAAATAGCACTCTTAAACTCTTAATCCTTTATTTCATAACTTGAATTCACATAGCCCTTTACTGTAAACTATGAGTAATCTTCTGATCTGTGTAAAACATTCCCTTCCTTTAACTGTGAACATTAAGTTCAAGAATTTCTGAATTCCTCAACTAAGATTTGTTCGGTAACAACAAACCTGTTCTGCTTAAGACTTTCCTGTTAAACATTACTGACTGCGTACCACGGTTACCGATACATGTCACATGACTGTAAAGAAAATGTTACACTACTATCTAAGTAGCATAAACTCTGCCTGATCAGTATACATAATACTGACCATAACATGTTACATGCGACGTGCTAGCATAACGTGGGTACGATGTGGAATAACCTCATAACTAATTCTCTTTGGTTAAACTTACTATTCAAGTCAACTTGAAGTTACTGAGCTAATATAGCTAGATTACCGTATTAGATGTGGCTTACTTCGCTAAGTACTTATTGTGCTAGAAACACATCCTTTAAATTTCTCAAACTGCTTCAATTCTCATTTCGCATGAGTTTCGAGGTCTGAAACATTCCTCGACTTATCTCTTAAAATTTCCTGTTAGAACTGATGATAAGTTCAAGTCATCACTACTTACAAATATTCTGAAACTTGAGAATTAATCACTGAATACCTTTCCTGCAATTCATCTGGCAAGGACTTCACAAACATCCTTTTTCTCTAATCTTCAGCTTTGAATTGTTCATTAACTCATCCTTGGATTACTTCTCCGCTGCGCAACTCTGATTTAAACAATTCACCTTGGGATAGAAGTAATACGCCACTATTACCAATTCAGATCTCCTCGTTAAACTCATTCCTTAATGGCTCAAACCACCTGCTCAACTTATTGATTGTTCGTCATCTGACTTTGTGTTTCCTTTCGGACATAAACCATAAACTTACTTTCACGAAAAATACGACGAAACCTGTAAACAGTCTTTAACAATAATCACGAGCCCAACAATGCTCCTGTTAAAACAACTTATACACTAGTTCTAGCTTTACTCTTCATATTATGAATTCGATAATCATCTCATGGTTGGCTCAACATGTATATTCATGTGTACCTAAAGCAACTTAAGTTCATACATTATTTACTTGTGGTAACTTCTAGAAGCATTTCATGACTTCTGGAAATTCTCATCTTTCATATACTGAATCGAGTTCCGTTCTATAATTATCCGTAAGGATTTCACATCCACAACCTTTTTCCAATACAACTTGGGGCCACATAAATCTATCATATCTCTTGGTTACTCCTGTAAGCCCAAACACATGTTACGCCTCTTCGAGTACCCGATTAATTAATCTTAAACTTCAACACTTATCATTTCATATTGGATCCTTCCAGTAACTTATCACTGTACCGACAATTCACATCTAATCTTATTATCTTATTAATTCTCCATAGGTCTTTTCATCCATGGCCCTCTTCATATGGTTTTGAGCAATCCAAGGTCTGTATTTCCACCATCTTTAACACATACCAACATAAGGTGATCTTTGTCGGCTTACCCGAATACTTGTGCAAGGAACCCATCAAGAGAAAACATAGAACTCCTTAACATTAACCATAGCTTTAACTGTAACTTGTATGTTAGTGACGATCTTCCTGCTGCTAGAGCCTCACAATAGTCCTTGGCTAATTCCTGCTTAATCCTCGAAACCGGTCTGCTATAATCCGACAACATAAGATTCAATCTTTACTTCATACCCTTACCAGGGGTTTCCTTCACTTATCGCTAAGCTTGCGTTCCTCATACCAAGTATCTTGATGACCCGTAATAAAGGAAGGTAATCTGTTTCATCTGTCCAATATTTCGCTTAATTCATAAATAAATCTCTTACCTATCGGATATTAAAATCTCATCCGGTCCAAGTGCGCAAGTCCTTCCATCCTTACACACTATATCCTTACTGGAAGTCCAGAGCTTCCAATAATTAACTGATCATTCCTTATTCCAAGTCGTTGGATTTGGTACCGTAATTCTTTACCTCTGTACCCGGAATTAAAACTCTATTCTACAATTCACTTTAACTTCTCAAATTACGGTTCCCGTTAAGATTCCAAATCATTCCTTAGAGTATTCCATAATTCTTTATTCTACATATCTCCTCGGAGAAGGCATCGCTCCATGATGCTTCCAACTAGTTAAGGTACTTGACCTTACTCTTAGATACTCTTAAATACCTCGTATATTCCTGAGACTTTGCGATTAACAGGCTCAGTTACTTCACTGTTAGAGAACCCTCCTTTGGCATTAAATACCTTGCCAATTTCCGTCTTAAAATCTAACGCCTTAACCTTCACCCTTCGTACACTTCTTTCCTCCTTGGTCACAATCAGCTCTCGGATATTTGTCCTAACTGTCATATACTAGATCGAGTTGATCAGGCTCAACTAGATGTGACCTTTAGAACAATATCCGGAACCCAATGATTCCACTACTTTTATTGAATCTTTTAATGACCCATGGCACGGTCTGAATCGACCTGCTCTGATACCAATTGTAACATCCATACTAATTTAATCTAAAATATTAGCATGTGCGTTAAACTGATACTGGATACATTTAAAATTTTCAATAATAATACTACAACATATCTGAATGAATACAAGTTTACTCGTTGTACAAATAATCAATACCATTACAATACTTATACAAATATCCATTAAGCTCCTGAGCTGGTACACGACGAGCAACGGTACTCCATTCAGTATCCCTCTGAAGAACTTTATCATGAACCTCTGACTTACCTGTAAACCTGCACCAGAAGGAGTGGGATGAGACATAATGTCTCAGTGAGCTCCAGCCCAACCAACTGTTGGCAACCTCAGGGAACCTAGGGTCGCCATGCCTACCTTGGCAATCTTGGGGATTTCCTATGATCGCCAAGTCTTATCTTTTATCCACAAAGGGGTATAAATCTGCCTATGACTATAAGTCTGTCTGTAACTATATCTTTAAACTGCCTGTAACCATAACTCTAACTATAACTATAACTGCAAACTGCCTATAACTATAATTCTGCCTGTAACTATAACTTAGTGATCGAGGGGAAACCTAGGACCACTTTCTGATAACTGTCTATAACTATAACTGTAAATTTCCTGTAACTATAACTTTGACTATAACTATGAAACATAATACATATAAACAGTTTTATGTTAGCTGTTAGTGTTGAACAAACATTATTATCTGAGTTCATTTTACGGAGTGCGGTCCGGGTGGAGTAACCCCGAAGTACATCTCCCTATGACCCGGTGAAATTCCTATCATATCAGGCTAACACCGGACTCCTCTTTTAATTTGCATGTGGACAACCCTCTCGGTGAAGTCCCATCCGGCGTATCCCGGAGTCTGCTGAACATGCCTATGACTGTGAAATGTGTGGACAATCCTCTCGGAGAAGTCCCATCCGGCGAACCCTGGAGTCTGCTGAACACGCCTTTAACTTTAACATATAATTCTTTAACTTTAATCATATAATAATAATCATGTAACACTTAACCTATAACTTATGAACTCTTGGCTTATCGTTCTCATAAGCCACCTATTAATTGTTGGAGAACCAACACTATAAGCTTATCTGAAACTATGATTGCCGAAACATTCCTATTACCCTTGTACTCTAAACTGAATACATCTATAATCTTGTTTACCTAATATAGGTTCTTGACTTATCAAAGTCATATGCTATCCTTAAGAGTTATCAACTCACATGAATGGGTTTATCCATCTAATCCTTACCCTCATACTCTTAATTCTGGTTTTCCTATCAAAGGATTCGACATATCGTTAGCATATGCAGTTCTTAGGGCTTATCTATTCAATTAACCCTTATACTTCTAATACGTCGCTAAACCCTTGTTCGTCTTATTCCTTATGTGTTATATGCCCCTCGGATATGTCCACAATGGTGTTTCTCTTAGAAAATAAGGTTTTCTTTGAAAATGGTTACCAAATGCCTTGCCTGACGCGTATGCAGCTCACAAAACGAAGCAGAACAGCCTTGGGAGGTCTGTCCATTTTCGCTGGGCGAGCCCCCATTTCGCTGGGCGATTTGAGACAGGGAAAATTTGTTGAAAATCGCTGTAATCTCGCCCCGCGATTGCCGGGCGAAATTGACAGCCCAGAAATGGTTGAAAACGTGATTTTTCACCATTTTTGACGCATTTAAACATACCCAAGCACGATAACAGCATAAGGAATGATTTACAACTATAAATTGATTGATTAAAGCATGATTGAACAAAGGATTAGCAAGCAAAAGGGATTAGGGTACCAAATTACAAACTTTGCTCAAAATACACAATACTCATAAAAACCTCTCAAAGTGGGTTCTAAAACCCCTAGGAGCTCACCTGAAAAGCTTGCTTAGATTCCTCTTCCTTCCTAGCTTGATTCTTCTCAAACCCTAGCTTCCAATCCTTTTCCTTTTCTTGCTTTCTTGCTCCTTTTCTTCCAAATTGGCTCAAGAGTCACAAAAGTGTACTTGCATGCTGATTTGGGGCAAGATTAGAGGTTGAAGATAGATGATTGAAGAGAAGAGAGAGTGGCGTGGGAGTAGAGAGAGAAGGAGAGGGAATTGTAATTTCTAGAGAGAGAAAAAGAATGAGAAATGAGGGAAAATTGAGGTTTTCCCCCTTTTATAAAAAATCCAAACACGGCAATTACCAAATTGCCCTTCCTCAAAATATCTCTGATATGCCGTCTCGACAATGATAATTATTCAAGTATTAAGCGGGATGTTACAATTGGCGCCCAACATGGGGTCACAGTAAAAATAATACCTATGCCTTAAGGTGTCGTGATAAAATTAACCAGATGATTTCGAGAATAAACACAATCACCATAATTTTAAGCCAGTCAACAATAATGCCAGGATCAGAAACAATAACTACAATGAAGTATCTAGACTCCAAGACTCGCCAATGAAGAGGAACCACAATGATTCCCTCTTCCACTCACCAATATGTCACCACGATAAAGCTCAACAGTCAGAAAAGTCGTAGTCACATGCCATCCCAAAGTCGTCATAACACTAGAAGTCAATCGTCATCGCGACGGTGTCACAACACTCAAAGTTATTCACCACATTATATTAGTAGTCGAAGCCCTACATTCCTATGTGAACAAGATGCAAGCCCAGGTGAAAAGACTCAAGGCAAGGATAATGGATATGTAGAATAACATAAAAAATGATCTCACATGGCTCCCAAAGAGAAGACTGTGACAATTATGACATGCTAGGAATCGACCCAAAGCTCATATCACATCAGTTAAAAATAGAACTCACATTGAAGACCATTGTCCAGAAGATATAGACACTATCAGGAAATTAAGCTGAAAATAAAGAGATAAGGGAAAAGAGAGAACACGCATATGTTTATACTAGTTTACCCCACAATTCGGGATTACGTCTAACCTTTTGCACTTCCAAGGGATTTTATCGCTATAATCAAAACTTGATTACAATAGCTAACAAGATAACCTAGTCCTACATTTTCTGCTTCAACCTAGATGACTTCCTAATCTCAAAATAGAGATTTACAAACGTTTTACAAACATATTGTGTTTACACAAACTCTAAGAGTAGTAAACAAATTTAAGCAGTATGTGACAATTTCTAGACAATGTATACAATATAGAATGAATATAAACAAAGTGCAATGTATTGTATGTATGTGTTGTAGACCTGTGACATTCTTCAATCAATGCAGGTCATTTATACAGATAACAATTCAGTAAATTGTTGCCCAAAAGAACCTTGTATTCAAATGTTTGATTAATTGTTGTAATCTTCTTGATGAAATGTAGTCAATGAATCAATCATTCATTTCCATCAACGATGCTTTTAAATGATTTTGCTCAGCTATAAAAGTCAGAACATCATTTCCTTTCATAGAAAAGGGTCTTTGCATCAGTGACGTGTCTTGCATCAAACATTTGGTACAAAGGATTTCAAGATCCCTTTAATAATCACACAGATTTTAGACAAAAAATGTTAGTCAATTACCTTTATATGATGTGACAAAACCTTCAGTCCACGTAGAGGTGCCACATGTACAATTAACGACCACGTCATAGGGTCAAACTACAAAAACAGACGGAGGGGGTATTTGACATACATTTGACAATTTCAAAGGATTTTTCGAAATTTTGCGAAATTCAAAGGTGATTTCGACAAAAGTTGCATTTCAGAGGAATTATTGACTATTTACTCTTACTCTTAATATAAGGTATTGATGCCTTTGCAAGAGTGCCAAGAACAAGGTTGTGTCCTTATCATAAAACTAACCTATAATTTTGTAACGTACAAATCAAGGCTTATTAATTAATAATATCCAAACTAATAATATCAATTAAACTAGAGTCTTGGTTTTAAATTTTGATTCCAAAAGCTTATCAAGTTTTAAGTTTGCCCAATCCAATTATGAACCCAATATATAATTTTATCATCACAATCTCATCCATCATTCCACCTCATACCCTTCCTTACGATCCTATCCCTCCCCTTGTTTCAACACGCCCTTCATAAAGCGGCACAAACCCTCAACTCAATTCACCACGTGTATACCTTTGTCATTCTCTCTAACCCTAGTTCTCTAACCACCTATATATACACACCCATACCCACTTCTCTCTCCCTCTCTCTCTCTCTTCAATTTTACTTTCTTCTTCTTCTTCTTCTTCTTTCTTTCCTCAATTCTCCTTCAAAAACCAAACCCTAAACATCCAAAATTAGGGTTTCTTCACTCTAATGTGATTCTTCATTCATTCACAAAAAAACCAAAGAAAATTGATCACAATCACAAGAATTTTCATCAAATCCAATGGCTGAAAAGAAACACGGCGTAATAGGTTACGCATTAGCACCAAAGAAACAAAACAGTTTCATCCGCGACTCACTCTTAACCCTAGCTTCATCACGCGGAATTAAACTCATCCAAATCGATTCAACCAAACCCTTAATCGATCAAGGACCGTTCGATTGCATCCTCCACAAACTCTACGGCGACGATTGGAAACGCCAGCTTCAACAGTTTCAAATTCAAAACCCTAATGCTGTTATTCTCGACGCGCCGGAAGCGATTGAACGTCTTCATAACCGAATTTCAATGCTTCAGGTTGTTTCTGAGCTTAGGGTTAGGGTTGGGGTTGATGAAAAAGGCGGCGAAACATTCGGGATCCCGAAACAGATCGTGATTTATGATAAAGAGACTCTTTCTGATGGTCAGGCTTGGGAGAGTTTAAAGTTTCCGGTGATAGCCAAGCCGTTGGTGGCCGATGGAAGCGCGAAATCCCATAAAATGGCGTTGGTTTTTAGCCACGGGGCGTTGAATAAGCTCAAACCACCGATTGTTTTGCAGGAATTTGTCAATCATGGTGGTGTGATTTTTAAGGTGTATGTTGTTGGTAATCATGTTCGTTGCGTGAAGAGGAAGTCTTTACCGGATGTTTCTGAGGAGAAGGTGTTGGGGGTTTCGGAGGATTTGTTGTCGTTTTCGCAGGTGTCGAATTTGGCTAATAGGGATAGTGTGGATGATGATGAAAAGTTTTATAAGATGATGAGTTTGGATGATACTACTGAGATGCCGCCGCAAGCTTTTATTGTTGATATTGCTAGTGGATTGAGGTGTGCTATGAAGCTGAATTTGTTTAATTTCGATGTGATTCGTGATTCTAGATATGGTAATCGGTATCTTATTATTGATATTAATTACTTTCCGGGGTATGCTAAAATGCCGGGGTATGAGAAAGTTTTGACAGATTTTTTCGTTGATTTAATTTGCAAGAAGGAGGTCGGTGAAAATGTGGAAAAGGGTCATCGTGATGAGGGTAAAGTTGAGGTTTTGACTGAAGAAAAAGATAAATCTGTTAAGGTTTGATCATGATTGTGTTAATGAACCATTGAATGGACCCTTTAGCTGAATTGTTGGCGGTGGATAAGGAAAGGACTCGAGTTGAAGAATTTCTGATCAGGCGTAGAAGATGGGTGGGTACAGTGGTGAAAAAACAAGTTTAAGGGTTGTTTTGTGGGTTAGTTTTTTTAACTTCTTTGACAACATGTATATTCTATCCACCATTGCTTTGGAGATAGGTACCTTTTTCAGAACACCCTCAAGGTTTAGGAAAGTTGTATTTTGAGGATAAGATCAGTATGCTAGATCGAAACTGTTTTGCTTTGTGCTTTTTAACTAAATGCCTTTATTCTCCATTTTGTTAAATTCTATTCTCATTTTAGATATATTGCCTTGATTGGTTTGATTACATTGATTCTGTTTAAGAGTTTCCTTTTCAGTTATAATATTCGTTTGTTTTTCTCTCCTGTTGTTTTCAGTCATGAGGTTCGTTGTATGGTATTATGCTTATGAATATACCTTAAAGATATGATCAGAATAAAGTAGAAAGGATATAGTCTCTTCATGTTGTTGCCATCACTTTCGCCTCCAGCTATTGAACTCCTGAGTAAAGGAGAAATATGCTTAAAATATGGCAACTTGTAAAGACCCATTAACTATCTCTGCCAACCAACACATGTTTAACTTTATCAAGATACCAAATAATATACACAATCATTAAAGGAACCTCATGCACATATTCTTCGATGTGATTATGGATTATTACCTACGTATAACTTGATTATGAGTACCTTGACACATTACCCTAATAAAATCAGTTATATTATCATTAAAAACCTCATACAAAACAATGAGTTTGGTTTGAATTCTAGATGCTCCTTATGTGCATGCCCAAAGATTGCATTGATTTTGCATTTGCTAACTGGAGTTCTCATGTATTGACCTTATAGCCCCTTATATATTTATATCTATATATTTCCGGGACTCAATCATCATATGAGGCTTCTGTAGAAGTTTTACTTGCAGTTCTAACTTCTTTCTTTATCAACATATTTTGGGCAAAACATAATTGGGTGCCTTAATTTTAAGTCCTATATGCTGTTGTCAGGTGGTCATTATAGTACATGCTGCCAAGATATTTTAACTTCTTTTTTGTTAAATATCTCTAAAAAAAAAACGCAAATATATGCACTGCATTAGAAGGTATGTTCATGTGTGAATAATTTAGTCAGGTCTGTATCACATTTTGGCCATATTTATTTTACATGCTGTTGCAGAAGTCTTACATGCTGTTGCACAAATATAGGCTATTGCAGAAGTTTTACTTGCAGTTCTAACTTTTGTCTTTATCAACATATTTTGGGCAAAACATAATTGTGTGCCTTAACTTTAAATCCTATACGCTGTTGTCAGCTGGTCATTATAGTATAGTGTAAACTAACGGCTTGTTGCATAATTGCATTAACTGATAAGTGATCAACAATGTTGCATGCGATACTAATTTGCCCTGTTTATTGCATATTTTTGTTTCCGGTTCTTCAAAAAGTCAAATATTACAAATTCCAATGCATTGAATACACAAATTTTCATAAAAAACTTACTATTAAAAGTCCTTAAAGAGTGGGGCACTCGTTAGCATATCCTTTTTTTTCAACATTGAGGGGGAGCCTTAACAGTCTAGTCCGAGTTGTTACCTTGTGAGTTGGAGGTTGCGGGTTTGAGTCAATGGAACTAATCTGTTGCAAAATGCATGTTATGGCAATATATGGCAGATTTGTAATTGGTTTGACTCTTCCTTGAACCCTGCCATGTCATGGCAGAAACTTCCCTGCATCAGATTGCCCTTTTTAATTGTTTATCATGGAACTTCCACTATTGAGTTTTCTTCTTCAAATGTTTATTTGGACCTCACTTTTGAGATTTGAAGTTGGTTGGAATATATTTACATAGGTACATTAGGCTGTTGTAGACCCTGTTGTGTAGACCATCTATTAATGTGGCATGCACTTCTGAAGTTCTACATGTATATTTTTATGGCATGCACCAATGGATTATATCTGTCTCAAAAGATGTGTTTCAATCTTGCCTTCCCCTTTCTAGTAGCAATATAATATATATGTGTCTGTTGAGTGATTTTGATATATGTGAGATATGTTTTGAACTGATTCTGTTATGTGTCTGATTAAAGAGTAGTGCACCCATAGAATTTTTCTGTCATAGGAGTTTGGTATTGAAAAATACATCACTGATTATGCAATTTCGTTACCTGTTCTTGGCACAACTTATGCTAGGATCAGTGTAACTAATGCATCATTTTGCTATTTCAGTAATAGAGAGTGTGCGTTGTGTTATTTTGTGATTGGCAATTGTAATTCAAGTGATGATTGTAAAAATAGCATTACTGTCATTATCAGTAGTCGAGCTATCTGTGTTTTTTATTTTAATTTGTTGAGGGAGCTATCTGTGCTTGTTAAAACTGTCGTAGTTTGAGAACGATGAGCATGCCTGCTATTAAGATAATAGAAATACTAAAAAATGTTATTAAGGATAGTTATTAAGATAATAGAAAAACTGTAAGAAGAAAGATGGATTAAGAAATTTGTAGAAGGGTCAAGGTTCCCCTGTTGCTACACCAAGGTATCAATCCCTGGTGGCTACTGTCTTCAGTTTTTTTGTTGTTTAAGCTAGATTGAAATTCTTGTTTTTAATAGCCCTGGTGCTTGTTTCCCAAATGTTTTTTAATTTAAATTTAATAAACATATTTTAACTGAGAAAATTGGGTTTGGAGTGTTCTTTAAATGGCATTAAAGATTGATGCAGATTTGATTAAATGGTAATGGATACAAGGAGGACCTACATCAAATGCATGTCGACTAGCACTAACTGTCTTAGCTATAAACTATGAGCAATCATATTTGTTAGGAATAAACTTAACCTCAAAGTTCTTATTAGAGACTAACAAACCCAATTGGAAAGAATAATGTCAACTAGTATTTTTGAGTCACTTTCAAATGCAACATTGTACAGATCCAAAACTTTGGACCCATTGCATAGCCGTTAATAGAGCAAACGCCTCACCCTCATGAACTAGCATCATCGGAACCTCCCACCTTGAGAGAGCAGATACAAAATGACCATTGGAATGTCGGATACAACACCCAAAACTTGTGGTGTTAGTTGATATATTGAAACAAGCATCAACATTACATTTCATCACACCAATTAAAGGAGGGTGCCACTGATTTTCTCTGGTGGAACTTCCAAAATTGTCATTAGTACCTCTGTCACGGACTGCTTGCCATTCATGAAGCTTCATGTGAGCTGCCTGGATAATATGCTGCGGCTGTAACTGTCGTTGGTTCCAAATAAGACTGTTTCGATTATGCCAAATTTCTGCTAACAGCATCATAATTCTGCTCACTGCACCTTATGCTTTGCCGGAAAAAACATCAGATAACACCGCTGCAGTAGACGAAAACTGCTGCAAACTGTCGCGTAAAACATGCCAAAGCCCAGCGGTGGTCCAACAAAGTAGTAAGCTGTTACTGCACTGGAAGAATAGATGCCAATCAGATTCGCTTTGCTCTCCACATAGTTCACAACATCAAGGGCAATTCATCTAAAATTTGAATGAATTATTTCACTTAAAATTGATAGACATTGTAAAAAATATCTACACTGATACTGTTGTATGATTTGGATGATGTAACACAAAAAAAAAGGTGTGTATGCTTGACCTTTGGATGATGGAAGACAATATAATATATCAGAAATATTGGCTACCTAGGTGGAATCAAAATCAATTTACACAATCTGCTGATAAAAAATAGGTTGGTAAATCATAGATGATGCATAATCAACTAAGAGTTGAACATGGATACCAACCAACTCTACAAGAGCTAGAGAATTCTTATTGGGTCAACAAAATGTCATATAACTACACTTAGATTTTTTTGGATGAAGTGGAAGATAGTATTAGAGAGATAAAATGGAGATAGGAGTTGATGCGATCAAGGTTAGTTTGTGAGTTGACAAGTCAAAAATAGGATGTGGAGAACATGGTTAGCCACAATGTGTCAATTGAGTTAGTTATGGGCGAAAATCAACCATTGAAGAGGTAGGGGTGGTTGATGAGATTTAAGCATTAAGTCACCTTTGAAGAGAGAACAAACCTCCACAAAGGGAGGAAATAATGAAACCATGACGGCGCATGGAAGACAGTACAGATATCATTGCAGCCTCACTCACATGAGCATTTCATCATCTTCCTATCATTTCATCTTTTATTTTTCATACAATCTTGGTTTGAAGTTCAACATTTTGCACTAAATGCTCTTTGAAGTCTAGTTGGAGAATTTATATAGTTACCTTGCCATAATGGACCTAACTCTGATAGGCTATAAAATAATGCATTTTTTGAAACAATGATGATGCCAAAAACTTTATTTCCATTATTTCCAAAAATGCATCACTCCAAGCTAGAATTTCACTTTCGCTCCATCACAATGATTCATTTCAAAAGTCTCACATATTCTTATTAGCAAGTTAAAATAAACACATGTTTTAGAAAGTGAAAATAGAAAATATTTTCACGAGTAAACAACGTCTTAGTTTCTTTTGTTCTTCTCTTGAAATGAAATGTAGTTTCTATGTCTTGTCCTATTTTAGTCTTTTGAATGTCTCAATTATTATATTGTTTTGGTTGTATTAAACATGTGTGAGTAATCTTCTTAGACTAGGGTTGTTGATATTCAAATCAAAGATCAAATCATAGTTAGCATAATCTTAGACATCAAATGAAAGACTGAGACATGAAACTTGATATTAAATGTATATTCTTCAATAGTTACAAAATCGTTTCAGTTAAGTGTGGTAGCAAGTATTAATAGTGTAAGTCATTTTGTTATGTTATCCATAATATATTCATGTACATGTAGCTGTTTCTTGTTGTAGGCTGGCTAACTTGAAGTAAGCTCCATCTGTATTCTCAAAAAGGCTTGAATGAGTGCCTTGCTCAATGATCTTTCCATCCTGTAAAACTGCTATTTGATCTGCATTTCTTATTGTAGATAGCCTATGTGCCACAATAATTGTTGTTCTGCTTTGCATCAACTTGTCTAAAGCTTGTTGTACAACACGTTCCGATTCGACATCTAATGCACTTGTTGCTTCATCCAGCAATAATATTTTAGGGTTCCTTAAAATAGCTCTTGCAATGGCCACCCTTTGCTTTTGGCCACCGGATAGCAGAACTCCTCTATCCCCGGCTTTGGTTGAGTAGCCTTCGGGAAGTGCGCTAATGAAATTATGAGCGTCGGCTAGTTTAGCTGCTTCAATCACTTCTGATTCAGAAGCTTCTTCTTTTCCATATAGAATGTTTTTGTAAATTGATGTTGCAAATAAAGCTGGTTCTTGTTGTACTAGACCAATTTGCTTCCTAAGGGATTTCAAATTCACTTCCTTGATATCCTTTCCTGTTAAAATTTGACGAGTCCTAGTTAAAAGAATGTTTCACATTTATGGTCACCATAGTTCTAAATTACACTATGCAGCTACAATATAAAGGTTTTAGAGATCTCTGCAACGACATAGCAACTGTAATTACGGCTGCATTGGCCACATTTGTCCTAAGTTTGCTCAATATCAAGGCTTGCAGCATAACCACATCTACAACCACAATTTAGTACCATGATGGTGACTACTAGCTCATTGACATTACAAACATGTAGCCAACGAGACTTCTAGAATGCATAGGTTTGCAGCGTAATCACAACCGTGACCACACTATAGAATCATGATGGTGACTGCTGGCTCATTGGCATTACACATGGGTGTAGCCATGAGACTTTTCTAGAATGCATGCACGTATGAGTATAACTTTGAGCATTTTACTTATTGAAAGATAATCCTACACTGTTCTATTTATCATGTGATGGAATAAGAGAAGTTAATAAGCATAGTGTTGAAACAAATTACCATCAATCATCACCTTCCCAGATGTTGGATCATAAAATCTGAGTATAAGGGAGATTATTGAGCTTTTACCAGAACCACTGTGCCCTACCAAGGCAAGACTCTTCCCTGAAGGCACTATTAGATTGAAACCATTAAAAATAACAACGTTTGGTCTTGAAGGATAGATAAAATTGACCCTTCTTAGCTCAATTGTTCCTTCCACTGTCATCAACTCTTCTCCAACATCATGTATTATTCCTGACTTTCTATCTATCATATCAAAAATTGATGAAACCATTTGATTCCCTTTCAAAAGGTCAGGTGCAAGTGCCAAAGTCTCCCCCATAGCCAATGCTGTTACTATTAAAACCATAAATGACTTCATGATTGATTTAAAGCTAGCAAGCTCCTTTTCGAGCAACACAGATCCATACCTGCAAAAGGTATATATATGTCTCATTACTAATACTGACACGTCGACACTGGTGATTATTTGTGAAAATGTAATTATTAAAAGTGCCACATTTGATAGTGTTGAGTACATGTCGGGCACCAAACAGACACTTCAATTTTAAGTGTCAGTGCAACATTGAAAGGAAATCTCTGAGGGATGAGACATTTATACTTTAAATTAATATAGTAAATGAACAATTAAGGAAGCTAGAGCTTGTACCACAAGGCTAAGCCATAAGAAGAGAAGATAAAGAACTGGGAAATGCCATAAAATATGCCAGCAATTTGGCCTCGTTTGAATGAACGTTTGGAAGGCTCAACAAGCTCATCGGCATAAAGATCAATAACCTTTTCTTCTGCACAGAATGCAGCCACAGTCCTTATATTACTAATAGCCTCCCCAGCTAACATGTTTGCTTTTAGATATGCTTTGCTTAGATTACCACCAAATCCTTGCATGAAAAGTTTCTGAAATAAATAATGTCAAGCTAGTAAGACAAAAAAAAAGTATTTTCTAACGGTTAAATATGTTTGCAGTCCCTATAAAATTTACTTTTTGTTTTTAGTCTCTGTATTCACTTTAGTTCATACAAATTACAAAATTACATGCTTTTAATCAAAATTTGTAGGGACTGAACAGTTGGTACAAGAACTATAAACAAAATTCGAGATAACATTAGAGACTAATAATATAATTAACCCATTTTCTAATTTCTTAATGTTTAAATGTTGTGAAAGAGAAAGCTACCTCACCAATGTGACCACTTATTATCAAAGGATATGTGGCCAAGACAACAAGTGTTATCCTCCAGTTCAAAATGAATGCAATAATAAGTGCAGTAACAACTAGACCAACATTCTGCAAGAGAATTGTAGAACGGTCGACTACTATAGTTTTTAACAAAGTTGCATCAGTCTCTAAACGTGATGAAAGCATAGAACTTGTGTTTCTTGTATCATCAAACCAACCGATTTCATTCTTCAAAATAGCTGCAATTAGATGAACAAAGGAAATTAAGTATCAGAGAGATAACCAAGCTTCATCCTATGATATTAAGGTACTATATACTCAATATTCAGCTTTGCAACCATTCACTTCCTTTTCGGTAACAATTAGCGTTTCTCTTATTTAAATACTTAAAATGTTAAATAAATTGGCGAAAAGAGGCAAATTCTAAAGTAGACCACTTTGATAGTGGTCAGGTGGTCCATGATGGACTAATACTAAAATCATCTGAAACTTTATCGTCAACGCTACTTTGAAATAGAAGCTAAGGTCTTCCACATCCTTACGACTGAAACGGTGACATGATGTGTCTCAGTTAAAAAAAAAATCAAGAAAAAACAAATGAGGTGAATTTTAAGGCACAAATATTTGTTTTTCCCTACTTTTGTCGAACTGGCACACGCCGTCTTAGTCATGAAGACTAGGAGGAAGTAAGATTCTACTTACGAAAAGCAAAGTTAGTCGTCATCACAATATCGACCACCTATCAAAGTAGTTCGCTGTAGAATTTGTATATAAAACATAGTAGACATTTTGCTGACCAAAATACAAAGGAAGTTTAAAGGAAAATGTCAAATAACAAACACACAAGTACGATAACAAGTAATCACAATTACCAGAAAGCATAATGTCTCTGACACGAAGGGTAAGTCGTTCTCCCATGATTCCAAAAGAAAGATGTTCAATGGAATAAGCAGTGATAGCTACAATTGCTGCTCCACAGAAGAGGAATGCAATTTTTTTCACTTCGTGGCGTGTGCTATCCCAATCCATATAATATGATACAAGAGCATGAGATATTCCAAGAGCAAAAAGTGGCATAAGAGCACCAGTAGTAAAAGCAGCTAAGGTTCCAAAAACTCCATAAGACCAATAAGGACCAATCATTGAATATAATCTTATTAATGAAACATTCCTTGACTTTTCAACACTTCTTGGTTCATCAGCAAGTGCATGGCCAATAGAGTCTTTATCTGAATGAAAACTACCACCAATAGTTGCTGTATGGGATATTTCTGCTGAGTTCTTTATGCTACAATTAAAAACATATATAAACATAAGTGTGATAGGAAGAATTTTGTGCGAATTCCCATAAATCTCTATTTTCATCATGGCTTTAAGCTTGAATTACTGTCTCATAGTTTATGCTAATCACTCAAATATGCACTGGTTTTAAATGAATAAACATCAAATTTTTCAATAACAATGTCTTAAATGGAGTTTTGGAATTTTCTGAATTTTGACTAAGGATAAGAAACTTAATTAAGCACTTATAACATAAACGCTTATCACATAACTACTTATGTATAAGCTATTTCTATAACAAAAGTTAATATATAGTCAAACTATTTTCATATAAACTATTAGCTGTTTTCATTAGCTACCCTAGAGAGCTAATGGAAATAGGCTAAAAATAGCTTATGGACATGTCATAGGCTATTTCTAAGTTCTCTCAAACAGTTTCACAACTCAAATAAGTCAATCCAAACAGGCACTAAGAGATACAAATTTGAGTCATGGAATCAGTCTTTTTCAAATGCAATATCTTGATAAGGTGAAGTAATTTTAGTCGGGGCTTTAAAAAATTGTATGTAACCACCATTTAGGTCACATCTCCGTGACCATAATCTTGATGCAACCGCACCTTTGTCTTAGGACTTTAATGTCAATTATGTTAATTAAAATTATGGATGAGAATGAAGCACCTTGATGACTGTCCCAAGCTAGAATCTGGCGAAGGCTGGCCTTGAACAAGAGATGCATATAAACTATTTGGATTGGCAATGAGCTCCTCATGAATTCCAGTTTCCACAATGCTCCCTCTTTCAACAACAGCTATCATATCTGCATTCTTAATGGTAGAAAGTCTGTGTGCAACTATCACAGTTGTTCTACCAATCATGACATGATCAAGAGCTTCTTGTACACTTTTCTCAGACTCTGCATCTAAAGCACTGGTTGCTTCATCTAATAATAGGATTGATGGATTCTTAACTATAGCACGAGATATTGCAATCCTTTGCTTTTGTCCCCCAGATAATTGTATCCCTCTCTCACCTACCTACAAAAGAAGTTTAGTATACCACCTTATGAAGCAAAAGCATCTATCAAATTTTTATTTTTGAACCTAATTTCAATCCATTCTTATACAATGCACCAATTATTAGTCACGATTTGCAAAGTTTCAATGTTAATTATCCCTCTGGAATTAAATTTTAAAAATGAAGTTTTCATAGATACGGACTCTAGAACTTCAAATTTCTTCTAGTCTTTTGATGAGTCAACATTGCCATGTGACATATGATATGCGAACTTCTGTTAGTCAAGTGTGGGGAGTTAACAACAGAGACTAAACTTACTACCAGAAAATATGTGGAAAACGAATGTTAGAAGAATTTTTTGTGGAAACTAAAAGCAAAATTTAGGAATTTTAAATAGACGAAAAACATTTAGCCCTATCTATAAACAGATTCATTGGTTACGTCTAGTTTCTAGGGTCAAAGTTTTAAACAGATAAGGAACATGAAAAAAAATATGGAAACATGGCAATTCACACATGATCAAGGTTTTAAATAGCACTCACGTTGCGATCTTCATTAGTCTAAAATTATGGTCAAATATGACTGATCTAGTCGTAAGTATGATCGTGTTATGGCTGCGAGACATCAAAGACAACGATGCTGCTTCCACAAACTATATTTCAAATGTTATTGATGCGTTATTACCTGAGTATCTAATCCATCAGGAAGATTGTTGATGAAAGAAAGAGCATCAGAAAGTTCCAAAGCACGGTTTAGTTCTTCAGGAGTGGCATCATTTTTACCATACAATATGTTCTCCCTTATGCTTGTAGCAAATAGTGCAGGCTCTTGATTAACTAGTCCAATTTGATGTCTAAGCCATTTTAGATCAACTTCCCTTATATCATTCCTATCTAACAGAATTTGACCAGAAATTGGTTCATAGAAACGCTCAATTAATGATATAATTGTGCTTTTTCCTGAACCACTCCCTCCAACAATGGCCAAAACTTTACCAGAAGGAATCTCAAGACAAAAATTGTTGAAAATAACGACATCAGGGCGAGTTGGGTAACTGAAACAGACATTAATAAATTGTATGTGACCGTCTATTTTTTTTAATTTCCGATCATTTTTTGAGCTAGTTTTGCTAACTATGTCTCTTTCTATCATCTCAAAAATGGGAAAAGCGGCTGTCTTTGCTCTGATAAATGCAGAAATGTCCGGTGCTGCCTGCCCAAGTGACCTGAGAAGTCAGAAGCAAGACCATTCATCATAATTTAGAAAAATGATACGTAAATGGTGTAAACTTTAACACTTTAGCAAACAACTGACATGTTGTAGTAGGATGCATCTAACAATAGTAGTTTTGTATAATTGTATCATGAAATTACTTAACAAAAACTTTTACCACGCAATTAACAATATCGTCTAAAAAATATCTATTCAAAACAGTGAAAACAGAAAGGCTTACAGGCCAGAGATCACCACATTGAGCATTGTTGCGAAAGCCTTTCCACCATTGGCGATGTTCTTGTGAACAATAATGCTGGTGAACCAAACAAGCAGAGCCCATGATAGAAAAAGGACACAATGCATAGAGCCTAGTCCTAGACCCTTTGCTAAACCTGCTTTTCGACCATTCTTATATGTGTTCCTCAGAGCCACTTTGTATGATATCACTGCTCTTTGTTCTCCTCCAAATGCTTGTACAGTTCTCACATTTCCTATCACCTTATATATCCACCAAGAGTATAATATTAGAAAAATTTAGTAAGATAATTGTGTATAAAGTAGCATAAGATAATCAATTTTTTTACTCAAATATATTTTAGTCTCGTATTAATTATCAAATGTGAGTTGTGTGATAAGGCCAAAAGTCACATATGATTTTAGTCTCACCTCCTGAGCAATTTCACCAGCCCTCAGATATGATTTACGAACTTTAGCAATAAGGCCAAAAGTCACATATGCATAAAGACCTCCAGCAATAGCAATCAAAGGAACAATAGCAAGTGTCACTAAACTGATCTGCCAAACTCTTAAAAAACCGATGATAAAGCCCGCTATAAATCGGCTTATAAAGTGCATAAAGTTCCCAACCTGTAAATGCATCAATAAATTAGTAAGATCGACACATCTTTTATTGAACAAACAAACACTATCAAATTAGGAGGAATGTCGAAAAGTTGGGATTCAAAATAAAGGATAAAAGTTATGTATAGTTTGATAGGTCCTGAGTTTACTGTTTGTTAGCAGCCAACACTCGGTGGATTTAGTCCCACATCGGATAGATAAGATTCTTGAGAAGAGTTTATAAAGAGGAGCCACTCCTCACCATATAAGTTGGTTTTGTAAGGATGAGTTAAGTTCCATTATTTGTGACGTGGTAACAAAGCCTATCTGGTCTATTGTTGGGCTTCCTGCATCGTCCACGCTCCAGGCTCATTGGGTCGGGCTGAAGTGTGAGGGGGTGTGTTAGCAGCAGCCAACACAGGCACTGAGGATAAGATTTGCACTTCCCCCTTTTGATCCTTTTTGCATATCACGAAAGGACTCGTTACCTTTAAGTCTCTATGTCACATATATTCTATAGTTCAAATTTGGTTTCACTTACTGGATTACTTACAAGTTGCAACAACACAAATGCTTCTTTTAATCATCACTTATAATAAAATGTGGATCATTGGCATTTGTTTCAGAAACAGTATATAAATGTTATCCAAGGCTTGAATTTCTCATAATTAAAATGTATGCATGCATATACCTTCTCAGATAATGCTTCTTGAACAACAATGATGTCACTTGTAATAGAAGAAATAACCTCTCCAGTGGACCCCTCAGTATCAAAAAGACTTATATCTTGATTCAACATTGATCTTAAGTATGCCATCCTCATCTTTGCTACTTGACGTTCTCCAGTATGCATCCAGCAAGCCACCTCTGAAAGGAATCAACGTTGACCCAGTACGGTAAAATATATAGTAATTAACTGTTTTTTTTTTTAGTTTAAATTCCCTTAGCGATACATCACACATTCACATAATCATTATATCGGTTATTGTTGGATCGAGATCAACGGTCTAGATTTTAATGTAGATTTAAATTTTTTCATGTAAAAAAACAAATTTTAAATATAAACGATGCGATCTTGATCCAACGATCACCGAGTGTATAAAATCCTAACGTCGAAAATCCAAATTCAACATTTTTGGTAACTAAATATACTAACCCTATTTAAAGTCTTATAGTATAAATTCATACCTGCCCATGAGGAGAACAATATTACTATACTTAGATACACAAAATCCAATGCATACTGCACAATCACAAACAGGTATACACTTAAAATTAGTTTAAATTAACATATAGAGAAGAAGAGACAACAAAGAAAAGTACTATTAACACAATCTTTCAAATGTATTTTCTTTTATTTAGTGAAATTCATGTAGATCATGATTTTGAAAATGAATCCTATATAAAGTGGTAATGGTTGATACACATAAGACTCCTCACGTGTCAAAAAGGTGGAAAAGATGAAATATTTAACAAGAATGTCCGTCAATGAGTATAATGCGAAATTATTTGTAATGGAGATAAGAAGGCATGGTAAAAAAAACTCTAAAAGTATCTTCTACAAGTCCATCAAATAAAGTAAGTTCTTTTTCTTCTGAAATAGAAAGTTCAATGAATACTTATGATTGAAAATATTGGGTTAGTTTGCATGAAAATATTTCGGAAGTAATGGAGGATATGTGACGTTTTGGGACATCTATTGTATTTAGTTACAAAGGTAAAAAAAGTGAAAGTGTGAAAAAAACTTTAGACATGGAGGGGGAGATATAGAATCAATATTAATAAAATTATCCTTTTAATATTACATGTAATTTTGTTATATAGGTAATTTTATCTTTTAATACTATAAATTATTAAAAAAATATTTGAAATAAAAATTTCATGCTAAAATTGTAAAATATAAACTAATGTCAATTTTGAAAATAAAAAATTGAGGAATTATACAAATTATTACAACAATAATTTTTATTTTATATTACTTATATTTTATCGCATTATTATTCAATTAGTTTACATTAAAAGTAATGATTAGCATGCAACATTTTTTTTTTTTATGATTAGAGGTGAAGGATCCAGAAATTTCAAGTGATGCGGACATAAATTTGTAGAATAAAATTTATACAACATTTAATCTTTAAAAGAATAAATATACATTGTCCTTGTGAGCATAGCTCGGTTGGTATGGACATTACAAAATATATGCAGACTTTGGGATTTAAAACCCGAACTCCCCACTTATTCACCTTAAAAAATGAATTTTTAGCCATTAGGCTACTCTACAAAAATAAAAATAAAAATAAAAATATACATTATAATTGCGCTCTACAATTTTCTATGTTTCCCTTTTCAATATCAATAAAAATATTTCTATACAAATAATTAACCAATCATTCAATTGTTAATCACTTATGCAACTTTACATCCAATATTTGATGATTTTCATACAAAGAAACCTCTTTTTTATATATTTATATAAAAAAAATTAGGAGAGTCCTAGGAGCTCATTAGGACAAAACCGACTTCACGGCTCAGGAACCTAGACATATATACTTACAAGACGAGATCACTACCCTGATAACAGATGTTAAATTCACACCCTTGTGACATATGAGTCAATTTTTTATCAACTAAATCAACAACCATTGGCTAAAAAAAACTCTTTTAGTTTATGAGTTTGACTAATCAGACATTATTTCTATAATTAAATAAATAAATGACTGTACTAAACACACACAAATATATATATATATATATATATATATATATATATATATATATATATATATATATATATATATATATATATATGATATCATAAGAAGCATGTATTATCTCACCATTAAGAACGGACTGACACACATGTAGGGACAAGTGCCTCCACTAATACATGCTTCTTAATGGTGAGAACATGCTTCTTATGATATCATATATATATATATATATATATATATAAGAAAAAAAATCTTTTTTTAGGTCATTAAATAGTTGATATATAATGTTATCAAGGGATATGCAAGATTTATTTGATGGTTATATTACTAGAGAAGTTGAGTGACAAGGAAGTTGATAGTTTTTATCACAGTAAGATATCCTAACATTTTCATGTATGTCATTCCAATATATGCTTTTTTAATATTCGTGGTGCCTCTTATAAAATATAGGATAAAAGTTTTCAATTTATTATTTATGTGCTTAAAAAATATGTTTGTGTTAATTGGGTATATCCTCTGTTTGCAGCTGCAGAGATTAATCTCTCGAGTTCACTTGATTGTAATAAATGACAAAACTTTCTCTCATGAAATTTGGTATCAACTGGACATCATCTATGCACCACTGTTTAAAATAAATAAATAATATAGCAACATTTTTTACATTAATCGATCATACTCTTTTTGCATACATATATCATATATCATATTTAATCTATTATCCACCCTCTTAATTTTTTAGTAAATCTTTAACTGCACAGGTAAAAAAGATTAACATGGACCTCTAGTGGAAAACGCATGGGAAGAGGACAACACATAAAAGTTTGTAACTTATTTAAAAATACAAACCTTGGCAACTTGGTGGGAAGCTTCTTTAGGAAAAAGGTAAGCCAAACCTACGACGTTAATAATTTTTCCAAAGAAGATAAAGAAAACAGGAACAGATGCACCATGAATGCATGCTCCAACAGATCCAACGGCCATCAAGACATAATCATAGAAGTCAGCAAAGGAGAAAAGCTTGAGCAATGGAACCTTTCTCCCCCTTGAAGCACGTCTTGACATAATTGGATTAAGAGAAAAAAAGCTTCACTATGAATATAAGCTTCTGCAACAGGCATTAAGCAAATATCATTAGTTGTCTCAGAGCAAAAACTAGGAATGACATGCATATGATGAGCAGTTGGTGTGGATGGGTTATTAATTCCAAATTTAACGTGAAAATGATAAGATATACTCCTCATTATAAGAAATAACTTGCGTCAGGTTTATAGTATAGACCTATATACACAAGTTAGTCGAAGAATATAAAAAGTGTATTATTTCTTATAATAAGGACAGTAGAGAGTGTTTATAAAAAAAAAGGACTGTAGAGAGTAATAAATATATAATGTCATTCTAAATATATTTTTGACTTATTTTTTGTCAACGTACTCCCTCCGGTCCTTATTATAAGAAACTTTTCAAAAAAATCTTTGGACCTATTTATAAGAAAATGTCACAATTTTTAAAGTGTATTTATTGCATAAAAGACCTTTTTAACCCTCATTTAATGCTTGTTTTTTTAATGTTAGTGGGTATATTTAATACTCCACAAATTTTTATGAGGATATATTTGTAAAAACATTTAAAAAGTTCCAACAATTAATGATTGTCTTGCTTTTGATGTTTTTTGGTTTTTATTTTTATATTAAGGACCGGATGGAGTATTCTCTAACACACGTTGCAATACACTCTCTTTTATTGTTTCAAATTCACTAGCCCCACTAAATTATGCAAGTTTCTTATAAATTTTGTGCGACTCATGATTTTTAACAAATACTAAAATAGAATGTCTTGAAATGTGTGTTAAATAGTACTCCTTTTGCTCTCAAATATCAACAATTTTTTCTTTATATATATTGAATAATAAATGTATATAATAAATGTATATAATTTATAATATAGACCAGATACATCGTTACTAAATAAAACAAAAAAAAAAAGGTATGCTCCTAATATTATTCACATTGTATGCTATGCATTACTGGTTTTTATGGAACATAATTTTATATGGCACGGTTGACAACTAGGGCAGTCTTAAGTGCAAGGTCACCAAGGCAATTGCCCCGGGCCTAAAAAAATAAAATATTTAATTGATAAATAGGCCTCAAATTCAACTATTTAAAAAATAAAAAAATTAATATTGTCTCAACAATGAGTAACCCGACTAACTTTATTATCAATTAAAAAAGAAATGTTGAACAAAATCAATGTAATTGATTTAACTATTTTAAGATATTTGGAAAATTAAATTTAAACAATTTAATTAAAATACTGTTATAGACTTTAGAAAATATTATTTAAAATTCCTCTCAGACTCAATATATGATGTGTCGGCTATGTTGAGAACACAACATGAATTTATACGTAATCCAATTCAATCTCAATACGTCATAAAAAAATATATAATTCCAAAATGGAAGTATGTTCCTAATATCATTTTCTTCTTAATAGCTTTTCATTTTAGAGTAAAAATAAATTTTTATAATAAAATATTTTAAAAAAAAATCCTAATCAAACATTGTAAAATGACAAAAATAATTTTTTTTTTTCTATAAAATAAATAATTTTTTTATAAAAAAATCTGAAACAAAGGTACCCTAAATGAGGAGCCTTAGATGTGTCTGAACCTTAAAATAATTAATTCCAAAATAACCCCTAAAATCTAACCATGAAAATGTCCAGAGTGACAAATTGAGCCAAATTAAGCACCTAGTTATAATGATTTGAGAAGAAAAAGAAACCTGTGGGAGGTGCTGCTTGTGGAAATTAAGCTAAAACCTTCACTAAAATGATGCTGGTTGCTTCATATTCTAGAGATTAAGGAGAAAGCTACCACATTGGTTCAGCTTCAATTTAAGTAGAAAGGAGTACCACAATGTTTGTAATTATATCCTTAACGAAGAAGAATTGAGGAAGCTTGCGTTTGGTATCTATACTTGTTTGTTTACGTTTTTTCTTACATTCTAAGAAAATCTGTCGTATCAACTAGTAAACAAATTTGGAGAATTTTTTTCTTACGTAAAAATAATGTAAGTCTTCTGTTAATTTTAGCATGAATTATTTCCTACGGAAGATAATTTTGTGCCAACTAATTATTGCGAACTTTTTATGGAGACAGAAAAAAGAAACTTGGTAATTTTGCAAAGAAAAGTATATTTGACCCTTCTATAAAGTACAAGGATACCGCCACATAATTGTAGCTCAATTGGTAGCCACAAGAGATTTTATGTGTAAGAGCCGGGGTTCGAACCCCGGATTCCTCACTTCTTAAATTGGATTGTTCCTCTAAAAAAACTGATACGATTGTTACACCAATCTGAAATAGAATCCGGATTCACTATTTTACTATATCACATTATCACTAACAAATTATACCGTTTATGAAAAAAATAATATGATAAATACAATAACATAGCGGCTTTTGAGATTACAGGATATAAAAAGGAAGGAACACATGGAAAACAATGGTGAATTAATGGTGAATTTCTTTTCGGGTCCGTGCTCTACTTTTCGGATCCAAAAATCTAAAAAATACGGTGCTTTGAACGTTTTTACATATTTAAAACCTAAAATATGAAATACATTATATTGTTTGAGAAATGCTGAGAGCGCGATTAGAAATCACCAAAATGTGCATCCATGTTAACTTTATTTTCAAAACTTCTAAACAAATTGGTGCATAAAAGTTAGTGACAATGAGCTTTTTAAATTAATTTTTTAAGTGAATTAAATAGTCAAAGACCGAGATATGATAGGTGTCTTTTCGATAAAAACAAGAGACTACTTGTTTTTTCTTGCTTTTATCAAACTTACATCGGCCAAGATATTGTCTCAGTCGCGAGGACGTCGGAAAAATATGCACACATGTCATATTGGGTGATGCCACTAATTCATTTATTTTCTTTATTAATAAATGTTTTTTTTATTCTACACAATATTTGTTTGCCCCCACACAAATAATATCAAATAATTTGATAATAAAAGAATCAAATGCACAATCGTAAGAAAGATAAATTACTTTATGATTTTTTTTATCACAAATATAAATACATATTTTTGTAGTATTAAGAATAAAAAGTATAAAACAATTTTGAAATATAAAGACAAATAGAAAGAAACTCACTACTCAAATTTTAGTGTAGTGATACGTTTTTTTTTTCAATCGTCACAGCAACTGATTTAGCTGTCAAATTTTTCAAATGAGTCGATAAATCGTTTTTTAAATTGGTGGTTAAACAAGTTGCGGCTGATGTAGTCATCAATTTAACATTTTCAATCTCTAAATCGCAATATATAACAATTTTTTATAGTGATTATAATTTGTGGATGTTGAGGTGTCTTTAATATTTTAAGTGCACAATGATATAGTTTTTTGTAAATGTTTTCAAGTATCGTTCCAATGGGACTACTTATGGAACATGTCTATAAAGCATAGTAGAAACTAGAACTTTTGATGTCCAAAATAAAAAGGAAGGTCAACGGAAACATGTCAAATACTCACAATTACGAAAACATAATTTCCCTACCACGAAGGGTAAGTATTTCTCCCATGATTCCAAAAGAAAGATATATATTCAATAGAATAAGCAGTGATAGCAACAATCTTGCTGCTCCACAGAATATGAAGGCAATTTTCTTCACTTGATGGCGTGTATTATCCTATCCCAATCCATATAATACGATACAAGAGCATGAGATATTCCAAGAGCAAAAAGCAAAAAGTGGCATAAGAGCACCAGTAGTAAAAGCATCCAAAGTTCCAAAACCTCCATAAGACTAATAAGGACCAATTATTGAATATAATCTTCTTAACTAGTCGAAATACCCGTGCTATTATCAGCTTCTTGCTTAATCTTCTTAACCAATCATTTTCAACACTTCTTGCTTAATCAGCACTTGCATGGCCAATAGTCTTTATCTGAAAGAAATAAACATGGATTTTTTCAATAACCACGTCTTGAAGGGAGTCTTAGAATTTACTAAAATGAGACTAACAGATACACACGAGTTGTAGGGTCAGTACATGTTTGGATTGTTAGTGAGTATGGTGTCACCGTGATTTTGACAAATTTACACTTTGGAACTTCAACAAAATCCATTGACAGCATAATTTTGTCAAATTCACTAACAACCAAAACACACAGTCTTCTTGCCAATGTTCGTTGTGGAGTTTGCTATCTATAGTAAGGATTTATTGCATTAAGTTTCCTTGTTTTGCATTCACTATGTTTAAATACCAATCTTGATAAGGTAAAGTAATTTTTGTCACAACTTTAAAAAATACCTGACTGCGCATTTTGGGTCACATCTTCGCAACCATAATTGAGGCTGCTTCAACTAATTTTTACTGCAATTCTACTCTAAGAATGAAGCACCTTGACGACCTTCCAAAGCAAGGATCTGGAGAAGAGTGGCCTTGAACAAGAGATGCATAAATACAATTTGAGTTGGAAACGAGCTCCTCGCAAATTCCAGTTTCCATAGTGCTCCATCCAACAATAGCTATCATATCTGAATTCTTAATAGTAGAAAGTGTGTTTGCTACTATCACAGTTGTTCTTCTAATAATGGCACGGTCAAGAGCCTCTTGTACACTTTTCTCAGACTCTGCATCCAGAGCACTAGTTGCTTCATCTAATAAAAGGATTGATGGATTCTTAACCATAGCACGAGATATTGCAATCCTTTGCTTTTGTCCTCCAGATAACTGTATTCCCTCTCACCAACCTACAAAAGAAATTTATTAATTTAGTATCACCTCATCAAGCAAAAACATCCATCAAATTTTAATTTTGAGCTATGAAACCTATTCTCCATCCCTTGCTTTGTATTAAACACACTTATTAATCACAATATAGTATAGTTTCAATGTTTACTTGTTCCCGTAGTTATAAATTGTCTCAATTGTGGTGGCGATATAGAGGTTATAGAGGCCTCTGCAACACCATAACAACTGCAATTGTGGCCGCATCGGGCCTCATTCATTTGCTTACTTTTAACAAGAATATCAACGTTCACAGTGTAACTGCAACCGTGAGCTCACCTTGTCTCCTGGAATTAAATTTGAAAAATGAAGTTTTCATAGATAGACTCTAGAACTTAGAAATCCTTCTAGTACATAACCTATAAATATTCAGCTTCATTGTTCGCAATTGAACACAATTTTTTTTTATTAGTAAAATTTCAACCATATATGATGGGAAATAGATTTGGTGCAGTAAAAAAACAACATAGTTTTGATCTCAACCATTGGATCAACTTATAGAACAATACAATGGTTTGAAAAAGTTATAATCTATACCATCCAATAAAGATCCAACAGCCATTTTGTACCAACAAATAAAAAGATCCAACAGCCACAATACAGAACTGTGTTATTTTTTTACAGCAGCAGATCCAAGACCTATATGATGCTAGTGGTATAATAATTTCTAAATTTCATTGGTTAGGCAAAAAAATGTATATACATTGGGACCAATAAAAGAATTGTTGGAAACATGACGACTCACATGATCATGGTTTTTTAATAGCAGTCACACCGCAATTTTCATTATTGTGTAAAATTGTGGTCAAATATGATTGGTATAGCCATAATTATGATCATAGACATCAATAACCTTGACACTACTTTCACAATCACAACCACAAACTATTTTTCAAATTACTGCACATGATTAAGAATTTTTTTGGTATTTGGTGTATGTTCAAATGTTGTTGAAGCATTATTACCTGAGTATCTAATCCATCAGGAAGATTGTTGATGGAAGAGTGAGCACCAGAAAGTTCCAAACCACAATTTAGTTCTTCAAGAGTGGTATCATGTTTACCATACAATATGTTCTCCCTAATGCTTGTTGGAAAAAGTGCAGCTCTTGATTAACTAGTCCAATTTGATATCTAAGCCATTCTAGATCAAGTTCCCTTGTATCATTTCTATCCAATAGAATTTGACCAGAAAGTGGTTCATAGAAACTCTCAATTAATATATAATTGTGCTTTTTCCTGAACCACTCCCTCCTACAAGGGCCAAAACTTTACATGAAGGAATCTCAAGACAAAGACTGTTGAAAATAACATCAGGGCTCGACGGGTAACTGAAACAAACATTAATAAATTGTACATGACCATCTATTTCTTTTTTAGTTTTTGACCAGTTTTTGAGCTATTTTGCTAACTATGTCTCGATTGATCATCTCGAAAATGGGATAAGCTGCTGCCTTTGTTCTAATAAATGCAGAGATGTCTGGAGCTACCTGCCCAAGTGACCTGAGAAGTTGAGAAGCAAAAGATTATTCATCATAATTTTGAAAAATTATATGTACACAAAATATATAAGGTAACTGCAACTATATAATAAATAAACCACTGAAATGGTATAGTAGGATGCATCTAAGCTTTTCTATGCTACAAGAACTGCATGTTGTATGCCCTGATTCCACTTGTATTATAAAACTTCTGAAGGTTAAGGTTTGCACACTAGAGGCCAGTCTAAGATATTTGTTTTAATATAAATGTTTTAAAAACCCGAAATGGCTAGTTCAATATTCCGGTTGGTTTGATCACATGTGTACCTTAGTCTATTCGAACTAAGCGCTCTGTTTGGGAGTTTGGAGGGGAAGGGATGGGAGGGTTTTGGAGGAAAAAATAGCGAAATCTTTCAAATTTTTTGAAAGTGGTTTTGTAGAGAATGATAAATTAATACTTATGATTAATGTATTTTTAACTTTGAAAGTATTATAACAACATATACTGGATTTGAAAAACTTACCCAAAGCCCCAACACCCTCCAAACTCCTCATCCAATACAATTTTTTAGTTCCCCCAAATGAGGAGGATTTTGTATTATGAAGAAAACTAAACCCCCCAAAACCCTCCACTCTCGTAGCTCTCCATTCTTTCAACCTCTTCTTTCCTTTTTTTACAAACCCTCCCCTCCCCTCCCCTCAAAACTCACAAACAGAGCCAAAGTGAAATGAGGTTGAACTACATGAACCACAGTTGGTTTAATCCGTTCTCTTAATTTTTGAATTTTTTTACTTTTACATTTTAATTTATTTATTTTTCATCTAGCCACACTGTGGGGGACTAGCCTCTTCCATTAAACCTAACCCCAATGGTCTTGTTAAGTTGTTTTAGTTCATGTAAATGTAATTACTATTTTGTGTTTTAGTTCCTATAATGTGTTTTTTTTTTCATTTGGGTCACTACTGCGAAGACACCAATTGAACATAATCCAAATATTATAGAAACTAATCAAAGGAAAAATATAGTATAAGAACTAAAAAAATAGACATATTACAAGAACTGTATATAAAAAAAAGTATCTGATTTAAAATGGAAAAATATGCTTCTACTTTAAATCAAAAATACACTTGAGTCTTTTTTATCAATTTAATTTTCAAATGTGAATTGTGTAACAAAATTATGATCTCACCTCATCTTTCTCCATTCTCTCTATCAAACCCAATTCTTCCTCAATCCTCCTCTCCCCTCACAACAACAACCCCATTTCAAACAACACTTGCCCATCAATATCAGTGTAAAACTAGTTCAGCACCTGATGTACCCAGGTACAAAATCATGGAACCCTACTATCCTATCCATGATTATGAATCAGGCAGACATTGATGCAGTGATGAACACACCAGTTTTACACAAAGTAAATGCAGATAAAATGGTTTCGAATAGAACCACATATGACACTTACAATGTATGGAGGAAATGATGAACAAGCAACATCTGGAAGAATGCAAGGCAGGTTGAGCACGATGTCTACAGGGGATTGCAAAACCCTCAAAGGGAACCTCCGACTGACCCACTGTTGGAGGATTACTTCCTTGGAACAACACAAATGCTTCTTTTAATCTTGAGTGAAATGGGAACTGCCAATTGATTATAGGGTGATAAGAGATGAGTGACCTGCTTGAAACCCGTATAAAGCAATAGATACTTTGGTCAAATGAGCAGGTCTGGTCGGGTAAAAAATATGAAGAAATCAAAGTTAACTCGGTTGCAAAATGGTCGGGTGCGGCGGGTTAGATTTTGCATAATACATTTCAAATCCCAACAAATCCAGTATCATATAAATCTCCTCCTTTTCAGGGTGTGATTTATCACTAGCAATAAATACATTAAGTTCTTGTCCAACTTCAATCCAGCTACATCCAGGAATCTTTTTTAGGCCCTTTTCTTTCATGAAGCCCCGTATGTTTGATACTTCATCCCATTTTCCTAAAGCTGCATATACATTTGAAAGAGCTACATAATTCCCTGGATTATTTGGCTCTACTTTCAATAACCACTTTGCTATATAATTTGCAAGTTCAGTCTCATGGTTCTGTCCACAAGCAGCAAGCAGAGATCCTAATATATGTGCATCTGGAGGACTTGGCATTGTCAAGATAATCCTAAGAGCTTCATCTAATTGGCCATCATTAGTAAGGAGTCTCACTAGGCAACCATAGTGTTTCTCACTTGGCTTCATTTGGAGTTCACACACCATATATTTGAAAAGCTCTAGGCCCTCCTTCAGCAATCTCCCACGGCTGCATGCTGACAAAACACTAGTAAAAGTGATGTCATCTGGCATTATACCTTGTTTCACCATTTCTTGAAAAAGTGCAAGGGCTTCTGCAGATTTACCATGTGAGGCATAAGCAGATATCATTGCATTGTACACAGGCAATTCCTTTGTCGAACATATAATGAAAACAAACTTTGCATCATCCAAATTTCCACATTTAGCATACATGTCAATAATAGAGGTTGTAATTTGAAGAGAAAAAGACATGAAATTCCTCATAACATACCCATGAATTGACCTTCCATAATTCAATAATGCCATATTGGTGCATGCTGATAGTGCGGAAGTTATGCTTATGCTATCAGGTCGCATCCCTGCATCTTGCATCTGCTGGAAAACCCTACTAGCTTCATAACCAAGACCATTATGAGCCAAGCCAGATATCATAGTAGTCCATGTGATCAAATTAGGCGTTACACCTGACAATTGCATTTCGGAAAACATGTCTTGAGCCTCAACAACCTGACCATTTCTAAAGAAACCGAAAATCAAAGAGTTCCACGAAACAACGTTCGGAGGAACGCTCTCCATTTGCATTTGAAAGAACAATTTCAAAGCCTCGCCACTCAGACCCTTCTCCGCACAAGCTGCCAACATCGTATTCCACAACACAATATCTTTCTTCTTCCCCGCAAAATGAAAAACTCCTCTTGCACAATCCATTATTCCGCATTTCGCATACATATCTACGACGCCACTCAACACAGCCATGTCAGAGTCAAACTCATTCCTAATGCAAAACCCATGCAACTTCTTACCTAGTTCTACATCTCTTGTATCGGCAGCAAGAGCCAATAAAGAAGACAACGTCACACAATCAAACCTCAAGTTTTCCTCCTTCCTCATCCAATGACACATCTCAAGCGCCTTCTCAAACATTCCAAATTGCACATAGCTAGATATCATCAGATTCCAAGTCACCCCATCTTTCAAAACCGCCATACTCCTAAAAACCAACTCAACTTCCTCAATCAAACCAACCTTAGAATAAAAATTCATAATAGAGCTACCTAAAACATTACCTAACTCAAATCCCATTAAAACAACAAGAGCATGCCCTTGTTTACCTTCCTCAACCGCCTCCAAATTAGCACAAGCCGAAAAAAACCCCGACAAACTAACCTCACTCGGTTCAACCCCACCTTCAAACCTCATCTTTTCAAACAACCCAACAGCCTCCACATCCATTCCATTCTGCACATAACCCAGAATCATCGAATTCCAAGCAACAGCATTCTTTTTCCTCTCAGGCATTTCATCAAACACCTTCTCCGCATCCTCCAAAACCCCACATTTCCCATACATATCAACCAAACTCGTCGCAACATAAACACAACCATCAAACTCATTCCCCATCTTAACAACAAACCCATGAATTCCTCTCCCAAATCCAATCCACCGCAAACCCCCACACGCCTTCAAACCATTCGGAACAACAAAGTTATCTGGACAAAATCCTTTCTCTAACATTTCAACATAACTCAACAATGCTTCTTTGTAGAGCCCATTCCGAGCTTGCAGACCTACAATGGCTGCATAAGAGAAAAGATTTTGGTTTTTAACCACATTGCGAAAGAGATGAACCGCGACGCGGGTGAGGTTGCATTTAGCGTAGAGAATAACGAGTTTCGATTCGACGAATTCGTTTGTTGAATATGAAGGACCTTTTTTGATGAGATGAGCGTGGATTTGAAGGCCTAAGGGGAGGTCTCTAGCGTAGACGCAGCCTTGGAGGAGTTCGCCGTAAATGTCGGGTCCTATGGGGGTGTGCTGTGGTAATTGGGAGAGTGTGGATATAGCTTCTTGGAGTTGAAGGTTTTTGCAGAGAGATGAGATGTGGTGACGGAGTTTGGTGTTGTTTGTAGGGAAGAAGTGATGTTTGGGGGTGTGGTTGAGAATTGGGGGGTTTGAATATGAATGTGTAAGTAGTTGTGTGTTGGGTGTGACGGGGAGACAAGCAAAGCCATGCATGGATGGAGACAATGGTGGTTGCTTGGTTGAATTGTCAGTGGTGATTGGTGAATTGCATCAGGATTTGCATGGATGTAGCTGTTTCTCAGTGGATAGATAGGATATCGAAGAAGCAAATGATGATAATAAGGAATAAAATAGTTAAAAATGGGGACAGAGTGACAAAGTATAGGAGGGTCACAACTCCACATTAAAAAGATTTAGACACACTTATCTAAAATAAAAAAATTAAAAGAAAAATAATTTATTTGAATTTTATTCTTTTTTAATTATTTCTATTTTGTGCGAGTGTGTCCAAATCTTTTTGATTTGTGGTTGTGATCATAGAAGACTTTCTCAAGATAGCAATGTTCTAGCAATACTATAAAGGAAATTGTTCTTCTTCCTTTTCTTTTTGCTCATTCACATCTCAATGTGAGTTAACTCACGTTGAAAAATGCTCAGAGTGAGTTAACTCACGTTGAAAAAGTCGAACGTGAGTTAACTCATGTTGGACATAATTAAGGAAATGAACAATTTTGAAAGAGAGAAGAGCAATTTTCTACTATAAACTACTATGTTTGCTTGCATCCTAATATACTACACTACAAAATCGGGTCTATTAAGTAAGAGACTTCTACATTTAGGATATAAGATCGCCAAATTTGTTGGCGGGAGTAGTGTTTGTGGCAAGAGCACTAGGCAAAACTTTTGAATTAGTTTCAAACAGCACATCGTGCATTCCATTTGATATAGCCACTGAATATCATCTAACAAGCCTACATATTCGACTTCCAGAACCGTGGTGGACGAATGGGAGAAGTTTGATCAGTGGCGGATCTTCATGGGAGCCAATGGTAGCCATGGCTCCCCCCATATATTTTATAAATACTATATTAAGCGTATAAAATAAGAAGATTTGAGTGTGTCGCAGTGGAAAATATAGAAGTTTTGCAACATGTAGTCGCGAGTTCTACTCCCACTGGCTCCTTCTTTTATTATTTTGCTGCATTTTTCATTTTATTCACAAAAAAGTGTCTTGCCAAGACTTGAACCGTTGCTCATAAGGTAGAACTCAAACACTAAAACCACATAACAATTTGTGTCTATCAAATGAAACAACTTAAGTATATATTCTACAAATATTTGGCACCCCCAACAAAATTAACTATACATTCTACAAATATTTGGCACCCCCAACAAAATAAGTCAAGATCCGCCACTGAGTTTGATTTGCCAAGTAAAAATGACCTCGTAGAGCCACGATAACTCATACATATTGTGTCCCATGATAAAATTATTGTTGAAGGCAGTTGTATCTACATTACACTAGATCTTGCCTACCAATGGTTTCGGCCAAGTATGCTTAAAATTTGTGTCATGAACTTGTACCTTTGCGCATAACATACAAATCCATTCATTTATTGTGTCTTTTGTCGAGCGACAATAGAAGAGGGAGAGGTATCTGAGGCCTTCCCAAAACTGGTGTTTCAGCTCTTCCACACACTCCATAATGTCATTGCAACCAATACTTGTTGTGTTGACAACTTGTCCATTAAATAAAGAACATAGATGTAAAGGTATTAACATTAAGAAGCAAATCATGAAGGGCATAATTGAAATAATGAAAAATCTTCAATGACACCAACAGTATACCATTATTATAGAAAATTTGTTTAATGATGTAATTGAAATAAAGAAAAATCTAGCATAAAATCTCTCATTCCCCTTATATATTATTTCTATAGATAATATTTTTCATTTTATTGAAAAATGTTTCCTATTTTAATAATATTTAACTATTTTTTAATTAATAATTTAAGTAATATTATAAAAAAGATAAAATAGTAAATAAAAACCCTTTAAATAAAGGGTAAAATTGAAAAGGGAAAAACAACTTAAATTCATGTATTTTATTTATATATAGTATATATTATTATTAGTCCATGAAAATATTTGAAATTTCGTTCTTAATCCTTGCAAAATAAAATCATACTTTTTAATCATCGTAACATTTCTGTTTATCATTTTTATAAAAATGCAGATGGATGATTTTACAAGGACTAAAAATTCCAACAACAAAAAAAGCTAAGAAGTAAAAATGAATTTCTAAAATATGTATAGGGACAAAAAAAAAACATATTTAACTCAAATCCCTTATTATTTGAGTGAAAAGACAAAAACTCTCTGAAATTGTAACTTTCTTCAAAAACCTCCTACCGACTTTTATGAAACTTCAAAAACCCCATTGAAAATGTCAAACAATAGTCAATTCCCACCTCCGTTTGTTTTGGTCGTTAACCTTTATGACGTGACAGTTAATTGTACATGTGACACCTCTAGTGGACTGATAGGTATGACACGTCACAGGGGATAATTGACTATTTTTTGTCTAAATTTGTGTGATTATAAAAATAGACAAATACCCTCCAAATTTAACACTTATATGCATATATCCCCCTCAAATTTAAAACTTACGTGTTAAATTTTAAACATAGCAAACAAAATTTAAATTTGAGGGGTATTTGCATACAAACGAAAATAGCGAATTACCCCATGACGTGACATAACATGCAATCCGAGATGCAATATGTACAACTAACCGTCACCTCATATGAGTTAACAGCCAAAAGAAACCGAGGGAGTCATAGACTAATATTTGACAATTTTAAAGGGGTTTTAGAAGTAAGTGGAGGGTTGAGGTAAGTTACAATCCAGCATATTCACTCGATAGATACGAAAAGATAAATCTCTTCCAACATATTCACCGATCGGGTGCCCTAAGTGCTACAAAATTCTGTAAATCCGCTGTCTAGGACGCCGGCCGGCGAAAGGTAATCCTCATTTCTCTATTGAATTTCATTTCGCCTACTTTATACTTCTCCAATTTGTTTTCAATTTTTCTTGTAGAATTGTTCATTTCTGAGACAATGAAGAGACGAAGAAAGTATAACCATAACCACACTGAAAACAAAGACAGAATCAGTGATTTACCCGATTGCATTCTCTTTCACATACCATTCTTTCCACAAGATGGAACAATCTCTGGAAACGTCTTCCAACCCTCAGATTAAATTCCTCACACTTTAAAACTCTTAAGGGTTTCACCAAATTTGTATCTCGGATTTTGTCTCTTCGCGATGACTCAACCGCGTTACACACTCTACATTTCCACCGGAAAGGTTCCGTGGAGCCTCCTATACTTAGTAAGCTTATAGAATACGCTGCTTCACACAATGTCCAACGATTAGATATCTTTGCCAAATGTGATAGTCTCTACTTTCCACCCTATTTCTTTAAATGTAACACTTTAACATCTCTTAGCCTCTCTAGTTCTCCTATACCTTCTCCCGCCAAAAAACCATTTCCAAATTTTATGACATTACCAGCATTAACTAGCTTGTCTTTACAATGGTTTGCCTTTCGCGGTAACAATAGTGGCCGTGCTGAGCCCTTTTCAAGATTTAAAAGGTTGAATACTTTGATCCTTGAGAATTGTCAAGCTGTTGATGTACCAAATTTGTGCATATCAAGTACCACACTTGCCAATTTAACGATACAATCAAACGATGGAATTTGGGACTGTTGCGAAATTGAGTTATCTACTCCAAGTCTTTGTAATTTTTCTTTTACGGGTAATCCTCTTGAGATAATCTATGGGAGCCGTCTTTCGTCTATTGAGCATGTAAGCATTGATGTAAATGTAGCTTGGATTGCTGCAAAGTTTCCTTCAGTTTTGCTTAGTTGGCTGATAGAGCTTTCTGCTATCAAATCATTGGCTGTCTCTTCAACTACTCTTCAGGTATACCATAATAGAGTATACGAGTTAAAAGTCTTTCGTCCATGAAATTCTTTTATACCTTAACTTGGCATGTTTTGAATCTTCATTTTCGCTTTTTTATTAAGATACTGGCTTGCTTTATTCATTTGTTTCTAACAACCTAAAAATTATATGACTTGCATTAAACTGATCATGATTCACCATCATCCTTCATTGCGTAGGTTCTCTCCATAGTTCCTAATATATTGAAGGTTGAGTTTCCTTCCTTATGTAACTTGAAGTTACTGAAAGTAAAAATGAGACAAATTTCAGATGGATTATCCAGGACGTTGATAGAGGCCAACTTATCACAACGACTTTCCAGGTTAGAGGAAGTGTTTAAAGCAAGATCTAAAACACATTCATCTATACCTGATGGTATAGTTGATTTTTTGCTTCAAAACTCGCCTTCAGCAAAAGTTGATGTCATTAACTAGCTAGATTGTAAGAGGTCAAAATATGCATTCTACTTGTTAAGAGAGATTCTTTAGTTTGGTTTTTGCCTACTCTATTTCTGTTTTCTTTGGTCTCTCTGGTTTAAATTTATTATCATGGATAAATTCATGTTCCTTGGGTAGAGAAACAAATTGTACTTATTTACTATCATGATTGTATCCAGTCTAGACTTATGTATTGTCGATGCTCTATATCAGGATTGGATTGCTAGTTTTGAATGAAAGTTAATAGTTGTTGGTTTGGAAAAAATTTAATATTTATTCTGAGGGCATGGAAGATTATAGTTGAGTGAAAAGGTAGAAAGAAATAATTCACAGATGTTAAAGAAGAAAGGAATGAAGATAGTCCATGAAAGTATGTGTGTGTGTGCTTACAATGTATACATAATCATGTGTGCATCTTGAATCACATGTTGGACCACTTTGAATTGGCATTTAGGCATTTAGCTCATAGGAGCTTCACTAATACTAACATGCAAAAAATAAGCGTTATAGGTTTATAGGTATCTATGAGTAAGTTAAATAATAAGAGATATTATAAAAAAAAATGTTGAAGTGCAGGATTCAAGTCATTGTAATTACTTCAAAACTTGTCTTTTTCTAAGGGTTTGTTATAATGTTTATCCAAACAAACCCATAGTATTCTTTATAGTTGATCATGTGAGGAGGGATTGGGCCAGTTGGTGCTAAACAGGGGAAATAAGCTCAAGGTGTGGAATGTTTACAATAGGAAACAATTCAAGAAGAGTGGGCATGTTGATTGTGCAAAGGATGAAGAGAATTGACATGTAGAGTTTGTTAGTTATATAAAAAATAATGTAAAAATCCAGTAAGAAACAAAAGGAAATAAGCTCAAGGTGTGGAATGTTTACAAATAGGAAACAATTGAAGAAGAGTGGGCATGTTGATTGTGCAAAGGATGAAGAGAATTGACATGTAGAGTTTGTTAGTTATATAAAAAATAATGTAAAAATCCAGTAAGAAACAAAAAGAAGGATCACTTTGTTTTTCTAAGATGTGCAACAAATAGACAAGACTAGCAGATTATTGCAGTCTTCTTGTATCTTTCCAATTCTCACATGACATGTGGGACAAATAAACCAGCGAAGAAAAAACAAATGCATAAAAGAGAAACCAAGATCAAAGTTCCTAGGGGAAGGGGGTCCTAGTTATCCGGAATTTGGAATCAACCTTTTGAAGCATGAACAATGATGACATTCCTTAAATAATACAAAGTTAAATGTTAAACTGTACCTCAGTGTAAACAACTATCTTCAATTATCAAATTCTGAACTTAAATTTTTTTTGCTAATTAAAATCCCAAAAAGTCAAGGCAAGAGAAATCCAGTGCACTCATCGTTGCTTTGATTTAGCTATAGGTTTGTGTTTGCTGTGTTGTCCACTCATTGCTTTGATTTACGATAGTCATACCTCAAGGTCAAGAAAGTGGCAGAGATGTCTGTCTACCTTCAAGAAGTTTTCTGATAATGTTTTAGAAAATGAATACGAGCTCTTAACTTTATACTCAATTTGATGTACTATTGGATGATCAGAATATGTTGGAAAATGTTGTTTGACAATTGACAGTATATACAATGTTTTACAGTTTATTTTATATTTTTCTCCTATATTACCGGTGTACTAATCATTTATATAAATTCACTATTGGGAGATCAAATTATTAGTTTGCTCCTAAGTCTTCCATACTATGTTTTACTCATTTTGGTCATCTTGTACACCTTTTCTACATTTATATGAATATGATTGTCTCAGTCTCAGTTTTTATTGTTGTTGGTCCTGTAATTTCGACATTGAACGTACTGCTTCTGGTAGTAGCCTATTTCTCTCTTTCATCTTGTGTCATATAATGAATGTCAACTTCGAAAAATAGTTCATTTTTTTCTTTTTAGATGTGTTATTCTGGTTTTCACTAGTACTACTTTTTTGTTTGCTAGTTCATGGAGCTGAACCAGTAGAGAATCAAGGAAGGAAAATAATTTGAAGTGGTGTGACTGGCCCTAGGAAATGTGTTTCCAATTTCAGAGAAAGAGAAAGCAAAGCAGCTGAAGCAACTAAAAAAATGTATAGGTTGAATTACATAGAAGAGCAAGTGTTGACTTTAAAGCACTTAAAGAAGAGAAGAAACGAGCAAAGCCCAAGTTGTTGGATCATATAAAAAAAGAGTGAATTACAGAGTACTTGTAAAAAGAGGTCTGTGCATTTTCGGTCTGTGTGCATTTCTGCATAATTGAGTCTTAACGTTGTGTTTCTGGTTGTGCATTAATCTGTTTCATGCGTTTCTGTTGTGTGTGTAACATTTCTGGTTTGTAAGATTATTATTAAGAAAGCTGATTGAGAACTCAAGATTAAGAAAATGGAGAGAAAATGATCAATTATTATGATTCTTAGTGTATCAATACAATGGTGATGCTCACTATATATAGAAAAGCTAGTGACCACTGTATCTAATCATGTTGATCTTTACATGATCTAAGCCTAAGCTAATTGTTCTAAAACTACTCTAACCAACATAGATGTCAAAGTTGATGTTGCATAACTGGCATTGATGATGTGATAAATTAGTTACATTTATTCTGTTAGCTTGTTCATCAAGTAACTGTTTCTTCTTCCTTCAATTTTAACGGTTCCCCACAAGCTCCCCCACAAAGCTGGTGCTTGGTATATATCTACCATGCCTAACTTGGATAATAATGCAAGGAATGGCTTAGTGAAAAAATCTGCTCCTTGTTAGCAATCTCATGGTCCCATCTTGAACTTTATCATAGACAAAGTGACGGTGTATTTTTTTTTTCTTCAGAGAAGTGAGCGTCTATTTTGAGGTGCTTTGCTCTCATGAAATACGGGGTTAGCGCAATATGCAAGACACTTTGTTTGTCACGGTACAAGAGTGGAACTCTAGATGGCTTCATTTTAAAATCATTTACAAATAGATTAACCAATGCATTTCACAAATTGCATGTGAAAGAGCTTTGTATTCTGTTTCACTTGATGATCTTGATACAAAGGTTTGCTTTTTAGTGCGTCATGATATTAGTGAACAACCAAGAAAAAGCATATTGCATTCGATACCTAATCAGACAATTGAATTTTATAACCTAGACTAGAGTAACCATATTTTCTTTCAATTTTGACATTTGATCAAACTATTTTTATTCACAATTTTGTGTTTTTTCATGCAATACCAAAAAAAAGGGAAAACAATGAATGACCAAGAAGATCGAACACACGAATACCGCCGTGTCTTTATGGATGCTAGTCTATATAAAGGAGATAACAAATCTTTATATAGTCATTTTTTTTCTTATAATTTTACTTTATATATAAATAAACTAGCACCGCCTTCGTCCCTTAATATAATAAGAGTATTATACAAAAATCACGTGTATTAAGAAAAATTGTTAGAGTAATAAATTTGTCTTAAAAAATGTGTAACTATTACTCCCTACGTTCCTTTTTTAGTGTCTTTTTTGGAGAAATTTTTTGTTCCAATTTAAATGTCACTTTCAAAATTCAATGTAACATTAAATGTTATTTTACCAATATTACCATTAATTATTTATTGCGGAGAGATACATATATGAAATAAGATATTAAATGAATAAGGTCATTATAGTAAAAGTATAAATTATTATATCAAAAGTAGTAACATTTATTGATTGTTTTGGTTTGTGTAAAATGTCAAAACATGACAATTAAAAAGAAACGGAGGTAGTAATAAATTACCCTTATATGTCTAAATGCATTCAATGTTGTTTTCATATTCCAAAACAATTGATTGTATTAATAAGGGATATAGTTAAAAAAGAAGTAATGAATGCATCTAGAAATTTGTAGACGGTCTTATATTATTTTTAAGGACAAACACTTTAGTCTTACTCCCTCCGTCTTATATTAGGTGTCCATTTTGAGTTTTATGCGGTTTTTAAGAAAATGATTAATAATGTTGATTTTAATGGTAAAACTGGTGTCATTTACTAAGAACACCCATATTAATTATAATTAATAGAATATTTATAAAAGATTGAAATGCATTAAACAATGACATGTTAGTGGAAAAAAATAATAAATGTTGTATTGTTATTATAAAATGCACAAATAATTTGAGACAAATAAAATTAAAAAAGAGAACACTTAATTTGAAGGAGTATAATTAAGGACACATGAAGTATTTATTTACTATTTCTTTCTTCATATACACAATTGAATAATTAATTTTTTCAAAGTCCAAAAACCAAAAAAAAAGGGAAATAATAGGAAGAAAAAAAAACACTTAAGTGGTCTTTTAGTATAAAATAAAGGGAAATGCTAACTAGTGTCCGAGACACTAGTGTCCGGGACACTAGTTAACAAAACCAATATACTCCCTCTGCCCTTTTTATAGGAGTAGTTTACAAAAAAAATTTGTCCCTACATATAAGATCATGTACAAATTCCTAGATGCATTGATTACTCTTTTTCCAAATATACCCCTTATTAATGCTATCAATTTGTCTTGGTATATGAAAAGTTAACATTAAATATATATTTAATTAAGGGTAATCTAGTAATATTCATACACATTTGTGACAACTTTATTGCTCCAACAACTTTTCTTAATACACGTGATTTTTGTAAACTACTCCTATAAAAAGGGATGGCGGGAGTAGAAAGATTGTATTGAGAATTTTGAAAAAGTGAAGTTTTTAATTTTGGAAAATGTTAACAAGTATCCTTGAGATATTCTTTAAGACCTTTAAATGATAACTTTTATGAAAATATGTGTAATCAATACATTGAAAATCAAAATCTTTAACTTTTTTATAAAATAATTTCTTTTTTTGGAATTCTTAAGGAGTACCCAAGACAGTCGTTAACAAAACCCTTCAACTTTTTGAAAGTCAAAATCTTGTCCTTTTCAATGAATTTTTTATTTTTAACTCTTATTAACCACGTAGCAAGTCACCATGTCCATGAGAGAGAGGTGCTTCTTCACTTAATTTCGGAGACCCCATTCATTATTATTCAAAAAGAGAGTGGTTGACAAATTGCTACGGCCTACGGTGGTGGCCCAGCAAGGACAACGTGAGAACTAGTCACGCAATTCCCGCTTACTTGCCTTAAATTTGCGGATAGCACTTGGGTGACATATTTTTTGGATGACATTGATGATATTAATTCATTTTAGATGAAAGAGAATAATAGATAAATGATTAAAAATAATTATTTAGATAAGAGAAAATGATTAATTAAAAAAGATAGGAACAATGTCACCAATGTCACCAAATGATGTGTCACCCAAGTGCTACCCACAATTTGCTTATGGAGTACACAAATCTTCTTACCAAAACAATGAAAGTAAATGAATGGGCTTTCATTGATGTTCTCAAAGAAAGTGTGGTGACAATTCCTAAAAATAAGTAAAGTCTAATAAAAAATAGTTTTATCAGAAATAAAACTCTGATCTCATGAATGATTTATTTTTGACGACACAAGTTAAGTTAAGAAACTAAATGTCGAAGTTATGTTTTGGAAATTATGTATTTAATATCTCAAAAGTTTAAAATTTATCTTTTTAATGCAAAAATTATTTTTTAACTCTTTTTTAACCCAAATACTTGTGCACTTAAGATACAAGTTATCATGACGCAAATAAATAAATATCATTACAAAGACAATGATATTAATTATAAAATGAGTATGCTCTAATTTTTTAATATATACTATATATAAAGAAAATACCATGTTTTGACTCCTTTGAGCTGTTTTTTTCTCTTTTCTAAATTGACCTCAACTTTCAATACAAATAACACATATAACAAATATATAAGAGTAAATTCAATTATTAAAATAAAAGTGTAACAAACACGATATGAATATATACTTGTCCAATTTTTTTTCTTTATCATTTAAAAAGTGTAACAAACTTGATGAGTATATCTATACTTACTTTTTCATTATCTCAATTATACCCTTAAATAATTTTTTCTATAATAAAGATTATTGTTGGTGTCATTAAAAAAAATGAATTTAGATTATATTTTTTTGTTATATTGTTGGTTTCATTGAAATAAATAATTACGGTGAGTTTGATTTGTTATAACTTGAAAGCAACAAACATTTATATTTTTAATTTTAATCAAAATCAAAATTTAATAAAAAAAATACAGTCTATAATTTTCAAACGTTAACGCAATAAAAGAGCGGAAAGACGGATACGTTAGTTCCCGTCTTTTCGCTATGGGTATGAGTATGCTGTTAGCCTTTTTTTTAGTATGCTCTATACCATTAACATATTTTTTTTTGGTATTAACCCTTCGATTTATAGAATGGTTTGTCTACTAATTTGAATTTTGATTAAAATATAAGTAAAATCCAATGAAGAATTAAAACATGAGTTCTTTCCAACGATTTATTTTTTGGTAGAGTTTATTGATCATTTGGTTGTATAACATTAATATTAACGTATAAATACAAAATAGAAAATAATAATTTAAAAGTATGTAAATAATATTAGTTAAATAGTTTAATTAGAAAAATTGATTAAATTCCATTGAAAATCAAAATGATACTCGTTTTAAAATAATTTCATTTTACAAATAAGACACTGTTAGAAGACATATAAATATTTTAAATTGACTCAAAATTTGAGAGAGGAAACATTCAAAGTCAAAAAGGACAGAAGGTTCTATCGACAAATTTGTGGGTGACATGAATGCATCACCAAGACACCAACCCTTTGCATTATTACATTTGGCCTTTCACATTAATTAATAAAACCATTCATAACATACTTTTTCATCATAAGTTTGACTAAGAAATTCCCCAATTACTTTATTATAAAAAAATAACAATGTTCACCTTCTCCCTCTATCATAATTCATTTGTATAATACACTCCTTACTACAAATATTCAATCTCTGAACCATTCCTTTAGAAAAATTCAAAACAGATCCTACAATTGAGTAAACCACTTCAAATTCGGAAGAATTTCCATAGTCACACAAAAAAAACAACAATCCTTCTTTCTTTTCTTCCTTTCAAACAAACAAACACACTTAACCACATTCATACAAAAACTACACCATTTCAAACCCTTTGAAATGAACAAAAAGCAACACCAAGTGAAATTAGACGACGAACAAATATCTGAATTACGCGAAATTTTCCGATCATTTGATCGAAACAACGACGGAACCCTAACACAGTTAGAACTAAACTCCCTTCTCCGTTCGCTTGGTTTAAAACCAAGCGCGGAGCAGTTAGAAGGATTCATACAAAGAGCAGACACAAACAATAACGGATTGATAGAATTCTCTGAGTTCGTTGCGTTGGTGGCGCCGGAGTTGTTGCCGGCAAAGTCTCCATATACGGAGGAGCAGCTACGGCAGCTGTTTAGGATGTTTGATCGGGACGGGAACGGGTTTATCACGGCGGCGGAGTTGGCTCATTCGATGGCGAAATTGGGACATGCGTTGACGGCGGAGGAGTTGACCGGAATGATAAAGGAAGCTGATATGGATGGTGATGGGATGATCAGTTTTCAGGAGTTTGCTCAAGCTATTACTTCTGCTGCTTTTGATAATTCTTGGGTTTAATCTATCTATTCTCTCTTTATTAGAGGTAATATAATTCAATAATTTAGATTTGTAACTTATAATCTTCGGTTGCCTTATTTGAACTTATTTACTGACATAGTGTTGCGTGACTATTTAAAAACAACTCATGACAATTTTCATAAGCCTCTTTCAACTTATTTTCATAAGTTCTCCAACATAGTTTATAAAAACAACTTATAACATATAGAAAATAATTTAATTCCCTCAAAAAAAAAGAAAAGAAAAATAATTTAACATAATTTTATATATAAGCGTTGATCATGTTAGGCATTTGTGCTCTAAGTTGCAAATAAACCGTTACTTATATAGTTTAAAAATGTTAGGGACTAGTTTGATATTATTATTTTTTCAGGATTAAATTAGGCCGAAAGAAAATTGTTAGAGACCAAATTGAGTTTCATTTTCCTTGATGTATATAATAGACTACTTAACACACTTTGTAGTCTTTAATGATATTTTTAAAAGAAATTTTGATTAAATGATTGAATTGAGTATATATTAA